>JAJOZX010001380.1:350000-937048 GCA_023014485.1 Bathynomus jamesi | reverse complement strand
AAGCCATTTCCGTACCTATAGTAGTGATGTGGGCATGACAAACGTCACGTGACGGAGGGGATCCATGGTTTTTACCAAAGCCATTTCCGTACCTATAGTAGTGATGTGGGCATGACAAACGTCACGTGACGGAGGGGATCCATGGTTTTTACCAAAGCCATTTTCCGTACCTATAGTAGTGATGTGGGCATGACAAACGTCACGTGACGGAGGGGATCCATGGTTTTTACCAAAGCCATTTTCCGTACCTATAGTAGTGATGTGGGCATGACAAACGTCACGTGACGGAGGGGATCCATGGTTTTTACCAAAGCCATTTTCCGTACCTATAGTAGTGATGTGGGCATGACAAACGTCACGTGACGGAGGGGATCCATGGTTTTACCAAAGCATTTTCCGTACCTATAGTAGTGATGTGGGCATGACAAACGTCACGTGACGGAGGGGATCCATGGTTTTACCAAAGCCATTTTCCGTACCTATAGTAGTGATGTGGGCATGACAAACGTCACGTGACGGAGGGGATCCATGGTTTTTACCAAAGCCATTTTCCGTACCTATAGTAGTGATGTGGGCATGACAAACGTCACGTGACGGAGGGGATCCATGGTTTTTACCAAGCCATTTTCCGTACCTATAGTAGTGATGTGGGCATGACAAACGTCACGTGACGGAGGGGATCCATGGTTTTTACCAAAGCCATTTTCCGTACCTATAGTAGTGATGTGGGCATGACAAACGTCACGTGACGGAGGGATCCATGGTTTTTACCAAAGCCATTTTCCGTACTATAGTAGTGATGTGGGCATGACAAACGTCACGTGACGGAGGGGATCCATGGTTTTACCAAAGCCATTTTCCGTACCTATAGTAGTGATGTGGGCATGACAAACGTCACGTGACGGAGGGGATCCATGGTTTTTACCAAAGCCATTTTCCGTACCTATAGTAGTGATGTGGGCATGACAAACGTCACGTGACGGAGGGGATCCATGGTTTTTACCAAAGCCATTTTCCGTACCTATAGTAGTGATGTGGGCATGACAAACGTCACGTGACGGAGGGGATCCATGGTTTTTACCAAAGCCATTTTCCGTACCTATAGTAGTGATGTGGGCATGACAAACGTCACGTGACGGAGGGGATCCATGGTTTTTACCAAAGCCATTTTCCGTACCTATAGTAGTGATGTGGGCATGACAAACGTCACGTGACGGAGGGGATCCATGGTTTTTACCAAAGCCATTTTCCGTACCTATAGTAGTGATGTGGGCATGACAAACGTCACGTGACGGAGGGGATCCATGGTTTTTACCAAAGCCATTTTTCCGTACCTATAGTAGTGATGTGGGCATGACAAACGTCACGTGACGGAGGGGATCCATGGTTTTTACCAAAGCCATTTTCCGTACCTATAGTAGTGATGTGGGCATGACAAACGTCACGTGACGGAGGGGATCCATGGTTTTTACCAAAGCCATTTCCGTACCTATAGTAGTGATGTGGGCATGACAAACGTCACGTGACGGAGGGGATCCATGGTTTTTACCAAAGCCATTTTCCGTACCTATAGTAGTGATGTGGCATGACAAACGTCACGTGACGGAGGGGATCCATGGTTTTTACCAAAGCCATTTTCCGTACCTATAGTAGTGATGTGGGCATGACAAACGTCACGTGACGGAGGGGATCCATGGTTTTACCAAAGCCATTTCCGTACCTATAGTAGTGATGTGGGCATGACAAACGTCACGTGACGGAGGGGATCCATGGTTTTTACCAAAGCCATTTTCCGTACCTATAGTAGTGATGTGGGCATGACAAACGTCACGTGACGGAGGGGATCCATGGTTTTTACCAAAGCCATTTTCCGTACCTATAGTAGTGATGTGGGCATGACAAACGTCACGTGACGGAGGGGATCCATGGTTTTTACCAAAGCCATTTTCCGTACCTATAGTAGTGATGTGGGCATGACAAACGTCACGTGACGGAGGGGATCCATGGTTTTTACCAAAGCCATTTTCCGTACCTATAGTAGTGATGTGGCATGACAAACGTCACGTGACGGAGGGGATCCATGGTTTTACCAAAGCCATTTCCGTACCTATAGTAGTGATGTGGGCATGACAAACGTCACGTGACGGAGGGGATCCATGGTTTTACCAAAGCCATTTTCCGTACCTATAGTAGTGATGTGGGCATGACAAACGTCACGTGACGGAGGGATCCATGGTTTTTACCAAAGCCATTTTCCGTACCTATAGTAGTGATGTGGGCATGACAAACGTCACGTGACGGAGGGGATCCATGGTTTTTACCAAAGCCATTTTCCGTACCTATAGTAGTGATGTGGGCATGAAACGTCACGTGACGGAGGGGATCCATGGTTTTACCAAAGCCATTTCCGTACCTATAGTAGTGATGTGGGCATGACAAACGTCACGTGACGGAGGGGATCCATGGTTTTTACCAAAGCCATTTTCCGTACCTATAGTAGTGATGTGGGCATGACAAACGTCACGTGACGGAGGGGATCCATTGGTTTTTACCAAAGCCATTTTCCGTACCTATAGTAGTGATGTGGGCATGACAAACGTCACGTGACGGAGGGGATCCATGGTTTTTACCAAAGCCATTTTCCGTACCTATAGTAGTGATGTGGGCATGACAAACGTCACGTGACGGAGGGGATCCATGGTTTTTTACCAAAGCCATTTTCCGTACCTATAGTAGTGATGTGGGCATGACAAACGTCACGTGACGGAGGGGATCCATGGTTTTTACCAAGCCATTTTCCGTACCTATAGTAGTGATGGGGCATGACAAACGTCACGTGACGGAGGGGACATGGTTTTTACCAAAGCCATTTTCCGTACCTATAGTAGTGATGTGGCATGACAAACGTCACGTGACGGAGGGGATCCATGGTTTTTACCAAAGCCATTTTCCGTACCTATAGTAGTGATGTGGGCATGACAAACGTCACGTGACGGAGGGGATCCATGGTTTTACCAAAGCCATTTCCGTACCTATAGTAGTGATGTGGGCATGAAAAACGTCACGTGACGGAGGGGATCCATGGTTTTTACCAAAGCCATTTTCCGTACCTATAGTAGTGATGTGGGCATGACAAACGTCACGTGACGGAGGGGATCCATGGTTTTTACCAAAGCCATTTTCCGTACCTATAGTAGTGATGTGGGCATGACAAACGTCACGTGACGGAGGGGATCCATGGTTTTTACCAAAGCCATTTTCCGTACCTATAGTAGTGATGTGGGCATGACAAACGTCACGTGACGGAGGGGATCCATGGTTTTTACCAAAGCCATTTTCCGTACCTATAGTAGTGATGTG
Organism: Bathynomus jamesi; assembly: GCA_023014485.1. Classification (NCBI taxonomy): domain Eukaryota; kingdom Metazoa; phylum Arthropoda; class Malacostraca; order Isopoda; family Cirolanidae; genus Bathynomus; species Bathynomus jamesi. The sequence continues at coordinate 933,688 of JAJOZX010001380.1, read as the reverse complement.
GGCATGACAAACGTCACGTGACGGAGGGGATCCATGGTTTTTACCAAGCCATTTTCCGTACCTATAGTAGTGATGTGGGCATGACAAACGTCACGTGACGGAGGGGATCCATGGTTTTTACCAAAGCCATTTTCCGTACCTATAGTAGTGATGTGGGCATGACAAACGTCACGTGACGGAGGGATCCATGGTTTTTACCAAAGCCATTTTCCGTACCTATAGTAGTGATGTGGGCATGACAAACGTCACGTGACGGAGGGGATCCATGGTTTTACCAAAGCCATTTTCCGTACCTATAGTAGTGATGTGGGCATGACAAACGTCACGTGACGGAGGGGATCCATGGTTTTTACCAAAGCCATTTTCCGTACTATAGTAGTGATGTGGGCATGACAAAACGTCACGTGACGGAGGGGATCCATGGTTTTTACCAAAGCCATTTTCCGTACCTAGTAGTGATGTGGGCATGACAAACGTCACGTGACGGAGGGGATCCATGGTTTTTACCAAAGCCATTTTCCGTACCTATAGTAGTGATGTGGGCATGACAAACGTCACGTGACGGAGGGGATCCATGGTTTTACCAAAGCCATTTTCCGTACCTATAGTAGTGATGTGGGCATGACAAACGTCACGTGACGGAGGGGATCCATGGTTTTTACCAAAGCCATTTTCCGTACCTATAGTAGTGATGTGGGCATGACAAACGTCACGTGACGGAGGGGATCCATGGTTTTTACCAAAGCCATTTTCCGTACCTATAGTAGTGATGTGGGCATGACAAACGTCACGTGACGGAGGGATCCATGGTTTTACCAAAGCCATTTTCCGTACCTATAGTAGTGATGTGGGCATGACAAACGTCACGTGACGGAGGGGATCCATGGTTTTTACCAAAGCCATTTTCCGTACCTATAGTAGTGATGTGGGCATGACAAACGTCACGTGACGGAGGGGATCCATGGTTTTTACCAAAGCCATTTTCCGTACCTATAGTAGTGATGTGGGCATGACAAACGTCACGTGACGGAGGGGATCCATGGTTTTTACCAAAGCCATTTTCCGTACCTATAGTAGTGATGTGGGCATGACAAACGTCACGTGACGGAGGGGATCCATGGTTTTTACCAAAGCATTTTCCGTACCTATAGTAGTGATGTGGGCATGACAACGTCACGTGACGGAGGGGATCCATGGTTTTTACCAAAGCCATTTTCCGTACCTATAGTAGTGATGTGGGCATGACAAACGTCACGTGACGGAGGGGATCCATGGTTTTTACCAAAGCCATTTTCCGACCTATAGTAGTGATGTGGGCATGACAAACGTCACGTGACGGAGGGGATCCATGGTTTTTACCAAAGCCATTTTCCGTACCTATAGTAGTGATGTGGGCATGACAAACGTCACGTGACGGAGGGGATCCATGGTTTTTACCAAAGCCATTTTCCGTACCTATAGTAGTGATGTGGGCATGACAAACGTCACGTGACGGAGGGGATCCATGGTTTTTACCAAAGCCATTTTCCGTACTATAGTAGTGATGTGGGCATGACAAACGTCACGTGACGGAGGGGATCCATGGTTTTTACCAAAGCCATTTCCGTACCTATAGTAGTGATGTGGGCATGACAAACGTCACGTGACGGAGGGGATCCATGGTTTTTACCAAAGCCATTTTCCGTACTATAGTAGTGATGTGGGCATGACAAACGTCACGTGACGGAGGGGATCCATGGTTTTACCAAAGCCATTTTCCGTACCTATAGTAGTGATGTGGGCATGACAAACGTCACGTGACGGGGGGATCCATGTTTTTACCAAAGCCATTTTCCGTACCTATAGTAGTGATGTGGGCATGACAAACGTCACGTGACGGAGGGGATCCATGGTTTTACCAAAGCCATTTTCCGTACCTATAGTAGTGATGGGCATGACAAACGTCACGTGACGGAGGGGATCCATGGTTTTTACCAAAGCCATTTTCCGTACCTATAGTAGTGATGTGGGCATGACAAACGTCACGTGACGGAGGGGATCCATGGTTTTTACCAAAGCCATTTTCCGTACCTATAGTAGTGATGTGGGCATGACAAACGTCACGTGACGGAGGGGATCCATGGTTTTTACCAAAGCCATTTTCCGTACCTATAGTAGTGATGTGGCCATTTTCCGTACCTATAAGTAGTGAGTGCATGTGGGCAACGGACATTCCAAAAAGCCTAATAGTAGTGATGTGGGCAATCGAAAATAGCAATGAGAGTCACAACGAACAACTTTCTACTCACGCACCATTCGCTCTTAACTCTTTGACTACCATCGGGATAATAGGTCCCAACCATCGGGATAATAGGTCCCAATCGGACTACTTCTGGTAGTCAAAGGGTTAATACTTAATAAAACTCGATTCAATTAAACTATTAATATTATTAATCTACTACTAAAAAAAGAAGTGGTTAAGACGACCTTCTCAAATCTAGTTCCATTATTCCCCCGACTAGAGGGATTAAGGGACGTTGGTTTGTCCGTAGTTGAATGGGTGACCCTCCTATGCTTCCAGATGATATAGCGACCCTTACATAGTTCAGATCCTACGTAAAAATCGTATATCCCCTCATACATGACCTTTACCGTTACGAAGGAGGTTAAACAACCCCAAATCACCACGCCACTACCCCTGTCACCATGAACTAAAGCAAAAACGAATCTTACTTGGTTTTAGCCCTTGTGAGTTTGGGTTCATAGATCGGAGTCACGTCCGGGTCCCCGGGGTCGATACCATAAATGCTGTTCCTCAGCATAGCTAACACCGATTTATCGGTTATCACTTGCTGAAACAATATTTAAAGTACGTGTTTGTCATGTGACTTAAAAAACTGCATGAATTTTATTCCTTCACTGTCACAGTATTTTTTTGTGTGTGTGTGTGTGGGGTGGGGGGGGGGGGGGGGGGGGTACGACCTATGCGCGACCATTGGCAACTTTACCTACATCGCGATGCTTTTTTTACTCTCTCTTTAAGGGGCAGAATTATTGAAATACATAAACAGATATCAAACTGTTTCAAATTGGCTATATTTTTTGTCTGTTTTCTCTTCCACGATCGAGTCTTGCTCTCCTTACCTTGATGATATTTTTGACGTGCGTTTCTGTCAATTTCTCTCTCTTGGCGATGCTCTGAAGTTTGTTATCAATGCTCGACTTCACGATGAACTCCATCACTTCTTCGGGAATCTCATCGATGTCGAGAGGACTGCTGAAAAGAACACAATGAAGCAAATTTACTCCGTTTACGCAACCCAGAACACAAAATAGCCTCTTTAACCCTTTCAATCCTAACTACGTACAGCGTACGAATGTCCTACTCAGCCTAACTACGTATGCCGTACGAACATATTCCCCCCCCCAAAATTTTTCCCATTTTTGAAAGTAATAATGATTATAAAGTGTCGCGTTTCCAATTCTAATGTACGTTTTCTCACTGTATCAGTTTGTCGGAGACACTAGCACCGGACCTCCAAACACCGTCAAGCGATCGAATAATGTAATGTCGAAGCAAGGACTATTTATGCTTTTTTTCATCCTTCAAAATGAGATCTCGAAGAGGAATTTAAACTAGTGATGCAACCGATGGCAAATTTTAGCCGAAGCCGATGCCGATTTAATAAACAAAAACTTAAAATTTTTGAAGATTTCTTATGTTGGTATCAAAATTATTAATTTTTAATATCCCTCTCTAGCTAGCTTACCATCTGCAGTACCTAGTGTACAGTAGATAATAAATTAGGTATTAATGGAGCAATAACATCATAATAGCTGAAACCTGATTTTGAGTCCGAATTTTTCGTTTTAACTGGAATTTTGTTTCAAAGCTTTGAATAAAAAATAGAGGAATAGGGAACACCTAATAGGCCTACTGAAGTTCTGATTAATTCAGTTATTTGCTCATTTTACTCAAAGAAAATCGTTTTTACATAAAACCTTCATTACGACTAATTTATGACATCTTTGTTTCATTTTCTCGTTTTTCACCTTTTCATAGAGAAAAAGGTGAAAATAATAATTTTATGTATGGTGCAATAATACAATAGGTACCCCCTAGCTATCTTTCAACAAAGGTCATGAATGTATACACAAATCTAACAAGCGTGTTTATTATACAATATTTTTAACTTTTTTTATAATGGCTTCCTCATCACCCCTTATAGCCATCCGATCCTCCCACATTAAATTATTTATTTTTAAAAATCAAACAAAGAGAATACAATTCAGAATCCATAACTAACTTAGCGAGTCTTTACAGTTAAATAAACAAATGGCTTCAGAGAAGCATATGTATAAAATTCTAAAGTCATAACTCATAATGTTCCGTACACTAAATGAATCTTTGCAAAAAAAGACCCTATTTGGCATTTGCAAAAAAACATAAAAAGAAATGAAAAGCTCAATTACTGTAGTTTTTTAAACATAAACTCGTATTTCCTTTTTGTTTCCTTAAAATACTGTTCCTCATCTCGAGTCCTTTCAATATTTAAAATTTAGTAATGGTAAATTATGATTCAAAAACATCTTCCTTCTTTTTAAGTTGTTCTTCATAATTTGCAATGCCCTTATGTTTGTTTTGATATGTTGTAACATATTTGTGGTTGTGAAAGTTTTCCTTGATTTTCCCTTCATTCCTCTGGATAATTTTTGGCTACATTCACCACAAATAGCAAATGAGTCATCTTCGCGACTGACAGTAAAATGCTTCCACACCCAACTCGTAGTTTTTTGGAATTGAACAGGTGGAGCTTGCACCAACCATTATCACTTTTAAGCGTTTTAATTATAGTTACCTGACCAAATTTATATTATTAAATATTAATTATTATTATTTGCTTATTTTACTGTTAATAAAAAGTTATTGATTATTGCTACTGTTTTCAGTATTTAATATACAAAAGAATTTAAATTGGAAGGGAATGGAATTTACAAAATTAAATAACTAATGATATATTTTCCCGAGCAATGAAATATTTCTCATATGTAGGTGTTCTGCAAAAAATGAAAATCAAAACAATAGTAATTAATAAAAAAATTCAGTAATCAGTATTTCATGATGCCTAGGCTATTGAACAACTATTTTATTCTTATCTAACACATTTTGGAAGCTAGCCTCTCTTAAAGCACATTAGGATATATCTAGCAGAGTATCTAAAATCTATATTCCAAAGCAAAAATATTGTTCATAAATAAAGGGTGATCCAGAGAAATGGGACCCAAAAGAAACCCCTGTAACTCTTAAAGTATAAGTCCTTTTATAAAATCATACGCATCATTCGAAAGAGGATAGTTACAAGTTTGTACAGGATTGTATAGGTTTTGACAATACAAGACAAGATAAGATACAAAACAAAATAAAAGTGTTAGTTAAAACTAACCCTTCAAGATGACTGCATGGACTGTGGAACAGCTGCGTTTCATAAATGAGCAATATTATGAGCATGGAAGAAGTGTAGTTTCAGCTCAAAGATCTTTCAAGACAAATTTTCAGATGTCAAAATCACCTTCTAAGAGCTGAAACTACACTTCTTCCATGCTCATAATATTGCTGTTATGAAACGCAGCTGTTCCACAGTCCATGCAGTCATCTTGAAGGGTTAGTTTTAACTAACACTTTATTTTGTTTTGTATCTTATCTTGTCTTGTATTGTCAAAACCTATACAATCCTGTACAAACTTGTAACTATCCTCTTTCGAATGATGCGTATGATTTTATAAAAGGACTTATACTTTAAGAGTTACAGGGGTTTCTTTGGGTCCCATTTCTCTGGATCACCCTTTATAATGTGTAATATTATTTATAACTTTCATGAAAAGTCTTTGGTTGAAATTTGAAAAAAGTCATATATCTTCATATAATCGGCCAAATTTGGCCGAAGCCGATGCCGATGGCAAAAAGTTGGCCGATATAGCCGATGCCGATTAATCGGTGCATCACTAATTTAAACACAACCATTTGACGCCAAGTGACGATACTGCACATACGAGGAAATGATGAAACACTTCTTTATACAAAACATGCAAGCTATTTCACACACACTCGCACTCACTCAATAAGTGTAAAAATTAGAATGGTGTTCTAAAATTCAAATACTTTATTCCTCACCACGGATGATAAAAGAAGTGTTAATATGTGAGCTAAAAAGACACGAAATGCAAAAAGTACATGTTCGATTTGTAAACTAATTTTCGCACTAAATACATAATAAAGACTTTTTCAAAAATGCAAAAAAGTAGAATGATGGATTAAATATTTAATAAACTTGACTTTGCAAAGTTTTCGACGACGATAACGACGAGGTAAAACTTGCAGTTCGCCTTCACCTTCAGTCAGTTCACTAAAAAGGGTGTTCGGCTGTAGCACTAAAGAGTGTGTTAAGTAAGGATTCCATAAAGAGTCTCCTTATGAAAAATTTCTCTCGTATTCAATAAACGCCAATATCACACTTTACACCATAAAAAAAAAAAGTTTTCGAAATGGCGCCTAGAAAGATTTTAGCCGAATTTTAGCGCCTACGAAACTTATAGCCGTCTTTGTAAATGAAAGTTAGGTTAGGTTAGGTTAGGTTAGGTTAGGCTAGGCTACGTTAGATTGGTCACGTCAAGTTAGACTAGATAAATTGTGGTCATATTAGACTGCTTTATTTTTCGTAAGTCTCTGCTTAATAGGGTGGGCACAATTTTGCAAAGAATTTGAGAAATTTTTTGGACAGTTTCGGAATTTGGTCGACTGGTGAAAAGTTCCTTCTAAATTAAACGCTTCTCCAAAAGGACCCCAAGTTTAAACAGTGGATGGGGAACATTTTCATTTTGGGACGCTCCACATACCTTAATCCAAAGATTATTTATAACGAGATCCGAAATTCCGCCCATTTTTTAGTATGGCGGAATAACGCGCTAAATAACATAAAATATCTTTGCTTAATATGGCACTGCGAAATTTCTCTCTTATCCAGTCTTCCGCATAAATCCTTCCTCTACTCGAGCTTGACCATTGTTGATGGTAATCAAAGGGTTCAACCCTAGATATGATCATTTTGCGGATGTTGTCGCCATGGAAACCAAATAAAAAACAATACTTTATTCGCCTACTTGGACCTCCTCCTCCTCTTCTTCGCTTCTACAATTGTGAGGTTCGTCTCGCGGTCATCGTCGGAGACTTCTGCCAGGCCATCTGCGGTCTTCCTGTCCGTTTCCGCCTCCCATTTCTTCCCTTCATCTCGCGATTCTGCGGCTTCAGTTAAAAGAGGATTAATAGCGAGACAAATAGTGAGAACGGTTTGTTCTTCTTCCTACCATTTCACAATGACCACTTTGAAACAATTCCATAAAACAAAATCGTTTTTACCAGCAAGTACTGTATTGTAAAAAAAAAAAAAGTTACAACCTCTCGTGAGGATAAACATCACATTACATTCGAGACTCCTTATCAGTGAAAGTTCGTATCAAACATATTCTGACCTTTCCAATGACCTACGAACGCTGACTGAAACGAGTGTCTCAGGGCAAACCATTCAGGATGGTCTGAAGGGATGCGAAGCCAAGAAGGAGTGGCTTTCAAAGACTAAGCTAATGGGAGATGTACAGTGTATTAAATTTTGTAAGCAAAATTGATTCATATAAATAAAATTATATATTCTCTTGTTATTACTCACATTTACCTGTGTGGACATAATGCCTAATCCTTTTGGCCAAGCTTTCCTTTTTTACCCATTATAAGACTTCCATACACAGAAAAAGGAAATTTTGCCACAATAAACTGTCTCTGGCACTACACATACTCTTAACATCTATTAACAAATACTGGAATTGCCTTCCCAATTCCTAAAAATAAAAAGCAATCATTGTCTGCGGTAATATTAAACAACAACTACATTCTTGAAGTTGATAAATAAGACAAAAGTGGAAGGTGCCATTCTTACGTTTACCTTACTTAAGTTACTCCATTCATGTGAGAAAAACGAAAACTCTTGAAAAAACTTTCACACTTAATAATGAAACAAATACGAAATAAAATTTTCAATTTTATGTCAAAACATATAATGTTGAAATACAAGAATTGTTGCGAAGAAAGCAAACTGGAAACCAAATATGATAATAAAAACCCACTCTAATAGACAGAGTTTATTTCCACAACAGTTTTGATGCCCACTGGCATCCTCTTCGGGTAGGTACAGAAAAACGAATGAACCAAAAACAAAAGGGAAAACAGTCCAGGGACCATTAAGAAATTCACACCTAGATTAGATCCCATTCTCCCAACACTGGAAGGGCATTTTTATTAAAGGGACCCGCTTATAAGTACATTCACCCAAATTTAAAACTATCTTCCTGTCCTATACATACAGATTCTATTATTTTTTTTACATAATTATTACATTTATTATTAAATTATTACATTGTTATTTATTATACAGAAATTATAAACTGAAAAACGAATGAAAAAGGGTGAGGAGGAAACAATCCAGAGACCATTAAGAAATTTGTACCTAGGTTAGATCCCATTCTCCTGACACCGGAAGGGCATTTTATTACAGGGTCCCGCTTATAAGTACATTCACACAAATTAAAACTATCTTCTGTTCTATACATACAGATTCTATTATTTTGACATAATTACTGCATTTATTATTGCATTTACATTTTTTAACATTTATTATTATTACCTTTACACTAATTATTACGTTTAAAAAAAAAAAAATTTGAATGCACCAAAAGCGAGTAAGGAAACATTCCAGAGCACCTTTAGGAAATTCACACTTAGGTTAGAACCCATTCACCCAACTCTGTAAGGGATTTTTTTACCAAGAATCTCATTAAAGGGTCTAACTTATAAGTACCTTCGCACAAATTAAAATTATCTTCTTGTTCTATACATACAGATTCTATTATTTTTCTTTTGACATAATTATTACATTTATAAAGTACCTTACTTGATTCCCAATCTATAGCATGATTATTTTTGGCTGGCGTGATAAAAAATAGCATTATTAGTATTACAACTTCTGAAGGCATATTTGTGTTCTTTAATGCGTAATATGAAAAGTAAATTGGTTAGGAATAATGTTGCAAAACAGGAATAAGCCTGTGTCTACAGCATTCCCTGTAAAAGTTGTGACTTAGTATACGTAGGTGAAACTGGAAGAAATATTGAAACCCGTATTAAAGAACACAAATATGCCTTCAGAAGTTGTAATACTAATAATGCCATTTTTAATCATGCCAGCCAAAATAATCATGCTATAGATTGGGAATCAAGTAAGGTACTTTATAAATGTAATAATTATGTCAAAAGAAAAATAATAGAATCTGTATGTATAGAACAAGAAGATAATTTTAATTTGTGTGAAGATACTTATAAGTTAGACCCTTTAATGAGATTCTTGGTCAAAAAATCCCCTACGGAGTCAGGTGAACAGGTTCTAACCTAAGTGTGAATTTCTTAAAGGTCTCTGGAATGTTTCCTTACTCGCTTTTGGTGCATTCAAATTTTTTTTTTTTTAAATGTAGTAATTTGTGTAAAGGTAATAATAAATAATGTTAAAAAATGTAAATGCAATAATAAATGCAGTAATTATGTCAAAATAATAGAATCTGTATGTATAGAACAGAATTGATAGTTTTAATTTGTGTGAATGTACTTATATGCAGGACCCTGTAATAAAATGCCCTTCCGGTGTCGGGAGAATGGGATCTAAGATAGGTGCAAATTTCTTAATGGTCTCTGGATTGTTTCCTCCTCGCCCTTTTTCATTCATTTTTCAGTTTATAATTTCTTTATAATAAACAACAATGTAATAATGAATGTAATAATAAATTCATAATTTCTGTAATAAATAATAATGCAATATTAAATGTAATAATTATGTAAAAAAATAATAGAATCTGTATGTATAGGACAGGAAGATAGTTTTAAATTTGGGCGAATGTACTTATAAGCGGGTCCCTTTAATAAAAATGCCCTTCCAGCATCAGGAGAATGGGATCTAATCTAGGTATGAATTTCTTAACGGTCCCTGGACTGCTTTCCCTCTTGTTTTTAGTTCATTCATTTTTCTGTATCCACCCAAAGAGGATGCCCACTGCGAAACTGTTGTGGAGATAAACTCTGTCTATTAGAGTGGGTTTTTATTATCATATTTTGACCTTCACATGAAAAAAAAGTCTTTTGCATTTATTATGGAAACCAAATAAAATTATTTCATCATTAAGTGAAATTTGGATAGATTCCAAACACTAATTTATGAACACACAAATGCTGCCAATTAAGACGTATCTGAAATCGTCAATCCTTACCCATTTCAAGTTTCTTCCTAGACTTCTTCTTCGGTGTTCCGCTTTTCCTTTTATTTCTATTTTGCTTTGAAAAACTTTCTTCCAACTCCAAATTGGATGTTGAATTCCCTTTCGAGTTCTGCTTCGTCATTTTTGAAGGAATTGATTCTTTGCTCGTCTGTTCAGCTTTTCCACAACTACAAAATTAATCATCGGAAATGCGTCACAACAAATTCCAAAATTTCACTTCATTTTAAAGCAGGGGATTGAGAGGGGAAGTTCAATTGGGCCCTAACTCAATTCCCATCACTCAAGCATTTTTTTTTCAAATTACATTCTTCAATTGGTTTTCATTCTACTTTAGGCCATATTGTTTAACACAACTCTCTTCTGGAAATATATCACTTAAGGCTCGATACTTTTAAACTAAATGGTTTTTAAAATAAAATGTACTCCTCCCTTCCCCACCCAACAATTCTGAGAATTGATATGTTTTTGGTTGAAATGGATAAACCTGTATAAGACTTCATTAATCATGAACATATAATTGAAACATTATTTGTATTAAATATATTTATCTAAACCTAAACTACATATAACTAACTATAAATTTCTCAGCATAGACTAAATATAAACATACCATAAATTTAATGGTAGTTTAGAATGGTAAAATAGTGAAGTTCTTAGTTTTCACTGTAACTTAAAATGAATTGAAGTGAGGCTATTTAACCATAAGATGGACATAATTCTAAATGTTAAGAAATTTAGCCTACAGATAGGCCTAAGCATTAAAATTATATAATCTTTAAAAATTAGACCTTTACAAATGACTGATTTTAGTTACCTTTCAACTCTACTAATTATTAATTGTATAAAAACCAGACCAAAGTAAGCATATACCTAGTCCTCTTTTCGAATTTAGATCAACAAAGCAAAATTGTAAAGTAAGCTGACATTACAATAAGGGGAATTTCTTACTTTTTACTGCACTGAACTCAATGTGTATATATATATATATTTTTTTTTTCTCCATGGAAAATGTGGTTGGTTTTCTTTTAACTGAGGGAGAAGAGGATTCTTCACAAAATGTGAGGTTGACCCATTTGAATCACGTATGATTTTCACCTACCAACTTTTGAATCATTCCTTCTATTCAAAATAAATGAAAAGTTTATCTAAAATCATATCCATGATACCTACAAAGGCCTAATTAAGTCAGGGCCAATTTCATCACCCCCAACTGCATGTTGTGCCTTGAACCTGTTAGAGGACAAACTTTGCTATAAATCTGACAGAAAGGAGAAGCAATGAAGTGGGAAAACTGGAGATGATAGATTTATTTTTCCCTTCTCACCTTTATTGTAGGGAGATTATTGCAATTAAAATTCATTCATTTGTTGTAAATCATAGTTTATTTTCACAATAACAATTCTGTAGAACCATAAGTAGTATTTTCCAGTTTTAAGCTCAGAGCTTCAACATATTTAAGGTAGTGATGCAGCCCGAGATCTTGAGACTGGTCTGGACCAGTCCAGAATCAAAGTATGTGTTATTCAAGAGCTGTTAGTATTACATATTTAAGCGAGTAGTTTGGCCTAAAATTCACATTATACACTTACAAAAATTGAAAAATAATAGTCGAGATCATCTCTTTTGAAGCTCAGTCCAGTGGCATTAAAAGTTTATGATGATATTGACCACCACATCTATCATGGCCACTTCCCTATTAGGCCAACAGACATTCTGAACAACCTTTACTCTCACTACTGTGACCAATAATAAATATTTATTATCGCATTTAAATTCTTTGTTTTAATACAGGGATCCCTTGCTATCTGAATTGGGGGATAGTGATTTTTTTGGATAGCAAACAGTAGAACCCATGTATTAAGGGGGAGTTGCATTCAAGGGGAAGGAAAATGTTGGTCAATTGGGGGCTTTCAGTATCAGACTAGACAGTGGCATGGCACACTGACTTTGGTCCTCAATCCACAGCATCAACAAATGCTTATTTTCCATAACTTGGTCCCTTGATCTTGTTAGTCTGTTGGCACCCTTGGCCATCACACTCTCAGTGCTTTCCTTAATCAGTGCTACATTTTGTTATTTTTGCCACTGTTGAAGTTGGTAATCCAATGGCATGTTCAAATTTTTGGGGGGCCTTCACCACATTCATGACACTTAACTTCTAATTTCACTTCCAGGGTGAGAGCCTTGTCTGGCCTCTTGACAAGTCAGAAGATTCAGATAAGCAAAGGTTGCGTTAGGTCACTGAGCAATGGGTGTCAATATAGGATATTCAATGAGTGGAATTTCAATTATTAAACATTCAAATAGCAAGGGATACCTGTATACCTTTAAATCAGTGGTATTTAACTGGGGGTCATTACCCCAAGATTGAATACCACTGATTTAACTACCAATACCACTGATTTAACTACCACTACCACTGATAAAATACCAGTGACTGATATTTTTCAATTAACAATTATTTTTTCAATTAACAAGCTGGTGCCACTGTCTAAAAAAAAAGCTGAGTTATGGTTCCACTAACACTTAGTTATTCTTTCCTAATTTTCCTTTCCTCATATTTGTCATTTAAAAAGAGAGGGGGGGAGGGGGTAATTACGGTTTTGTTGGCTAGCTGAAGGGGTAACAGTGCAAAAAAGGTTAAATACCACTGCTTTAAATAGTAGCTCATTAGTTAATTTTAAGAAAAATTTGGACACTTTTATGAATGAGAGAGAGTGAGTTCGTAAATTGTAAATAGTGTATATAATTAGCTTCAGTTATGCGAGCTACTTTGGTAGCTCTGTACATAGAACTTGTATGTTAATTAGCTGGCTTGAGATTGATGTTTTGCACAATTCTATGTGAAATATAGCTCATAACTTGGATAACCTCAGTACACCCCAGTGGCTTCATGTTTCTAAATGAAATGTAAGTAATGACCTAAACTGAAGAGAAGTTGAGGCAAACTGAAGCATTCACATTTTCAGCATTGCCAGTGATAATCCAATAAAAAAAAAAATTGAAAAAAGCAACAAGTCATCAATGTGAATTTAAAATTAATGAGACATGACATTTCTTTGCAGTAAATATAGGCCTTATATATATGACGCGTTCGGTGGAGAAGGGGCAAACGCCACAAAATTCGAAAAATGAGTTTTTTGTCGTATAATTATCCTTTAAAACCTTTGCTTTACCTATGCAAAAAATTAGATGTTAGTCTGCACTCTTTCACGGTAAAATTTAGGTTTTAATGTATCTCAGAGAAATTCACTCCGCATCATTGCTTCACATTGAACACATCTATCTACTTTCTGGTCACTCGACAATGCCCTGTGATGCTCAATTTGGCCAAATTGAACAAAATATAAAAAATAATTACAGCAATATTATTTACACCAAAAAAGATTATGTTACAGCCATAACTACAGCCGTTCGCAGCGCTTCCTAGTTGTAGAAATGAAACAGGCTGATTTTCTCGATTTTGACGTCCTAAAAACGTGCATTGTCATTAGGAAATCAACAACTACTAAATTTACAGATGCAAGAAAGTAATATTTGACTTTCAACACAAAGAAGGCTACGAATATACTACTGCATACCGCACAACCCCAGATAATAGCCATCCCATCAGACTGCAGAAAGGGAAAAAATCCTACAGTGTCAGTTTATTCAATCTAGCCCAGCAGACACTGCAACCAAAGTATTCCCACTGCTGCCAATAACTAAGGAAAAAATAAAAGATCTCAAAGAATTATCAGACCTAATGCCTGCAACTGCAGTGAACTATTATACAAAATTGTTAAAGGAACTGGAAGAAACCGAAACAGTTGAAGCAGGTAATACAACATTCGACGAAGAGGACCAAATAATGGATTACACCAGTTAACATCAGAAGCTATCAATAAATAATATTGTAAAATTTCTTGGCGTTTTATTATATCGACATATTACACAACAATATTTTACTCAAATATGTGTTCAAATTCATACGCCAGTGGGCGTCGAAACTGTCGTGGAAATAAACTCTGTCTATTAGAGTGGGTTTTTATTTCATATTTACAAACTTTAACTGCATTTTGTGGCATAATTCGAAAATGTTGCGTTCGCCCCTTCTCCACCGAACGCGTCATATATATATACATATATATATATATATATATATATATATATATATATATATATAATATATATATATATATATTACACAATTTCATTTATAGAATGAATGTTGGGACTGTAGCAGCCCACTTACTCTAACTTCACTCTTATAAAAAGATATAGTTTGACCATTTACTGTATATTACAACAGTGAAAATATTCTTTAAACAATATCAGTATTTTGTTTTTATTGAATTGAACCTTCCTATTTATTTTAAATTCTACCCTTTTAACCCTTTAGATGCGATGTTTCACCATAGTAGAATATTTTTTTATTAGTGTAAAATGCAGTATTTGACTTCTCTCCATGCCCAGAAAAAAGTTTTGATTTATGCAGTGTTTGACACTTTTATGGAACAGGCCTTGGAAATGAAATCTGTGTCTAGAGGGTTAAAGAAAATCTTAAATTGCCTCCAACAATCAAAATCATGTAAATAGTTAAAAAATATGGAAAAAGAAAACTGACAGCATTCAAAGTCACCCCATTTTACAATACCTAAGAGTATAGATAGATACCTATATGCTAAATTCAGGTTTATAAGAAACTGAAAATAACTTATTGCAGTTTATTATCCAGTATGTGATGATAGATATGTAGAAGAGAAGGAATTAGAGTGATTAGCAGTCTGTGTGGGAGGAGGTCTGTGTTAAATATTTCCAGCACAAGGACATTATAAGTATCTATGCTGCAGCAAGAAAGAGAGATGAAAGTGGAAAAAGAGTATGATAGATTGTGTTAATGAGTAAAGATACTTTTAAGGATGTATATGATCCATAAGTTGTGCAGGGATTGAAGGTTTGTCAGACAATATTATTGCATTGTGTAACTTCAGTGGATTGATGTTTGAGAATGAATAGATACAGAATAAATGTTGAAAGGCTCAATTCGATGAGGTGGTAACGGTATAGAAGAATAGTAGAGCAAGTGAACAAATGGATGTACAGAATAATGGACTGTGTATGAGAAATGTTTTGTGACAAATGCACCTGAAATATGTTTGTGTTTATGAAGTGTAAAGTGAAGAGAAAGGCGATTGCATGATGAAATGATGAAATGAAGAATAAAGTGAGAGAGAAGAGTTTGGGGGAGAATGTTATAAACTCAGCCTGGGTGGTCAAATGAGAAGATACCATCTGTGAAATGCAAGAATGTTAAACGAGTGGTAAAAAGAAGTAAAAAAAAAAAGTAGGTGAAGGTTTGGGAAGGAAAATGAATGAGTAGTATGTAGAGAGGCGAGTAATGCAAGGGGTCAGTCTGGTGGTATCACTGGTAACATGAAAAATAAGAATGTCAATGTGTTAGTGCAAGATGAGAAGATGCATGAGAAATTTAAAGTACTTTGGGGTAAATGAGAAGATACCATCTGTGAAATGCAAGAATGTTAAACGAGTGGTAAAAAGAAGTAAAAAAAAAAAGTAGGTGAAGGTTTGGGAAGGAAAATGAATGAGTAGTATGTAGAGAGGCGAGTAATGCAAGGGGTCAGTCTGGTGGTATCACTGGTAACATGAAAAATAAGAATGTCAATGTGTTAGTGCAAGATGAGAAGATGCATGAGAAATTTAAAGTACTTTGGGGTAAATGTAAATGCAGTTGGTTTTGGTGGTGTATGTAGATTTGTATGCCAAGGTGTGGAAGACATTAAATTAGAGAAAGTTGAATCAGCAGTAAAATGTAAAAAGGAAAATTAGAATTGGAATAAAGTAATAGAATATGTATGTAATGATTAAATGTGGGGGTAAAATGGTGCTTGAGTAGGCTGACCATACGTACCGTTTTGAACGGGACAGTACCGTTTTTTTTATGGGTTCTGTATGGGTTCTGTCACTGAAGAATAATTGTAAGCTCAATATGTTTATGTACTTACTTTTTCATGAATACAGAATATTACATAACCCCCATCCCTTTTTTGCCATCCCAATGTCCCGTTTTTGTCTCAAGGAAATATGGTCAGCCTATGCTTGAGTGGCTGTGGAAGATGTCAGAAAGTGTGGGAAAGTGGATGTGTATACTTGGTGATTGGACGAAAGCTGAACTTCTGCCGCTGTATAAAAGTAAAGGTGGGAGAAGAATGTAAAAATTATATGGGTACAAGTCTTAATTATAGCTGTAAAGGTATACGGAAGACTGAAAAGTAATATTATAGATTCTTTGGTTGGAAATGAACAAAGCAGTTTTATGGAAAGAAAAGGATGTGTTGACCAACTGTTTGCAGTGAGACAGCTGATTAAAGGCAAGTTGAATGACTGGTTTATTATTAAATGCTGGAGTAAGAAAGGCTTTGTAATGTCACCATGACTCTGTAATGTGTATATAGATGAGGTAATGTGAGAGATGAAAGCAAGAATGCTAGTGCGAGGAGTAAATCTAAATTTGCAAGAGTGGTGGCAGCTGTCACATCTGATGTGTGTATGAATCAGAGAATAAATTAATGAGTGACAAGTTTTGTTGACCTGTATGAA
Source organism: Bathynomus jamesi (assembly GCA_023014485.1). Classification (NCBI taxonomy): domain Eukaryota; kingdom Metazoa; phylum Arthropoda; class Malacostraca; order Isopoda; family Cirolanidae; genus Bathynomus; species Bathynomus jamesi. The sequence continues at coordinate 916,738 of JAJOZX010001380.1, read as the reverse complement.
AGATTAATAAAAGTGAATGTAAATAAAAGTAAAGTTCTTTTTGTTCGGAGAGAAGGAGACTCAGCATGTAATATTGTGGTGAAAGGGAAGGTTGTGAAAGAATTTAAATATTGGTATGTTTGATTAACAAAAGTACGAGGGTGGGCTGAAGGGTGGTGCCTCCACTCAAATAAATTTTAAACGGATTGAAGGATTTTATCAAAACAAAAGCAGATATGATGTACGGTACTGTACCTCACACTTGACACTCATTAAAATGAATCACCTGTTAATATCTGTTCTTAATATCCTAACTCACTCACCTGCGTATTAAGTCACTGAGTTCCTTTATCAAATTATCCACTGGGAAGTCTTCCTTTTGATCTTCATCATCTGTAGTTGACAAAACAGATCCCTCAGAATCTAGCCGATTCCTTTGAGAACTAAGAAAAAATAGGAAATAAAAAAATGTCAACTTTTTTCAGTCAAGGCTTTAAAACTTACTTATACCAAAGCATATAAATATTTAAAATTATGTAACAACCTGTGTTTCAGATCCCATGTAAAGCTGTAGGTCCCCTCCATCATATGACCTTAGTTAGATGTTGTGAAGGAGGTTGAACAACCTCATTACTACTTTAGATTTTTGAAGTGACATTTCCTTTGCTGCATAGACCATGATCTTATGCACAGAATCCATAAACATTTTAAAAATTTTAAGAAGAAAAACTTTCTTGCCATACTGAAAATAGTCACTACAAGTGTAATGCAACATAAATGGCCAACATCATATTTAATGAGGAAGAGAATCAATTATGACCCTAATTCAGGACCCTAATTCAGGGTCAGAAGATGTTAAGCACCATTGTCATAACCATGAAGTTGCAGGCAGAGATCTTTTATAAAATAAGTGAAGGATTGTTAATCTTAAGATTTCGAGGTGTACATCTCTGAACGCAGTGTGGTTTGGTTTTTAAACGTTCATGAACGAATAAATCCGAAGTGTTTCAGATTGTTTAAAGTTGTTCTATCTTAGTTCGGATTATCAGAGAAGTAATAAAGCCAAGCCACGTGGGGACAGAGGTTTATCACCGAGACCCGACCCCAGCGAGAAGGGTAATCCAACGGATTTGGACGTGCGTGCAAATGCGTGGTTTCCTCTTTCACGAGGTCGAAGATTTTAATATCTCTTTTGCATGATGGTGTGACTTTTGTAAGACAGATTCGAAGACGCTGCTAAAGTTGAACCACGAGGGGGTCATAAACTTAGGGCTTCAAATCTGTTAACGGTCTTTAAATGTATTTCGTGGGAAGAAGGAGGGGTCTATACTCGGAAATCAGGTCCAGCTCCAATCAGGGGGCCCAGGATCCTGGGAAACGAAGTGAAGACGCCTTCTTTCTCTCTTGTATGGGTAATAGCCTTCTGGAGGGACGATCTTAGGAAAACAAATGATTTGATAGGTTTGCAGAATATTGGAAGGCGGGGTCCTTCAAATTTGTAAAGTAAATTCGAAAATTGAAAAGTTAGTTGTAGTCGTTCCTCCTTGAAGTTAACTGTGGCTAAACAAACCCCCTGTAGACTTGTGGTGTAAGAAAACTTAAAACTGAAAGAATCAATTGTCACTAAAGTAAAAATTAAGAACTTATAGTTCATGAAATTCGTTTACGCGGAAATTTGAGCATAATCATTTAATGGTTAGCGACCTTAACCGAGAACTTGCTTGTATCTTAATTTAGGTTAACCAACGGAACAAGAGTTTTATGAACTTTCCATTAATTTAATTGGCTCCACTTAAATAAGAAATAGGGTACGTCTGGGCCCTAGTTTCCTTAATCAGTCAATTTGGGTTCGGAAGCAAGTCCCGTTAGTGGATCTACTGTAGAGTTGAAAGTTTTAGGCGGCCGTAAATCTACGGTCCGTACGCAGCACAATTGAGCCATTGGTCATCTGTATGTCGTAAGTAAATTAATTCTTTGAATATCTGGGTCGAATTCCGACCACTTCATTTATTGTTATTTATTTTGTTGCACTAAAATATAAAACCCCTCGATCTATAAATTATTTCATTCAGCTAACTGTTCATCTTTGCTTTAGATTTATCATTGTTGATCAATGTATCGATTTAACTTCATCAAACGGAGAACTTTGTCTTTGAAGTTAAGATTATTGTATTGACTGAAATTTTATATATGTAATTCAGAATAAACTATTAAATGCATGTACTGTATCGAGTAACATTTAATAAAAATTTATAAGAGGGCGTGTGTTGTTTTAAATACCTTGTGATAGACCCCTCTTGTTAGCTGGGGAAAATTAACGTTCAAAGTAGGCTTGTGGAAAGCCGAAGGAACCTAGCCTATCAATTTAAAGGGCCATCCATCTTGGGTAGGCCGAATAATCCTGAACGAAATAAGAGATAAAATCACCGGGTACGCCCAACTTAAAGGGTGCCCGTGAAGTCAAATAAAGTCAGAGAACGGGCGTTCAATACCATAAATAAATATACGGATTGGGCGCGTACGTCATTTGGTGTCAGAAGTGGGATTCTATTGCAAGGTATTTATCGCAAGAGTGTAACTTTTTGTTAAAATAAATTTGCGTAACAATAAAGTAATTACATGAAGTAACTGGAACAGGGATTTTATGAAATAATTGTAACAGCAATTATATGAAGTAACTGGAACAGTGATTTTATGAAATAATTGTAACAGCAATTATATGAAATAATTGTAACAGTACTTCTATGAAATATTTGCAACAGTAATTCGGTAAAATAATTGAGAACAGTAAAAAGTGTCGCTAACAGTGAGTACAGTTTTAAAACGGTTTTGAAATAAAAATAAATAAGCAAATAAACTTTCGTAATGTCGGTAAAGAGCATAGAAATAACGAATGAGGAAAGCGTAAGTGACATGAGTGATTCCGAAACAACAAACTTAAACGAAATAAGTACGGAAAATTTGGAAAATTTAAAAACGATAAATTTGGCCAAAATTAATCAGTTACTAAAGGAATGCAAGGAATTAGAAAAAGAAATAAATCGAAGAAGGTCGAAACTGGAAGACCTTGTAATGATTATTCCGCAATGGGAGTATTTGGACAACCGAAGGTCGGGGGTTCGTCCCGAAGAATCTCTCTAGTTCCTCCCGTTACAGAAGAACTTGCGAGGCAAGAAAGGATTGGGTGGAGACCAGAGAACCCAGAAGACATCCAAAGAATCCTTGCAGAAGTGCACACACCACAAGAGACGAGAAACACCGCACCGACGAAGACCGGCAGCAGAATATAAAAACCATCGTACAGGTATTAAAGAGTACTAGCTTACCTTTGCAACGTGAACACAGGCAGTAAGGGGTCCTGAGCAAACGACTTTTGGAGACACATTGGAAGGAAGTTCGCCGAAGTTTATGGGCGAAAGGGCACAAGAGAACCCAGGAACCAGCCCAAACGCCGTCAGGAAGGAACAAGGTGAGACAGTCAACCCAATTGCCACAGGAACATTAAGTACAGGTAATGCCTTGGTTCAGGCTAATCCCACAAGGAGACATATTAAAGTGGGCATACCTAAGGACGCGTTGAAGACCGTTATGCCGGAGTATGCTTGTAATTGCATCAAAGGAACATCCTTTCGGAACTATTGGATGGAATCAACCCAGTTTTCAGTAAACAACCCAAGCTTAGGACTAAGAGATGAAGAGGTCCTAAGAGAAGAAACGCCACATGACAGAAGCCGAAGACTGCAGAAACTACAAATCCTCCCACATCCTGGGACTACAACTCACAATATTCAAAGAAAGAACAGCCACAAAGGAGGACAACAGCAAGGATGTGGAGGTGAACGACGGAGACAAGTCCAGCAAGAGAGGAGAGCCCAGAAGGAAGAACTGTGACACTGGTCACAGGAGGAATAACACAACTCAAGAAAGTGACTACAACCCCATCAGAAACCAGAAGAGAAAACAAACCATGTCAAATGAAGACAGAGACTCCAAAGAGGAAACAATGGAGGAAAGTGGCCGGAGCCAGTGCAAGATTTGTCAGCAAATGCGAAATTGGGAAGAGGCGTGCCCTCGAGCAAACCTTCGACAGGATTGGAAGGAGAAGCCTCCCGAATAGCTTCAGAGGAAGTAGCGGCGAGTCCGTCGGCTAGGACTGATCACCCTACCAGTACTCGTCGCTCAACAAGCTTCCACCGCGTTGGACGATGGTGGAGCTTTCGTCACATTGACATAAGCTATGCACAAGAACATCGGGAGCCTTCATTGGACAGTGGCCAACTTCTCAGTTGCACCTGCCCCACCCACTCATGTAAGAGGAGTAGAAGTAAGTTTGACTATGGGAAGGGGGGTTGAAGAATTCTTTTGTGTTTGTATAATTCCAGAGGCTCAGCAAGACTTGACTGTAGGCATATTGTTTCGGAGGACATGAAGACGAAACAAAGGTACGCAGCCCAGGTAGACCACCGGAAGAGGACAGTCGCTGAATGAAACAGTAACCATCCAAGTAAAGGGAGTAGACAGTAAAGTGCGAGGGTGACTCTGGTAGAGGCACTCCCGCACGAAACACTAAAGGTGGCCGCCGTGATTCTGACGAGGGAAGTTAAGATTATTGTATTGACTGAAATTTTATATATGTAATTCAGAATAAACTATTAAATGCATGTACTGTATCGAGTAACATTTAATAAAATTTATAAGAGGGCGTGTGTTGTTTTAAATACCTTGTGATAGACCCCTCTTGTTAGCTGGGGAAAATTAACGTTCAAAGTAGGCTTGTGGAAAGCCGAAGGAACCTAGCCTATCAATTTAAAGGGCCATCCATCTTGGGTAGGCCGAATAATCCTGAACGAAAATAAGAGATAAAATCACCGGGTACACCCAACTTAAAGGGTGCCCGTGAAGTCAAATAAAGTCAGAGAACGGGCATTCAATACCATAAATAAATATACGGATTGGGCGCGTACGTCATTTGGTGTCAGAAGTGGGATTCTATTGCAAGGTATTTATCGCAAGAGTGTAACTTTTTGTTAAAATAAATTTGCGTAACAATAAAGTAATTACATGAAGTAACTGGAACAGGGATTTTATGAAATAATTGTAACAGCAATTATATGAAGTAACTGGAACAGTGATTTTATGAAATAATTGTAACAGCAATTATATGAAATAATTGTAACAGTACTTCTATGAAATATTTGCAACAGTAATTCGGTAAAATAATTGAGAACAGTAAAAAGTGTCGCTAACAGTGAGTACAGTTTTAAAACGGTTTTGAAATAAAAATAAATAAGCAAATAAACTTTCGTAATGTCGGTAAAGAGCATAGAAATAACGAATGAGGAAAGCGTAAGTGACATGAGTGATTCCGAAACAACGAACTTAAACGAAATAAGTACGGAAAATTTGGAAAATTTAAAAACGATAAATTTGGCCAAAATTAATCAGTTACTAAAGGAATGCAAGGAATTAGAAAAAGAAATAAATCGAAGAAGGTCGAAACTGGAAGACCTTGTAATGATTATTCCGCAATGGGAGTATTTGGACAACCGAAGGTCGGGGGTTCGTCCCTGAAGAATCTCTCTAGTTCCTCCCGTTACAGAAGAACTTGCGAGGCAAGAAAGGATTGGGTGGAGACCAGAGAACCCAGAAGACATCCCAAAGAATCCTTGCAGAAGTGCACACACCACAAGAGACGAGAAACACCGCACCGACGAAGACCGGCAGCAGAATATAAAAACCATCGTACAGGTATTAAAGAGTACTAGCTTACCTTTGCAACGTGAACAGGCAGTAAGGGGTCCTGAGCAAACGACTTTTGGAGACACATTGGAAGGAAGTTCGCCGAAGTTTATGGGCGAAAGGGCACAAGAGAACCCAGGAACCAGCCCAAACGCCGTCAGGAAGGAACAAGGTGAGACAGTCAACCCAATTGCCACAGGAACATTAAGTACAGGTAATGCCTTGGTTCAGGCTAATCCCACAAGGAGACATATTAAAGTGGGCATACCTAAGGACGCGTTGAAGACCGTTATGCCGGAGTATGCTTGTAATTGCATCAAAGGAACATCCTTTCGGAACTATTGGATGGAATCAACCCAGTTTTCGGTAAACAACCCAAGCTTAGGACTAAGAGATGAAGAGGTCCTAACAGAAGAAACGCCACATGACAGAAGCCGAAGACTGCAGAAACTACAAAATCCTCCCACATCCTGGGACTACAACTCACAACATTCAAAAGAAAGAACAGCCACAAAGGAGGACAACAGCAAGGATGTGGAGGTGAACGACGGAGACAAGTCCAGCAAGAGAGGAGAGCCCAGAAGGAAGAACTGTGACACTGGTCACAGGAGGAATAACACAACTCAAGAAAGTGACTACAACCCCATCAGAAACCAGAAGAGAAAAAAACCATGTCAAATGAAGACAGAGACTCCAAAGAGGAAACAATGGAGGAAAGTGGCCGGAGCCAGTGCAAGATTTGTCAGCAAATGCGAAATTGGGAAGAGGCGTGCCCTCGAGCAAACCTTCGACAGGATTGGAAGGAGAAGCCTCCCGAATAGCTTCAGAGGAAGTAGCGGCGAGTCCGTCGGCTAGGACTGATCACCCTACCAGTACTCGTCGCTCAACAAGCTTCCACCGTGTTGGACGATGGTGGAGCTTTCGTCACATTGACATAAGCTATGCACAAGAACATCGGGAGCCTTCATTGGACAGTGGCCAACTTCTCAGTTGCACCTGCCCCACCCACTCATGTAAGAGGAGTAGAAGTAAGTTTGACTATGGGAAGGGGGGTTGAAGAATTCTTTTGTGTTTGTATAATTCCAGAGGCTCAGCAAGACTTGACTGTAGGCATATTGTTTCGGAGGACATGAAGACGAAACAAAGGTACGCAGCCCAGGTAGACCACCAGAAGAGGACAGTCGCTGAATGAAACAGTAACCATCCAAGTAAAGGGAGTAGACAGTAAAGTGCGAGGGTGACTCTGGTAGAGGCACTCCCGCACGAAACACTAAAGGTGGCCGCCGTGATTCTGACGAGGGAAGTTAAGATTATTGTATTGACTGAAATTTTATATATGTAATTCAGAATAAACTATTAAATGCATGTACTGTATCGAGTAACATTTAATAAAATTTATAAGAGGGCGTGTGTTGTTTTAAATACCTTGTGATAGACCCCTCTTGTTAGCTGGGGAAAATTAACATTCAAAGTAGGCTTGTGGAAAGCCGAAGGAACCTAGCCTATCAATTTAAAGGGCCATCCATCTTGGGTAGGCCGAATAATCCTGAACGAAAATAAGAGATAAAATCACCGGGTACGCCGAACTTAAAGGATGCCCGACTGCCCGTGAAGTCAAATAAAGTCAGAGAACGGGCGTTCAATACCATAAATAAATATACGGATTGGGCACGTACGTCACCATACATTCTGATTCTACTTAAAAACTTAGTATACTGTATATGGGTAGGAACTTAGGAAGGTCATCCAAATTATATAGTTTAACCCTTTCATGCTGTATGGTCGAAAATGCAACCATAAAATTTATGCAATTTTAGTCCTTTTGGTCAAAAAGGTAAAACCTTTTTAAATTTAAACATAAATTGGGCATGAAAGGGTTAATCTACAAGGAACTTACATCAAAATTAATAATGTACTATAGCTCTACAGATGTTAAACAATTTAATGCTTGTTAGTTTACTAAACTGTCATAATTTATATGTATTATGTAAAAAATTGCCCACAAAACAGTGAACACATTATTAAGCACAAATATTTACTAAGGAACCTAAAAGAAAATAGTTCTAAATTCTATATTTTTACTTTCTTTGCTCCGTCAAAGAAATGTAAGGTAGACCCTAGTAAGGCATGTTTGTATATATTACCGTAAATTTTTACATTAGCTACGAATGATAAATAAAACACCGCACCAACCTCTGAGACCTTAGTAGGCCGATGGCTTCTGTAGTTTTCTCTTTGCTACTTGGAGGGTTAGAATGTAAGGGTAATTTTGATTCCATGCTCTTCATCTTCTTCCTGGTCTTAACAGAAGAAAAACTTGAGAAAGTATCCTCTTGTGTCTTTCGTTTTTGTCGCTTCATAAATTTAGAACTTTTTTTCACAATTACATTACTCTTTTTGCCAAAATTAACCATGTTTGCTTCTTCAATGTTCGCTTTAAGTTTAGCATCAAGGTTTGAGGAAGGTGTTTTGTTTCCATTTGATAAATTTTTATCTTTTGAATTAAATTTCTCACTAATTTCATTTAACTTATTTTCCACAGAAGAGCATTCCTCTTCCTCAATTAATGTCAAATTGTTCGTAGGACTTTTAGTGGAACTTAAACAAGGATGCTCTTTTTCCAAAGGTTCCATGTTCACTTGAAATAAGAGACTACACTCTCAATCACTGTAGAAAAAAAAAAAAGATAGGCCTATTTCATATATGTTAAGCTACGCAACCTATGATATCTATAAATTCATTTTCAGTTCCTACCACACTAATGATCCTTATTTTACGTACTAACAGTAATGGCAAGGCATCATTTTAGAAATATATTTTCTACTGTGAAATTTCACAAAAAGACTTTTAAGTTAGGTATTAAATTAAATTGAATTATGCTTAGCATAAAAATGCAACAAAAAGAAATTGCCTAATTTATTTCAATCCAATTTAATCAATCCTTAAACCTATAATTTGCCCAAGCAAATCTAATGAGTGGTTTGTAATTATTTAATAGTGCAAAGTTTCAAGTGTGCTTGAAAAATCCTAAATAATAAGAGTAAATGAAGTTTGATTCTCTTATAAGTTATTAGCAATGTAAATCACGTTTTTACAAGATAAAACATTACATTTTTCTGAGTTTGGATTATCTTAATAATTACTAAGTTGTAATATAAAATTACAACCTCCAACTGATACTTAAGTTTTATGGAGGTATACCACCTGAAGGTTGAGTGGGATGATGTAGGGTGGGTATCATGGCATCAGAAAATTGTTGGAAGATGCTTTATTGCCTTTCAATGATTTGGGGGAAACTATCTCGGGTAAGGCAGGGTAACTTCTTCATGCAGTGAAAAATTTATATATAAATACCTTCTTCCTCAAAAATAATGACCTTTGGAGGAAGATTTTTTTTTTTTGGTACATTTTTGAAGAATATCCAATTGATAAAATGTGAGAGTAATTATCATATTATGATAATACCAATAATTACCATACTATAGACCAGTGGTTCCTAACCTTTTCACCACAAAGGACCCCTTTTATTTTTTTCCCACAGACCCCATGTTTTTGAAAGATTCCGTCTACCAAACAAACTGTTTTTATTAACTAATAATTAACTCATTTTCTCATTTTTCACTATCAAATAAAGGACATATAAGTGAGTATGCAATTAAAATACAGCCTATTAAATAAAGTATTAATAATTCCAGCCAAGAGCAAGGAAACTTGAAATTTTAGCCTGAGCACCCTTATCGTGGGTAAATGTACGATTTTCATTGGAGCCTCTCAAAATATTGAAAGCTCACGGACCCCCAGTACTACCTTCACGGATCCCCAGGGGTCTGGGGACCCCAGGTTGGGAACCACTGCTATAGACTATCATCTTTACATCTCAGAATCTTCAATGGATGCTAGTGACAAAGTTTGCTCACTATTTAGCCCCAAAGTGGCAAAGTTCAAGATCATTTCATTGGGTAACCAACCACTTAGACTTCATTGGATGTCATTATATTCATCCTTACTCATAAATGATTGCTTACAGATGCTTTACTGATGTATTTTTTTTTAAAATTGCAAGATTTTGACATGCTAACTAACAACTTTCAAAAGGATGTTATACCCCTTCCCTCATTATTACTTAAATAAAACAAAGCAAGGGTTGGTGTAGCTAAAGGCCTCAATGTACAAGTATATCAAGTATAGTAACATTTGAAAATCATTAATTATGCTTACTGCAATATAGAGAAAACTTCATTTTGTGGCAAAATTACCCTACCTGACCTTAATGGGGTATTTACAGAGAATTTTTTTTTCTGGTTGCATCTCCAATGGATAGGTGTATCCCCATTCAGCAGTCTACCCTATTCAGTGGCCCCTTTTCCCCAGCAAAGCCAAAATTTCCCCTTGTCCTCTTCCCACTAAAAATTTTCAAGAGTTCATGCGCAAAGTAACATTTAGACCCTAGCAGATTAAAGGTTTGTGAATAAAAAATCTTTTATTTACACTTTAAAATACTCCAAAGGATAGTGTGGTCATTACCCTTAATCATGCAATGATGAGGATGAAAACAATTTAAACAAATCATGTCTGAATAACATCACTGTCCCTGCCTATATTTGTGACCTTGACCTTTGATGCTAAAACCTGATTCTTGCTCACAACACATCATCTTGTGATGATCCATAGGTTTATGAAATTTCATAAATTTATGCTAAATGGTTCAAGTCATGACATGGCACTTTAATGAAGGGACCTGATTCTCATAATGATCCATGCTTATGTGAAGTTTCATTAGGTTATGTCAAGTAGTTCAAAAGTTATACCATGGGCACCAAAGTGTGATGCACAAATGAATGGAAGGATGAATGGACCAACAGACAAGTGCAATCTAGTATGGCCCCTCCAAATTTATTTAGTCAGGGACATCATTATTAAAAACATTTTCAAGTAGGCACAGCCTACAGTATAAACATCATATAGACATCATAACAGAAATATTATCTTAATCCGTTTCACTTCAACACTGTTCTGGGACAAGTAACTGTAATAAACTGTACTAAACTATAATAAATTCCTTTCAGGGTCAAAGAAGCTTATGGGATTTACTGGGATGAAGAGACTTCTCCTTATGGATAGAAAGTTTTTCAATAGGTATTTCTATTGTCAGGACCTTATTTAATAGTAGCATAAGTGGAGATTCTTTTAGGAGTCAATTTTTCACACTTTTCTTTCTTAGGTTCTGTCTTGAGTTAATTATGTCAAAATTTTGAATCTGCAAAATAAATAAATTTTACTTCAACAGATATTATACAAGTACTATATTCTTATCATATTTAATTACAATACTGTTTTCTTTTAATATGCAAGAAATCTGGCTTAGTACAATATAGGTATATCTTTCAAAACTGTCCTCCTTAGCTGATCTTTTTCAATGTCTCATCTACCCTGTGAGCAGTCCAGCAAGCTCTCAAACACACACTTTTCTCCCTATTCCTCACTACATATACATGCATCTTACACACTACATAATCTTTTCAAAATTTAAAAAAAAAATGGCATCAACTTCAAGAGCTTTGGAGTCCCCTAGAGAGGGGACCATAAGTGTCCCCACTTCTGGCTCCCCTGCTGCCAATACCAGGAACACAGACCCAGGTATCAGGGCTGGATCTGCTACCACCCATTTGAGATGTTCTGGGCCTCTGCCTGATTCACTTTTCATTGATTTCTGCAACATTTATGGTCTGTTCTCAAATTTTCAATCTGTTGACCACCACCTCTATTCCTCTAAACCTCATCATCTTTTCATCACTGAAACTCAGGTGTTTGGGATGACTGACAGCAACCCCTTTTCTGTACCCTCTTACTTTCTCTACTCAATTTCACTGCAAAAGTGGATGTTGCATATCAGCATATGTACACATGACCTAACTTGTTCTTGTATTTCCAAACTTGAATCTTCTGAATTCTATACCCTCTGGCTACAGCTTACATGCCAATCTCTAACTAAATACACTCAATATTTCAGTTATCATGATAATTCAGCTATTTTTCTGCATGTCAAAATATCAGACAAATTTTGGAAGACTTGGTGAAAATAGTCAAAGTACTATACACAGCAATCTCCACATGGTACATCTGAACCACACATATGCTCAAACCTGCACTCCAGGCACCCATCTACCATTCATATTTTGTGCTGAAAAACACATTTTTTTAGCTACTTTTTATCATACATAAAGCATTCATATGTATTTATTTACTAGAAATTATGTTTAAGCATCTTGTCTAGAGATGCTATGATTGGGCTTCCTCAAGTCATGTTGTGTGAACCCCTTGCTCAACAAAATATCCATTATTTCACCAAGCTTCCAAAATTCATTTGCATTTTCCTCATAGTCAAATTACCCACTGAAGTCACTGGGAAAACCACTGTACTTCAACAAAATGTTGAAATATCCAACAAATCTCAGATCTTCACCATAATTCAGACCCTTCGGGTCTGAGTATATATCTGCTCTGTTTATCTTTCTCCTAATTCTACTGATTATCCAAAATTCTTTGACTACTCACTTCCAAAGTGGAATACATTCTATTCTATCCCACTCTCCCTTTGCTGAAATCTCCATTTTAGGATATTTCAATCTTCACCAACACCTTTGGCTTTCTTCCCATTTCACTAACATCCCTGGTGAACTAGCTTACAACTTTTCTATCCTAAATGACCTAGAGTAGATTGTACAGCACCCTACTTGTGTCCCTGATTACCTTGGAGATAGGCCCAACATTATGGATTTATTTCTTGCTTCCCATCCTCCTCCTTACTCTGTGAAACTTTTTTCTCCACTGGGTTCCTCCAATCACAATCTTATATTGTTTCCTCTCCTATTGCTCTAATCCAGCCTTTGGATCCTCCCAAGAGGAGGTGGCTTTGGCACCACTGATTGGGAGGCCCTTAGGCAGTACTTCTGTGATTTCCCACGGAATAACTACTGCTTCCATGACTGAGGCCCTTCCAAGTGTGTTGAATACATCACAGAGGTGATTCTCTCAGGCATGGAGGTGTACATTCCATATTCTATTCTTACTACTAATACAAAAAAAACTTTGGTTTAACTTTACTTGTTCTAATGCTATCCGGAACATAGAGGAGTCCTTCGAAAGATACTACCACCATCTGACTCTTTACTCTCACTCAGCTTATATTTTTGTCTAGAATTGTGCAAAATCTATTCTTCAACTCGCTAAAAATTCTGTCATCAGACAAAAATGTGAAAACCTATCCAATTCTAATTCTTCTCGCTCTTTCTGGCATCCAGCTGAGAACCTCTTCAACAACTTTACTTCCTCTTCTTTCCCTCCACTTTTCCATTCCAATGGCTCAGTTGCAGTCTCCTCTTCTGACAAAGCTGAACTCTTCACTCAAACTTTTGCTTCCAACTCAACAACCATGGATGATTCCAGTGCCATTCCTTTATCTCCTCCACCCTCTGACTTTATTATATCTGAAATTAGAATCTGTTCCAAAAGTGTTCTTTCTGCCCTATCTGGGCTCAACTCTAGGAAGGTTTATGGGCCTGATGGTGTTCCTCCTGTTGTTCTTAAGAACTGCATTTCAGTTTCAGTGCTGACACCCTGCCTAGGTAAACTCTTTCTTCTTTGTCTCTCATCTGGTACTTTTCCTTCTTGCTGGAAGTTCACTTTCATTCAGTCTGTCCCAAAGAAGGGTGACTGTTCTCAACCCTCCAACTATTGTCCAATTGCTTTGATTTCTTGCCTTTCCAAAGTTTTTTAATCTATCCTTAATAGGAAGATTTTTAAACACCTCCCTTCTCACAATCTTCTTTCAGATAATCAGTATGGGTTCTGCAAGGGATACTCGAGTGGTGATCTTCCTGCATATATCTCTGACTCTTGGTCATCCTCCTTTCAGGATTTTGGTGAAACTTTTGTTATTGCGCTAGACATATTAAAAGCTTTTGACAGAGCCTGGCACAAATCTTTAATTATGAAACTGCCCTTTTTCAGTTTCTATCCTTCTATCCATGCCTTCATCTCTAATTTCCTTTGGGGCCAATCTATAGGTGCAGTTGTAGATGGTCACTGTTCTCCTAAAGCTCTTAACAGTGGCATTCCTAAGGGTTCTGTCTCATTACCCACACTTTTCCTTTTATTCATTAATGATTTTTTTAATTCACACTTTCTGTTCTATTCACTCCTATGCTGATGATTCTACTCTTCACTTCTCCACCTGCTTCCCAAAGCATCCTCTCTCAACAGTCACTCCATGATTCAGGTAGGATGGTTATGGAGAACCTGACCTCTGATCTTTCTGCTACCTCTGATTGGAGCAGAGTAAACCTTGTGGCTTTCAATGCCTCAAAAACGGATGGCAGTTTCACACAAAACACCTCAAAATTAACCAGAAAAGTTTGCTCTCATCATTTTCATTTAAACTAACGAAAATATCACGACTTAACCTAACCAATCATCAAGGTTGTACAGTTGACCTAACCGGGCATTCAATTAACCTAACAGGTTAATATTGGTTATTTCATCTAAATATCTTCTGATCTTTTTGTATTAGGCACTCACTGTCACATTTTGAGCAAGTTAAGGATGAGAGAATAATGCCGTGATTGAAAAAACATCCAATCCTTTGTCTTCATCTAGGGCACATGATGAATCAAGTTCTCAAAGTCAAAATCACACGAATGGCATGTCATAATTCTATCACAAACACCACTAAATTGAATCCAATTAGGAAAAAAAAAATAGCCAGAACAAAACCCAACCAACTAATTAAGTTGCAGAGTAGCAAAAAAATAGCCAAAACAAGAAATATATTTTATTAAAAAAAAGTACATTTGAATAAATTTGCACAACATAAGATATATATTTTCTTAGTCAGTTTTGAATGGCAATTCAATATATTGTACTATTTTAACCATGTGGGAGCGGGTTAAAAGACGAATATTAACCAAAAATAGTTTCTATTCATTTGCACAAGAAATAGGTATCAGATTTGGTAATTGTATACAACATCCACCTCACCTCAATTTTATGAAATTGACTTCATAATCAATGTAAAACCTTTATTTATAGCATGTATATAATTACTATTTATTTTCAGAAACCAATCTAACCTAACCTAGAAAAATATATTTTTTACTAAAAAAATGCATAACTTAATTAACATGTTATTACATTATCATTTATATAATTTAGGTCTCAGGGGTACAGGGGCGGAGCCTGCATAAAGATGGGAGACCCAAAATGGGTGCACACACATTTCTACATTACTGTACAGTCTTTACAGCCACACCTACACTTTTCCTCGTAAATATATATATTGTAATGTATATGGTTGTAAATTGTGACTTGGCCTGCAATTGATATGGACCGTGACTTATTTTTGGTTGGCAAGGTACTGGTATTGATAGGTACCATAATGAAATTGACTGGATTCTTTGGATCTGATATATTTGCATGTCAGTTATAGATATAGTATAACATATTTGTGGATAGTAGCCTATTATGACTTTGATCCTCTAGATCCAGAGATTCTATCTTTAGTTTTAAATAATTTCCTGATAATTAATTAGTTTTGTAAAAATTTGTTATTGCCAATGTACAGGCAGTTTTTATATAGTGGACCCACCTCGATGGGCCGAAGTGGCCCCTAGTGTGCTCACTATAAAAATTTTGGCTAATATTCGTTTTTTGACCCAGTCACACCCAGCTATAACAGCAATATATATTGAATAACCAATCAAAACTGAATAAGAAAATATATATTATCTTGTGCAAATTTGTATAAAATGTACTTTTTTATAAAAAAAATATTTTCTACTTTCTAATATATATGTATATAAATTTCGGCGGGTTTGTTTATTTTGGCTACCTTTTTTTGGACTTTTTTGGAGACTTTTTGGCTATTTTTGGCTACTTTTTCTTGCTTTTGCCTACTTCTTTCTGTTTCTTGTTAGTGTGGTGATTTTCGTTCTACTGTTATGACGTGTCAATCTTATGAACTTGATTTTGAAGACCTAATCCGCCTTGTTAGCCTCGATGAAGATAAAAGTTTAGATGTTTTTTCCAATCACGGCATAATTCCGACATCCGTGATTTGCCCTAAATGTAATACTGCCTGTATTTTAAGACAAGACTTAAAGTGTTTAGGTGCCATAAAAAAAAATCCAAAAAATAAGCGTGTGTGTGGATTTACTGTTTCTATCTTTAAGGGGACATGGCTGGAACATTGCAACTTCTCGGTAAATAAAAACCTCCGGTTCATAAATATTTATTTGCAAAAATATTTTTCACAACGTTATGCCGAGAAAGTTATAAATCTAGGCAGTGAGTCCATTGTTAACTGGAAATCTTTTTGTGGTGAAATGTGTGAAAAGTGGATGGACAATCAGGAACCAATTGGGGGCGAGGGCGCGATTGTTGAAATTGACGAGTCACATTTTGGCCGTGCTAAATTTGATCGTGGACAAAGAGTGAAAGTAATATGGGTATTCCTTACTGCAATTGCAGAACTATATCCTCCAAAATAAGGTGACTGGTTAGGTTAGGTTAGGTTAGGTTATTAGGTTAGGTTTGGTTAGGTTAGGTGGTTAGGTTAAGTTAGGGATCTTTTCCGTTTGACTACCGCCATTGAAACATAAGAGGTGAGTGCCCCCAGCCTCCTTTACTTAGCCTTATAAGGCTAACTAACGAAAATATCACAATCTAACCTAACCAATCGTTAGGTCAACTGTACGACCTTGACGATTGGTTAGGTTAGGTCATGATATTTTTGTTAGTTAGCCTTATAAAGCTAACTAAAGAAGGCTGGAGTTTAATTATGTTTCAATGACGGCAGTCAAACAGAAAAGATCCTAAGTTAGGTTAGGTTAGGTTGTGTTTCGCACGAATGCAAACTTTTCTGGTCGATTTTGAGGTGTTTTGCACGAATCTGCCATCCGTTTCCTGTGCAAATGCGGTTTTCGAGATGACGATATCTCGAAAACCGCATTTGCACAGGAAACGGATGGCAGATTCGTGCAGGGCACCTCGAAATTGACCAGAAACGTTTGCTCTCATTATAAAAAGAGACTGGGTCAAAAAACGAATTATTACCAAAATTTCTTGTTTTTAAGATCACGCATCACAAAGTGAACCCTACACCGATCAATTTGTGATGCATGATCTTTAGCCCCGTACCCACAAGACTTAAATTATACAAATGATAATGTAATAACATGTTAAGTTATGCACGTGCAAAAAACTTCTTTTTTCTACGTGAAGGTCAAAATATGAAAATAAAAACCCACTCTAATAGACAGAGTTTATTTCCACAACAGTTTCGATGCCCGCTGGCATCCTCTTTGGGTGGATACAGAAAAACGAATGAACCAAAACAAGAGGGAAAAACAGTCCAGGGAGCGGCAGGGACCAACTGTTAAGAAATTCACACCTAGGTTAGATCCCGTTCTCCCGACACCGAAAGGGCATTTTCATTAAACGGACCGGCTTATAAGTACATTCGCCCAAATTTAAAACTATCTTCCTGTCCTATACATACAGATTCTATTATTTTTTTACATAATTATTATATTTATTATTAAATTATTACATTTAATATTGCATTATTATTTATTACAGAAATTATAAATTTATTATTACATTCATTATTACATTGTTGTTTATTATAAAGAAATTATAAACTGAAAAACGAATGAAAAAGGGCGAGGAGGAAACAATCCAGAGACCATTAACAAATTCGCACCTATGTTAGATCCCATTCTCCCGACACCGGAAGGGCATTTTATTACAGGGTCCCGCGTATAAGTACATTCGCACAAATTAAAACTATCAATTCTGTTCTATACATACAGATTCTATTATTTTGACATAATTACTGCATTTATTATTGCATTTACATTTTTTAACATTTATTATTATTACCTTTACACTAATTATTACGTTTAAAAAAAAAAAAATTTGAATGCACCAAAAGCGAGTAAGGAAACATTCCAGAGACCTTTAGGAAATTCACACTTAGGTTAGAACCCATTCACCCAACTCTGTAAGGGATTTTTTTACCAAGAATCTCATTAAAGGGTCTAACTTATAAGTACCTTCGCACAAATTAAAATTATCTTCTTGTTCTATACATACAGATTCTATTATTTTTTATGGAAAACTTATGAGAGGGTAGTTGGGAGGTAACGAAAATGGTTCACTGAGTAGGTAGGTAGTTAATCTAACAATCATTAAATTCCTTTTATGTCAATAACTGGGTGGATGAAACCAATTGGTTGCTCACCAGAGTTATTCTCCATACTAGTATTTATATACTGTGGGAGGAGCGTGCTCGGTAATGGTGATACATTACCGCTCAACCAACGGAGGAATAAACCAAGACAACGCTGGTACAAGAAGCCCCGCGAAGAGGAGAACAAAGGGAGAACGAAAACGAAGAACGGGGCGAGAGGACGTACCAGCAAAGTACGCTCTCGAATGAGACAACCGGAGAAGGGAGAGACTGTAATAACTAAAAGTAAGTGACTAATATGAGTTTTAACACCAAACAGTTAAGAACATTAAATTAAGCTGGGTCAAACAAGTTAGGCCTACATTGTGACCTAAGACCCAGCATCAACTCATAGCTTAACAAAGGTGAAGGTAGATTGCCCTAACCTAATCTTGTGAGGAATCCTACTGTGGACCTCAATTTATCTGCCCGCTCTGGACCATTTCCGGAATCTCTAGGCTGACCCCTCTAGGCTAGACTTGATCTACTCTATAGTTAGACTGGAGAAATAAGGGGTGGGTTAATTGTGGACCAATTCAAACAGAGCATTTTTCGCATTTTTCTTTTGACATAATTATTACATTTATAAAGTACCTTACTTGATTCCCAATCTATAGCATGATTATTTTGGCTGGCGTGATAAAAAATGGTATTATTAGTATTACAACTTCTGAAGGCATATTTGTGTTCTTTAATACGGGTTTCAATATTTCTTCCAGTTTCTCCCACGTATACTAAATCACAACTTTTACAGGGAATGCTGTAGAAACAGGCTTGTTCCTGTTTTGCAACGTTATTCCTAACCAATTTACTTTTCACGGTAGACGAATATTTGAACGCCAAAGCAAACTTAAAATCTTTCGTCAACGGTTTTACTCTTTCTGAGCCGGCAATATAAGACAAACTCACATATTGTTTTTGGTTAACTGAAGGTTCCCGAGGGGCATAAAAAGATTTTCTGGCTTTAAAATACGCCTTTCTGATAAACCACTCAGGATATTTTAAATCCTTAAAAATGTTCCAAATCTTTGAATTTTCCGGGTCCAGCAAATGTGGGCTACAAATTCTGAGTGCTCTTAAAAACATGGAAGAAATAATTAAAATTTTAACCCCTTCATCATGATATGAAAAATAATGAATGTACGAATTACAATAAGTAGGTTTTCTATAGACCGTGAAATTGGGCTTTCCGCTTTCGTTAATAACCAAAACATCTAGAAAAGGTAACTGTTTGTCGTTCTCACATTCATATTTAAATTTAATGGAGGGAACAAGATTATTTAATGACTGAAAGAAAGTGTCAAAGTTGTTCCAGTGGTCAGGTCAAAATGAGAAAATATCATCTACATAACGAAACCAAATTAGATTCCTGGGACATATTGTTGGCAACAATTCCGACTCATAATATTCCATGTACTGTATAATGTACTCAGTATTGGGGATAAAGGGGACCCCATTCCCATACCAAAACGTTGCAAATAAAATTCTTCACCGAAGGAGAAGGCATTATTGGTGACACAGAGTTTTATCAGTTCTAAAAATACAGATGTGGGCATGTCTAGTTCTACGTTACATGTTGGCAATTTTCTATCTAAAGACTAAGTATATCATCAATGGGAACTTTCGTAAACAAGGACTCAACGTCAAAACTGATCATTCTTCCCCGTTTTAAATCTAAGGATATAACTTTGTTAATAAAGTCACAGGAATTAGTGATGTGCGAGCCTGAAAATTTACCAACTAATGGGGATAATTTATCTGCAAGAAATTTAGATAACCTGTAACTAAAGGAACCCCTGTGTGAAATAATGGGACGGAGTGGTATATTAATCTTATGGGTTTTGGGTAGGCCGTAAATGTGGGGGAGTTTGGGGTTAATCTGTAGAAACCTTTTAGGATCAATCGCCGGGACATCTTTTAATAAGTTCCTGATGATTTTGTTGAATTCGGCAGAAAGACGCTTTAGGGGGGACGATCTTACTTTGGTGTAGGTGAATTCATCACTAAGTAACGCTTCCATTTTTTGTTTATAATCACACTTGTTCAAAATAACCACAATGTTACTTTTGTCCGCTTTAGTGACAAATATTGTTTCGTTCTTCCTGAGCTTGTCTAAAGCTAACCGGAATCTTTTGGGAATAGAGTTCATTGAGTTCGAATTTCTCAATGGTCTCTGGATTGTTTCCTTCTCGCCTTTTTCATTCGTTTTTCGGGTTATAAGCAAAGCTGGGCACAAACCGTTAATCCGTTAATCGTTAATTAACGAAGTTAACTTTTTCGTTAACGATTTAACTTTTAAGTTAACTTTGAAAATCATTATCGGACTAATTAACTTCCGTTACATTTAACTTCCGTTAACTCAAGTCCGTTAACCCAAAAAATTCATAAATAAACGTTTAAAAGTTTCTATTATTTTCAGTGCTGAGCAGGTGCGCAATTAATCCGTCACTGTTAATAGTGATGAACGAATTTCCATTTCCGCAGTGCAAAATCAGGCGATATAATTGTTTCCGTCGTCACAATTTGTGTCTTACAAAATATGATAGTTATTTATGGCATTGGTTTGAGCGAAACATGGTCGACTGTAAAATCAGGCGGAAAGATTTGCCATCTGAGTTGAATGTTTCAACTTCTTTCAAGAAATATCACGAGCATTTTAAGGCACTTTCAATAATATATATGTAACAATTACAACAAATAACTACATTCGTTTCATTTGCAGTCTGTCTCTTGCGCAACATGTTTGTGCTAGTGAATATTTAAAAATAATCGTTGTCAAGTAAGTCATGTATATTTATAATATGTCTGTGAGTACCTTATTAGTAGTCTCCTTGATACATTTCAAGAACCATAAAACTGATCAGGTAAGATTTCAATTCTCATGTCACTTTGATGACATAAATTAAGTCAATTGATGTCTTACAATGGGAGCGTTTTCACCTTAACCCTTTATGTCCTGGCGGTACTTCTAGGTACCACATCTTTAAAATCTCCATAATTATTTTTCTACCCGGTTGATCCTGCCGGTACTTTCAAGTCCCAATGTGAATTAGTTTCTTTATGAGATAATAGATGGCGTTGAGAAGTAAATGTGAGCGTGTGGTGCCAGAGGCTGTTTACTCTTTAGTATCTCTGCTGTGAAGACCGAAGAAATTTCAGTGCAATTACTTCCCGAATATTCTGTGCCATATCTGTTTCAAATAACAAAGGTAAGGGTTATTTTATTTTTTATCTTGTTCTTGAAATGTTCAAGAATGCTTCAAACAATTGTTGTTCTTGTTTATTATTTTTAAGTGTGAAATAATAAAGGATTTATTGAGTCAACTTTTAATTAAGTACCAACAAGACAAAAGGGGCATAAGTCTACATCGTTTTCTTTTGGTTTTCTTTCACTTTTATGGATGACTATTTTAATTTATGTGGAAATATTTGAACTTGAACTCATGTGTTTACACAAGATGCTGCCTTCTTGGGTGAGCAAGTGTTGGTGGACTTGTTCATCAAGTTCAACACAGCCATCCCCTCCAGTGCTGCAGTGGAGCGTTTGTTCTCTATGGGCAAGGACATCCTGAGGGCCAAGAGATCATCCCTGTCTGATGAAAACTTTGATATGCTAATTTTCATGAAGGGCAACATGCATTTCATGGACAAAATGGAGAACGAGAAGAGGGAAAATTAAATTATGTATATATTGTGTTTTTCATTTTTTTTATAATAAAAGTTAACGTTAACGGTTTATCGGTAACTTCCGTTACATGTTTAACGAATTAACGGATTAACGGTTAACGAAGTTAACTTTTTGGTTAACGGTGCCCACCACTGGTTATAAGTTCAGTATAATAAACAACAACGTAATAACCAATGTAATAATAAATTTATAATTTCTGTAATAAATAATAATGCAATATTAAATGTAATAAATTTAATAATAAATGTAATAATTATGTAAAAAAATAATAGAATCTGTATGTACTTATAAGCGGGTCCCTTTAATGAAAATGCCCTTCCGGTGTCGGGAGAATGGGATCTAACCTAGGTGCGAATTTCATAACAGTCGGTCCCTGGACTGTTTTTCCCTCTTGTTTTGGTTCATTCGTTTTTCTGTATCCACCCGAAGAGGATGCCAGTGGGCATCGAAACTGTTGTGGAAATAAACTCTCTCTATTAGAGTGGGTTTTTATTTTCATATTAAGTTATGCACTTTTTTAGTCTTCATCTAGGGCACATGACGAATCAAGTTTTCAAAGTCGAAACCACACGAACAGCACGTCATACAGTAATTCTATCACAAACACGACCAAACTGAGGTATTACCCAAACTGAATCCAATTAGAAAAAACAAACAGCCAGAACAGAAACCAACCAACTAATTAAGTCGCAGAGTAGCGAAAAAATAACCCAATCAGAAAAACGTCACGTCAAATGGATATCGTTAATTAAATAATATCTCCATAAATATGATCGACCGAAAAATTTTTTACTTAAAGGAAAGGTTTTATTTATTATTTTCTACGCATTGCAATAATTTTTATTAGAAACTGAGGTGAGGGGGATATTGTATACAATTACCTCAGATTCGAACAAAGCAGAGAAAACTACACTAGAAAAATGTAATTTTGATAAAAAATGTAGCCCCTGTGTCCAGCCAAATATTTACCGTTTGTTCTCATCATTTTCATTTAAACTAATGAAATATCGCGACATAACCTAACCAATCATCAAGGGTGTACAGTTGACCTAACCGGGCATTCAATTACCCTAACTAAGCCTTCAGTTGGCCTAACCGGGCCTTCAGTTGACCTAACCGGGCATTCAATTAACTTAACCGGGCATTCAATTAACTTAACCGGACATTCAATTAACCTAACAGGTTAATATTGGTTATTTCACCTAAATATCTTCTGATCTTTTCGTATTAGGCACTCACTGTCACATTTCGGGCAAGTTAAGGATGAGAGAATAACGCTGTAATTGATAAAAACATCCAATCCTTTGTCTTCATCTTGGGCACATGACGAATCAAGTTTTCAAAGTCAAAATCACACGAATGGCATGTCATAATTCTATCACAAACACCACTAAACTGAATCCAATTAGAAAAAAAATAGCCAGAACAAAACCCAACCAATTAATTAAGTCGCAGAGTAGCGAAAAAATAGAGCTCAATCAGGAAAAATATTTTATGAAAAAAGTACATTATAGCTAGGCTGACCATATTTCCTTGAGACAAAAACGGGACATTGGGATGGCAAAAGAGGGACGGGGGTTATGTAATATTCTGTATTCATGAAAAAGTAAGTACATAAACATATTGAGCTTACAATTATTCTTCAGTGACAGAACCCATACAAAAACCCATACAAAACGGTACTGTCCCGTTCAAAACGGTACGTATGGTCAGCCTAATTATAGCCAAAACAGGAAATATATTTTATTAAAAAAAGTACATTTGAACAAATTTGAGCAACATAAGATATATATATTGTACTGTTTTAACCGCGCGTGAGCGGGTTAAAAGACGAATATTAACCATTTTTTTTTAATAAATCGTTCCGGTTATTAACCACTCGCGGAAAGGGGACCCCCCATTTTTTACAATTCAGGCCCTGGGGCGGCAAACATAAATCTACACGGGTGACCGAGGGGCACGAATCGGTCCTGGTAGTACTTTTGTATTCCCTATCGGTGTGCACGATTTTCATCTACTCCTATTTACCCTAACAGGTTCGTCAGGATTGATTGATAATTTGCACCTTACGTTTTAAAAACCCACGATACTTACAGAACATAGTCGTATACTCGTCTCTGTATCTTTTATACAGGGTGTTCGGAAAGTCACTGTGCACTTATATAATTAATGTTTTTTTATATTTCAAAAGAAGAACTGACAAAGGTGTTTCAAAATAAAATAAGACGGGTCTAGGCCTGTATTGCTGTTAAAGGACATCACTTTCAACACCTTTTATAAGTTCTGATGGTCCCATCCATTGTAGCTGGTTCCTTCTTGGTGCTACTTGTAGTTGCCGGGAAGAATGAAGGATACGAGAGGCAAGCTATCGCTTTGTTGGGTATCTCTTTTAGGGGCCTCTCGTGTCCTCTTCTCTCCCTGTTGTTTTGGGGGTTGGCGTCTTGAAGGAAAAGCCGGTCGTTTTCAGAGTTTATTGAGTTCTTGGTTGGCTGAGGTTATTTTACAGAAGATTTTGTTATTCTATATACAGCTGAATTAATTAAATATATATATATAAATTTATGTACAATACTTATTTATAAAGATTATATATGATTCTTAAAATTACACAATGATAAAATATATACAATTTGGTACGCGCAAAATTGGTTTGTCGGTAACTAATATAAAAATAATATAAATGCGGAAAATTAACTGCGCGGCCCCACACTACTGCCCACCCCGAGAAGCGGAGCACGTATATCAAAAGTAGAAATATTCGGGTCTTGATTTGAATCGGATCCTTCGTCCAGCTCGCGTTGATCCTCGGTCGGCCTCGTTTCCGGTTGTTGCGTTGTCCTGCGCGCCCGTCCTGAGGTCTGTATTTGCTACCTCCGAGGTGCGTCCTCCATCGTCCTTTTTCCTTGCGTGCTTTTTCTCCGATCCGATGTCGTCCGATTGTGCGCCCGGTACCTGTGTGGGACCTGAAACTATATACGCCGGTTTTAAACGATTAATTGAAATGGCTTCTGATGATCCGTTAGTTTTTTCTATTACGAAGTACTTATCGTGGCGTTCGAGAACACGGAAAGGTCCTTGATATGGTGCCTCGAATGGTTTTCGAACGCGGTCGATGCGTACCCATACGTGGCTTGATTTGTGGAGTTCCGATGGAATGAATGATTTGGGGGCTGAGTGAATGTTTCCTTGAGAGAGTTGGGCGAAATCGATTTGCGTCATTTTCTTGGCTAATTCGGAGATGAATTTTGAATTGGATTTTGACGACGAATTGGCGATCATTGGCCTCGGGCATAATAGGGTGGTTCCGGTGACGGTGGTGAACGGTGAATAACCCGATTCGTTGGGGAGACTGCGTAAACCAAGGAGAACTATGGGTAAAGCGGGGAGCCAATCTTGTTTTCGAGCGATGATTGCTGTCTTGATGGTGCGATGAGATCTTTCAATTATTCCGTTGGTCTGAGGGCGATACGACAAAGTTCTTAGTCGGTGAAATCCGATGAGAGCTGAGAGTTCCCTAAAGAGTTCGGATTCGAATTGGGATCCGCGGTCCGTTATGACTTGCAGTGGTACACCAAATCTTGAAATCCATACATCGAGAAATGCGTGTGCTATTGATGTGGCTGTAGTATCAATCAGAGGATATGCTTCTATCCATCTTGTGGCACGATCGATGCAGGTTAGGAGATATCTATATGGGGAAGGATATGTTTGACCGGGCAAAGTGGTTGGCGGTAAGGGACCGACGATGTCGATATGTACCGTTTCAAATCTTGAACTTGGTAAATCGAAGGGGGTTATTTCTGATTTTGTATGGCGAGAAATTTTTGAGGATTGACATGATTCACAATTTCGGGACCAAGTTCGAATATCCTTATTCATTGAGGGCCAAAAGTATCTTGATTTAATGATACGAAGTGATTGCTTGATGCCTGGATGAGAAATATTATGAAATTGATTGAAGATGGAAGATCGATGCTGCTTGGGAACAAAAGGACGGGGATATGGCGTGGATGTATCGCAATATAAAGTTGTATTTTCTGGAAACGGGAACGGCTTGAGACGTGGGAGAAATTCTTGCGTTTCTTGATCTTTTTGTTGAGATTCCGCGATTGCTGATAAATCGAAAGCGTCGATATGTACTGCGTTTACGTTGCGTGAAAGGCAGTCCGCTACGACGTTTTCGGATCCACAGATATGTATTACATCGCATACGTATTCCGTGATGGCAGACCAATGACGTTGTTGTCGGTCTGTCTTGGCTCGTAAGGGACTCTTGTAGGCAGAAACCATCGGTTTGTGATCCGTGAAGAGTATTACTTGACGACCTTCTAAAAATTGACGGAAATGCAGGACGGCTAGGTATGCTGCGAGTAATTCTCTATCGTATGCGGCGTACGCTTGCTGAGTTGTAGTTAATTTCTTGGAAAAGAAGGCGATGGGAACTGGTGTGCTGTCGATTATTTGATGAAGAACTGCTCCAGCTGCTATTTGTGAGCAGTCCGTAACTAAATGAAGGATTGAGCTTGATGGAAGAGGATGACAAAGCGTAACGGCGTTCCGTAGTGCATCCTTGACATCTTGAAAGGCTTGAATTGCTTCGTCGTTCCACTGTAGACTTTTGCTTTTGACTTGAGTTCTGACGATTTCACTTAAAGGTGAGACTAAATCGGCGTAACGGGGTATCATATGGCGATAGAATCCCGTCATTCCTAGGAATCTTCTGAGGCTTTGGTAATCTTGCGGTTGGGGAATATCTTGAATTTCGGAGACTTTGTTTACAGGAGGACGAATGCCTGCTGGGGAAACTTCATGACCCAGAAATTCAATTTTGGATTGCTGAAATATGCATTTTTCTAAGGAAATTCTTAAATTGTGTTCTTGAAGGATCTTGAATACGCGTTCTAAGTCTTTCAAATGGTCAACTGCGTTATTTGAATGGACTAAAATATCGTCGAGATACACAAATACGCAGTCAACTCCTCTGAAAATTGTATCCATGAAGCGTTGAAATGTTGCAGGGGCGTTTCTTAAACCAAATGGCATGTATAAATACTGAAATAAACCAAATGGAGTTGTTATAGCCGTTTTCTCGATATCTTCTGGGTGGACTGGAATTTGGTGATATGCTCTGACTAGATCGATTTTGCTAAAGCATGATTTTCCGTGCAGAGATGTTGACAGACTTCTTATATGAGGAAGTGGATATCTGTCCGGTTTCGTGACAGCGTTTAGGCTTCTATAATCACCACACGCCCGCCATTCGCCTGGTATCTTCTTCGGAACGAGGTGTAACGGTGAGGCCCATGGTGATTTTGAGGGTTCTATAATTCCATCTTGAAGTAAGTTGTTGAAAGTAGCCTTAGCTGAGGATAATTTATCGGGTGGAAGACGTCGAGGGCTTGCAAACACTGGTGGTGCGCTGCCAGTGTCGATGGTATGCTTGACAGTGTTGGTGGAAACTTTCTGCGGTTGAGCTGGTTTCAGTAGTGAGGAGTACTTGTCAAGCAGGTTCCTGATTTCTTGAGGTAATTTGTCGGTAGGGTTAATATTGATGAGGTGAAGGTCTTTGGATTGCACAGGTTTAGTAGTGGCTTGAAGAGTTGTTGCTCTATCCTTCAAAATGCCATGCTTGCAGTCCACAAGGATGTCATAATGGGATAGAAAATCGGCGCCGAGAAGTGGACTGGAGACTTGGGCGACGACGAATGGCCACCTGAATATTCTTCGTAATTTAGGAATTGATATGTCCAGTGTTACTTCTCCGAATATTTCGAGCGGCTGACCGTTTGCGGTGGAAATCTTTACTGCGGTTGGGTGGAGTTGACAATCATTGACACAAGTTGGTGGTAAAATTGAGATGCTCGCTCCTGTGTCAATGATAAAATTGACCTTCAGACTGGCGATGCGAGCTGCGACTGAGATCAGCGGCAGGCCGGACGTCGCGTTAATCACAGCCTGCTTATCTAGTTTTCCGACGTTTCTCTTGATGGTGAGGAAGATCTTGAATTTGGGCGTGACGAGGGGAGCAGCTTGGCGTCATCTTTATTTGGCCACTTGCACCATGGCCTGCAGGTCCTTGCTTGGGGGCCATAATAAAGGTGCGCGCGGCACACCACCGGCCGCTGATTCTCGCTGAAGGGTTTTAGGCCGATGGGGATATTCGTTCTTGGGCTTGTATTGGCTCGAGTTGACGTTGGCGCCGCGTAGCAGCTTTGTTGAGCGAACGGTATTAACTCATCGGCTAGTTTGCCGAGTTGAGTTAGCGTCAGCTCCTTTTGTGCTGCTACGACGGGCGCTATTGAGGATGGGAGCGCCTGGATGAATTTATGCTTCACCAAATCATCGCTGACGCCCACCTTCAGTGCCGTTTGGTGGATATCTTGAAGGAATTGGGAGGGCTTTCCAGTGAGAGGAGTGTTGGAGATGAGTCGTTCGAAGAGTTCTGGCTTCGTCTTTTCGTAATGACTCACGATTTCTTCTTTTAAATCGGTGTACGACTTGTTGGAGAGAGTTGCTGCTGAAATTCGTGAGACGACTTCGGGGGGTAACGAGGCTAGAACATGGAAAAATTTGGTCTCTTCGGATGTTATTCTGGAAATGTGGAATTGTGCCTCCATGATGGAGAACCATCCTGCGGCCGACGCTTCAGAGAACGTGGGTGGCTTGATGGTGACATGGTGCACTCCTGATTCAACAGATTCCATCTTGCGGGAATGTAATTCGGGTCTGCTGCTGCTTTGGTTCCGACCGGCTACTACGGGTGGGCGGCGAAGAGGCGTGGCTTCGGTTTGTTCCGCCCGGCGACTGAAGGATGCTGCTTCCGCTGGCTGCTTCGGGTCACTCCGGGGTCACCAATTGTAGCTGGTTCCTTCTTGGTGCTACTTGTAGTTGCCGGGAAGAATGAAGGATACGAGAGGCAAGCTATCGCTTTGTTGGGTATCTCTTTTAGGGGCCTCTCGTGTCCTCTTCTCTCCCTGTCGTTTGGGGGTTGGCGTCTTGAAGGAAAAGCCGGTCGTTTTCAGAGTTTATTGAGTTCTTGGTTGGCTGAGGTTATTTTACAGAAGATTTTGTTATTATATACAGCTGAATTAATTAAATATATATATATAAATTTATGTACAATACTTATTTATAAAGATTATATATGATTCTTAAAATTACACAATGATAAAATATATACAATTTGGTACGCGCAAAATTGGTTTGTCGGTAACTAATATAAAAATAATATAAATGCGGAAAATTAACTGCGCGGCCCCACACCATAACCTCTATGATATATGCAATGTTATACTATTGTATGCTATTAAATAAATATAAGTGCACAGTGACTTTCCGAACGCCCTGTATTACACGCAGAGGAAATGGTAGATATGTACTAAAAATAAATTTACTTATGAAATACATTATACTGTTCGAATTTGTTTTACTTGTTACCTTGAATATATTTACTTTTAGGCTATTTTTCCTATTTATACAGTTAAATTTATATTCTTAAATGAATTCTAACCTGAATCTAAGTCAATCAAGGAATTAGTACAAAATGTAATTTCTAAAAAATGTCTAAAAAAGTTTTCTTTAAATTGTTTGAAAATTAATATGTTAATATATAGACATCAACCTTGAAGTATGAAGATCCGTGAGATTTCTCAATGTGTCCGAGTTTTATAACTGGAAACATATCCTACATAAGGGAGTTTGAGACATTCTCCCCCGATTTTATTATTATTATTATCATTATTATTATTACTAGCAAAAATACCGCCCTACGGGCGGTTTTTGTTATTTCCTGCGGAAGGCTTAGAGCCAGGGCCGGATTAAGACCTTTAGAGGCCCTAAGCACTTAAAAGATTTTGGTGCCCCATATATATGTAATTCAAAATATAAACAAAAATAAACCATAAAATAAAATTTTATTTTTTGAAATGAAACAAAACTTACAGTAAGATGGAAAATAATGTTTATTTTTGTATACTTCCACTTCATTTATATTTGAAAAGTTTTCTCCTACTTTTTTTAATTGCAAAGTCTTTGATCAGATCCTCAAAACTAATCTTACGTAACACATCTGCTTCTATACTTAGTAGAGATAAGGCATCCAGCCTGCCTTGTTGCATAGTTGTTCTGTTGGTATTATAATAGTATAATAAATCCATGGTAAATCCGACAATGGAAAATTTCTGTGGTGCCCCCCTTCCCTTGATGCCCTAAGCACGGGCTTATTTTGCTTAATGGTTAATCCGGCCCTGCTTAGAGCCCTCGGCCAATTACTTCATCTGGGAAATGAATTTTCTTACCTCAAGGTAAAATATAAAAATATAAAAAAGAACACTTCATCATAAACTTATCTTTATTTCATTACTGAAGAATCTCCTTGTAGACATAATTGTCAACAAATACTCCCTTTTCATTTCTTTCTGTCAGGACTTTCAGCAAAAGATCGGCGCTACGCCCCGATTTCGCTAGATCTGCGGTACTTGGGCATTCGGCCCAAACCGAATCAAATTGTGGGCCTACGGCGTATTTTATTTTGAACATCATTCCTATCCCTCTCACCTTGGGCCTCAGTAATTGGGGTGCCTGCGGCGCCCCAATTACTGTCGGTTCAATTATTTGGTCAAAAAACTATAGAAAAGAACGCAGCCACGAAAATCTAAAGCTTCACAAATCTTGATACAATGAGCTCAAATGTGAAGCTTAAGATTTTCATGATTGCGTTCTTTTCTATAGTTTTTTTTTTGTTACATATAGGTACAGGGTGTTTCAAAAGTCCCTCATTATTTTTAAAATTTTATTAAAATAGCAATTACAAGAGGAACCAAATGACAATTTGGTTGCTGAGTCTACGATTCATGAGAATTTTGGTGGCATCAAACTTGGCTTCATAAGTCTACTGGAAAGTCACTGGTACACCTCAACGTGGGCACCGTCTTTTTCGAAACAAGCGAGCCACCGTTTTACGCATTCTTGGCCGTCATCGGACAACATTTCGGGAGTAACAGAAGAACACGCATTCCTGATCCGTTCTTCTAGTGTGGGGAGGACTCGCGGCTTGGTAGCGTACACTTTGCTCTTAATGTAGCCCCACAAAAAGAAGTCGCATGGGGTAAGATCAGGCGAGCGAGCAGCCCATTCGATGGGACCACGGCGACCAATCCACCGATCCGGGGAACTGCTTATTCAGAAATGAGCGAACCTCACGCGAGTAATGAGCAGGGGCACCGTCTTGCTGGAAAATGACTTCTTGCATGTCAGCTACAGCTGACAGTTGGGGGATGCAGAACTCCTGAAGCATACGAAGCTAATTGTCTCCGTTGACGTTCACGGAATTTCCATCTTGATCCCGGAAGAAGAACGGACCAATCAGCCCAGCTGAGGAGATGGCACACCAGACGACCAATTTCGGCGTGTCCCTTTCATGTTCACGGACTCCGCAGGATTGTGAGTTCCCCAGATGCGGGTGTTGTGCCGATTGACGCGACCAGAAAGGTGGAAGAGAGCTTCGTCGCTGAACCACATGTGCTCCAGGATCGATGGGTCTCTTTCATAGTGATGCAGCAGTGTCTCACACATCTCCACCCGGCAATCGTAGTCTTGAGGTTCCAGCTTCTGAACCACCTGGATCTTGTACGGATACAGCTTGAGACCACCCGCAAAATCCGTTGGATAGATGTCGCGCTGATGTTCAGTTCCGCAGCAGCTCGCCGAATGGACTTTCCTTGACTCTGAGTAAACGCCTCACGGACAGTTTCGACATTCTCCTCACTCCGCCCACTTCGAGGTCTTCCTGATCGTGGTTTGTCCTTTACGGATCCGGTCTCCATAAACTTCCGGTGGGTGGCGACGATGGTGTTCCTATCCGGTGCATAATGCTGTCCGTAGACTGCCTGGAATCGTCGCTGCACTTCGACCACAGATTGAAAAACCTCCTGCCATGCAGCGATTTTACACCTCTGCTCTAGAGTCAGCATGGTATTAGAAGAAAACGGAGCAAAACTTCAAATGTAGACTCAAAAAAATTCTCAACTACTGAGTAAGAGTTTACCACAAGATGAACGTCGTTGGTCGATTAGCTGCAAAGAAAATTGAAAAAATCAAATTAGTGAGGGACTTTTGAAACACCCGGTACTATATATCGCACTTACCTCCATTATAATATAGATTATTATTAATGAGACCATGAGATAGACTTAAAATCTGTGAGTGTTGATATGTCTGTTAATAATAAATAAAATAAGTTCTAAGTCACGAAAACAATCAGGATTAAACTTAAGCTAGAAAAATAACAATAAACACTGAAAGCTCATTTCTAATTGAAAAATCTCAAGTACAAAATAAAATTTATAAGATTAAACAAATAAACCAACGGAAATCAATGGATACAAAATTTTACTTACAAAAGTCAACTTTTATATAAAAAGCAACAATAATAAAACTTCTGCTAACACACCGCTTCCCTGATATCAACTGACCAACTTACGACTACTATCCTGCTGCACTGCTGCAGTATCTCTTTTGATAACTTTTTTCATTCACGTAAACTCGTCATGTTGTTGTTTTCTTTTGACATAGTCACAAATGTACAGTTGTCCGCATATGTAATGCGGGAAGCAGGCCTCTTTGTAGCTGACATAGCCATAGAACTGGGAATTTCGGAGCCTACTGTTCGACGCTGGGTGCAGAGGTGGCAGAAGACGGAATCT
Organism: Bathynomus jamesi; assembly: GCA_023014485.1. NCBI lineage: Eukaryota > Metazoa > Arthropoda > Malacostraca > Isopoda > Cirolanidae > Bathynomus > Bathynomus jamesi. Next base: position 884,343 of record JAJOZX010001380.1, on the reverse strand, counting down.
GCTAGATCGTCCTTAGTGGGCACCAAGAAAGACCACCCAGAAGAAGACCGGAGAATAATCAACCAAGTGCAGAACGATCCTATCAACAACACAGTCGCCATCCGGGAGACACTACATATGAGCGTATCAGTGGACACCGTAAGGAGACGGTTGCATGAAACAGGATATCACCACCGTACTCCTGCCAAAAAAGAGAGGATCGAGGAACGACATCGTCAGGCCAGGCTCTCGTTTGTTCACCAGCATATAAATGATGATCTCGCATAATGGAGCAGAGTTATCTTCTCTGACGAGAAGACGTTTACGTCTACAACTCACGGCCGTCTTCGAGATGTGCCCCCGCCAAAATATTTACGAAGTGGCATTGAGTGGGCACGTGACGGCGAATGTGTGGGGATGGATGCGCCTGCAAGGACTAGGAGAGCTGACTGAGATCCACTGGAAGTTTACGGCAGATCAATATATAGAGATCATGGAGGAGGTGATGCTGCCTTCTGTACGCGCGTATGCCTTGCCCTATCCTGAGCAGATTATCTTTATGCAGGTATGTTGTATTTGTGTGTTATAGAATATTATACTATTACTAGAGTAAGATTTATGTATTACACGCATTTGTATGTCTGGTTTCCACATTTACATGGGATGAATAATGGTCACAAAATTGTTCTTTAACTCTTTCAGTACTATGACAACACTTTAGGATTTTATTCTGGATAGGCTGACCATATTTCCTTGAGACAAAAACGGGACATTGGGATGGCAAAAAAGGGACGGGGGTTATGTAATATTCTGTATTCATGAAAAAGTAAGTACATAAACATATTGAGCTTACAATTATTCTTCAGTGACAGAACCCATACAAAAATTTAGGTAGACGTAGAGGGGGACTGTATTTCACCACGATCGTACCATGAATATTTCTCCGATGAAGTAATCTTACGCAGCAAATTTCGGTCTTTCAACACCTTATCATAAAACTTTTCACACTCCATGACACAATTTTGTCTTACAACTAACATAGCCCTCATTGTCTCAACACTTAATCTAGATTTCTCCTTTGACCAAATACTGTTCAAACAGAAAATATTCTCTCAACAGGTGCTGTACTTCCTGGAAGACAAAGAATAAACTCTACAATATTACAAAAGTCTTATAGGTTATGAATAATAATTTATGATTGACCAACATTAAAGTATATTTATAGTTTTTATTAAAAACGGGACAAAACTGACATTTTTATTAAAACGACGGGACGGCCAGGAAATATTAAAAAAACGGTACTGTCCCGTTCAAAACGGTACGTATGGTCAGCCTAATTCTGAATAACTACAGACTGTATTATTTGTATAACGGCGCACAATTACATTTAGCTGAGAGAAACCCCTAATACATAGGGGTTAAAAGTTAAAACCTTTCTCGAATAGTGGGTTACTGATGAAGCCTATGGATGAGATATAATTCTACTTTTAATATTTAAAATCTGCAGGACAAATCTCCCATCCACACTGCCAGGATTGTTAGAAGGTGGTTCGAAGAGCAGCGAAATCTAGAACTACTGGACTGGCATAGTAAGGAACATGACCTGAACCCCATTGAGAACGTGTCGAGGAATGTGGTGAACTCGTGGGAGCCTGGGCAGGAGTGGACCAGCTGCCAGCTGCTGGATCACACTATGGCTGAGTGGGAGATTTTCCGAAGGAACCCACACATCATACATAACCATATTGCATCTGTGCCACACAGATTACAAGATGTAATAGACAATAATAGGGGATCGACCAAATACTAACTATGAACCGGGTATAGCTGTGTCATTTATGTTAATCTATGGCAAATTGTGAGCATTTTGTATGACTTTATGATTTTGTATGATAAACTATTTAGTAAAACATTCTCAACCATTGCATATTTGTTGTAATAAAGAATTCCTTGTTAACATCTAATAATATCTCCACCTTGATAATGCAACAGGAAATCTGGAAAACATTAATAGTTTATCTGTCCATCGTGATTAAATTATTCTCTCTGCATTGATAATACAAATACAATCTGGAAAACACTATTAATATAATAGGCATCAGCCACAAACTGGTGGTGACATCTTGCTTCATACAACCGTCACCTTACGGTTTTTACTGACACGCCCATATGTGGTCTCTCCTGGACGGCAACAGCAAGTAACCATGTCAACACCACGGTTTGGCCCATCAATGTCATTTCACAAGCATTAGTATAATATTGTATGAATTTATAAGTATATGTAAATATGTTTATGCTGGTATAACCGTGGATTATTTCATATGATTTTGATATTCAGTTACTGTTATTCAGAACGAAACTGTTAACAAGCTCTTTGTGTATTTGTGTAACAAACGATAAGCCATTTCCCACTAACTCTCTCTGCCCCTCAACGTCGCTCTCTCTCACGCTGTCTCAATCTTTTTCTCGCTCAATGTCAATACATATACAGTGTGTGTGTGTATAATCGTGTAGATTCATAAGTTAATAAAGGTTTAAAGCTGCACACGGACTCTACAAACAGCTTTATTAGTATTGTTACATAATGATTTAATATACGCGAGACTGGTGGGTGGGGGAAGGGGAATGAGGGAGTGTGGAGGATAGTTGTGTAATAGGGTGGATCGATTTTACATTTGTTTCGATTTCCATATTCTAATAGAGACAAAAACTTGCGCATGCATAAGAAAATAGCCTCTGCAAAATCTTAGCTTAATAGGTAATCATCTTCTGCCCCCGGCAGAGCGATGAAAATCATATTTTAGTAGTCAAAAACGTATTTTTCTTATTACTCTAGAGTCATAAAATTTTGCGTGTGTGTTATTTCATGCCTAAGCAACGATATAAATGCTATGGGAAATATATAAATGCATTATTTAAGACAAAGAGCCGATCTGAAAATATGTATAATATACATATTTTCAGATCGGCTCTTTGTCTTAAATAATGCATTTATATATTTCCCATAGCATTTATATCGTTGCTTAGGCATGAAATAACACACACGCAAAATTTTATGACTCAAGGCTAGGGTTTAAAAATACGTTTTTAACTACTAAAATATGATTTTCATCGCTCTGCCGGGGGCAGAAGATGATTACCTATTAAGCTAAGATTTTGCAGAGGCTATTTTCTCATGCATGCGCAAGGTTTTGTCTCTATTAGAATATGGAAATCGAAAAAAATGTAAAATCGATCCACCCTATTGTGTAATGTCTATTTTTGGTTCGAATTCACTAGTATATAAAAAGTTGTATTGTGGCATCTGTTCATATATACTTGCAGTAATCATAATGGAACCTTATTACTGTATAAGACTAATAAACATGGCGTTCAACGCTGTTGACGATCATATTAATCGTTTATCTTTATGAACACAGACATTAAATTATAATTAGGGCCGTTCAAAAATTACATAACGCTATTTTTGTTAAAACTTGACACCCCAGATCCCCCAGGAACGTTCTGTAACGCTAGACCAAGTACCTCCTAAGATGTTATGTAACACCCCCACCCCCACACGTTACGGAACGTTACAAGGAGGGGGGTCAGGTTTTAGCAAAAATAGCACTACGTAATTTTTGAACGGCGCCTTACCTGTATTATGTCAGTGTATATGTTGTTGGACTCGGTTCTCCCCTCTCCATCCCACCTTCCCCGAGTTGGGGTACCTTGACTATCGCTGCGGCGTTGCCATATGTACAGAGTCGCCTGTAAGGGCAGTGAGGCGAGGAACATTACATGTACAGGCAACTGTATATATAACATACTGCACCCTTGTTTGGGGAAACTCCGCTAACAACGCATTAAATGGTATCTTTGTCATCCAAAAACGAGCAATAAGGTTATTATCTGATGCTGATTTCCTCGATCACTCTAGTGCATTATTTAAAGAGCTAAACCTACTAAAGCTCAATGATATAACCAAACTGGCACATTTTATTTTTATTTACAAATGTAAGAGCAAAATCATTAATTTGCAATGGGTAAATAGATATTTTGTAACTCATCAAGAAATCCACCCGTATCAGACCAGAAATAGATCAAAGATTGTTATACCTCAATTTAGATTGTCTTCATCTCAAAAACTACCTATTTTCATTGGATTGAAACTATGGAATGACTTGCATGCCGGTATGAAAAATATTGCGAATGTAAATTTGTTTAAAACCAAGTTAAAATCCCGATTAATAATGGGATACTAACAAAAATCTTGGATTAGTGTCCACTAATAATGTTTAATATTGTCCATTAATATTGTTTAATATTGAAATACAGGCTTTAACTATTAATAATACTTATTTACTTATTTATTTACTTTATTATTATTAACTTATAACGGCTAGCTGCTTATTTTTAATAAGAGCCCAGTAAAGCCTAAAGCTTAAGGGCCAAATTAAAAAAAAAAAATAAAAAATAAAAAAAAAAAAAAAATAGTCGAGCTTCACAATTATTTATGTCATTGTAAAAATTGTAAATTATAAAAACTACTGTATTTATTTTATTAAAAAAAAAAAAAAAAAAAAAAAAAACTGTACGTACTTTAAAAGTTCTTTTTATACTTAATTATAGAAAAATTATAATAAAAATTGCTAAAAACTTTTCTATTATTCAAATAAATAAAATTTAAGTTCAAATATTTCCATGGTTAACACACACGCAATTAAGTCGGTTGGTTATCTCATATGGTAAATAGTGTTCTATTTACTAAGGGTGTTCGTTAAATTGGGAGTGAAGTGGGGGATCCCATAACAACACATGTATCATGTGAAAAAACTATATAGGGCTATGGGTTGATTGCCTGTGTCCTCATCCGTTGGAAATTTCCAGCAGACTTCAGTGGAGGGTTACCGACAAAAGCCCTATGCTTTTTCGTTAGAGAGTTATGAATATGTAGGTTGTTAAAAGGACCTCTTTATAGTTATATGATTACGGTAATTTTTAGCGTCGGGATTTTAGACGCCTACATTAGAATGAAAATAACGGGTCCCACCTTATTTTTGCTGGGTCTCAGTTTGCTTCGATGTAGGGCGTTACGATCTTTTTCGGTGTAGGGCCGCCACGATGGAGTTACTCAATGAGTTAACTTCTTGTAATAAATATAGGCAGTCACAATATAAACACTTTAGGGGATAGGCCTATCCTTATTTTATGTATTAAGTTTATTATAAGGAATTCACTCAGAACTTTAGGGAAGACAGAAGCACATCCTCCCTGTTTAAAGCGTTCGCTGTAACATAAACAGCCCTGAGAGCCGTTCCTTGGTTCGCTTGTATTTTCATTATTATTTGCCGATCTAGCAAAATTTTGTTTGGTCTACTTCTCTGTGGTAGACCAAACAATAAATTGGGTTTTCTTGTTGCTATGTGAGGCTGATTCATACATACAGGTTCTTTGTACGTATGGCAATTATTTCATTCCCAATAGGCTATGTCGCCAATCCCGAGGCAATTTTGTATAGATATTTAATTCAATTAATTAATAATTTATATTTAATTATGAAATAAATGTACCACATATGATACCATGTTGTGAGCGCGTATAGTTTTTCCATATATCATATGTTGGTGAAATATAAAGAGCAACTTTGGTTCTGTAGCGCGTGTAGGAATGAAGTCAGGCAGTACAAAGAGAAAATTGAATACTTGGAGTACGAAAACAAAAGGTTAAAGGACAGGGTGAAAGACTTGGAGAGTAAAATGGAAGGAATGAAAGAAGAAATAATTCATGAAGTAACAGAGAAGGTAGTAGGAATAATAGAGGAGAAGGAAGACAAGATAAAAAGGAAAAACAATGTGGTATTATACATTGTACTGAATCAGAGGATGAGAATCCTATAAAAAGAACGGAAGAAGACAGGGCACAATGTGAAGAGATATTCACTGAATCACTAAAACTAGAGGGGTACAAAATTGAAAGAGTTATAAGACTAGGGAGGAAAACAAATTCAGAGATAAAAAGGCCAGTACTGGTAGAAATGAGAAGAGAGAGAGAGAGAGAGAGAGAGAGAGAGAGATGAGAGAGAGAAATGGATGGTGATTAAGAATGCAAAGTTGCTAAAAGATGAAAGGGATATAAGGAAGAAAAGGATAGAGATATCTCTAGATTTAACAAAAGAAGAGAGAGAAAAGAATAAAAATCTAAGGGAGCAATTGAAAGAAAAGAGAGAGGGGTGAAAGAGAATGGTTTATAATGGAAGGAAAACTAGAAAAAAGAGGAACTGATACCTCTGAATGAAGAGAGGGAGAAGTCGTATATAAATAAGAAAAGCAAAACATTTAGGATAAAACTAATCAATATTCAAGGATTAACAAAGTTAAGATGGTGGAAATGGAAAAAAAAAAATTACTAGATGAGGAAAGTGATATACTATGTCTTACAGAAACACAATTGAAGGTTGATAAAATAATGGAAACAAGGGACTGTCAAAAGTACAAACTATGAGATCTGCTGAGGACAAAAAAGGAGGAGGACTAATGATACTGTATCACGATGTAGAATATATAAATATGAATCACTTGTCATCAGTAAATAAGGATATCTTGGTGTCTAAGTGCCAAATAGGGAATTTTCAATTTATAATAATGCTTGTGTATCTACCAAGTGGAGGAGAAGAGGAGGATAAGAGAAAAAAGCGGCAGTAAAAGTAGAAATAGAGGATAATTTAAGAAAAATGGGTAATGAAAATATGGTAGTATTGGGTGATTTCAATGGTCATGTAGGCTTTCTAGGCTACCAAAAACTGGACAACACGGGGAATATGATAATAGAGTGGATGGATGAATATGGATTAACCTTATTAAATAATGACCCTAAATGTGAAGGTTTATATACATGGGAGAGAGACTCTAAAAAGAGTGCGATAGACTTTGTACTAGTAACAAACAATAGTATGGTAGATTTAAGACGATGAAAATAGATGAAGAAAAGGAAGAAATTGATATATCCGATCACAACTTAATCACAGTTTCTTTCTCATGTGATAGAGAAGACAAAACTAGCTACAACAAAGGTGAGTGGAAATCAACGGAATATTACAAAAAAGATCAAGCAGCTTTAGAAATATATGTAAAAATGATGGAAAGAAAAAATCTTGAAAGACACATAGAGGACATGGAGGGCAGTGCTGGACTTACCTATAAGCTAAATAAGCTATAGCTTAGGGCCACACACCCTCGGGGGCCTCATTTTTTTAAATATATTTTTATTTTATCATTAGTTTTTATTCTTTAACACTAATTCATCAAAAATTATATATATATATATATATATATTATTTTTTCTTTATCATTAACATTAATATAAAAAATAATAATTATAGTAATAATTTTTTAAATTTTTTTACCCGAATTTTTTTAGAGAAGGGCCTCAAATTTCATATAGCTTAGGGCCTCAGCAGGTGAAAGTCCGGCCCTGATGGAGGGAATGGAAAACCTTATGAAAGAAGTGGCAGATAGTGAACTGAAAAGAACATATAAAAAGAGGATCAATAAGAACACTGGAGTAGAAGAGAAACCCTGGATGAATGAAAAGGTTAGAGAAGGGATAAAAAGAGAAAGGAATACAATAGAAAAAAGAGGAATACATGTGGGGAAGAAAAAACACACTTCCAACAGAAGTACAGTATATGGAACAAAAAAGGAAAGTCCAGATGATGATAAAGGATGAAATATATAAGTATGAGAAAAAAATCAGTAAGGAGATAAAAAGGGAGGAGGTGACAAATTATGGGAGCATATCAACAAGCTGAAAGGAAAGGAGGTAAAGAGGAAGACAGACATAGAACTATACGATGAACAAGGAAATAAACTGGCACCTGAAGAGGCAGATAGGAAATTTGAAAGCTACTGGCTAGGAATATACCAGAAACATCCAAATAAATTGGATACAGTCTGGACTAGGGGTATGAAGGCAGAATTTATAGAAAGATACAGGCAGAATGATTCTGCCCACGAGGTCATGGTGAGTAAGAAATATACACTACCCTCCAGCCTAAGAGACCATATAACCTGCAGTGGCGGCTCGTCGGTAGGCACTGCGGAACTGCAGTACCCCTAAATTTTTTATTTACAATTGAAATAATCAAGAACAATATAAGGATGAGCTCACTGAATAACTTTTTCAATAACTTTTGAAACTTTTATTCATTGCTCAATGCTCATCCTTTTATTTCAGTAATTATTTCAACCCATTCTTAGAGACAGCACCCCTAGAATTTTTAGTCACGAGCCGCCACTGCATATACGTATGGAGTTTAAGATACAAGAAAGCAATGACAGAGATGACCAAGGAGCAGTGGTGGGCACCGTTAACCAAAAAGCTAACTTCGATAACGATAATCGATTAACCCCAATTTTTAACTCCGATAACGATAATCCGATAATTTTACTACAAAGTTAACGGAAGTTAACGATAATCCGTTAACGATAACTATTTCTTTACTAACATTTAAAAAAATCAAGGAAAAAAGCTTTAAAACCCATAGAAAATGTTTATTTATGCAAAATCCAACAATAAATAGGTATTTAACTGTATTTTTATCAAGTTTTGCAACTTTTTTGCTTAATAACTTCTTTTTTTATTTTTAATAAAAAATGTACTGATTACATGTTTTGAAACCCGTTACCCTTGTAACCATTAACTAAATTTTAATTTACCAGAGAATTATTATGGCGGGAACTGAAAGGTAAAATTAAATTTTAGGCACATTTATTAAAGACTATGACACAATGTGCTGGTTGCCCTTCAGAAAGACCAACTTCTCAAAGTTAGGCCCAACTGCCAGTCTTGACCTCTTGGGCCTCAGGATGTCCTTGCCGAGAGAGAAGAGCCGTTCCACTGCGGCAGATTTATAGGACTTTTACTAACGTTAAAAGAACCTTCTTACCTTCAATAAAAAGCGCACAACCTCCCCTTGCGAGATCTGGAAGCAGACTGAAGTTATGGCGGTTTGAATTCATTCGCGGAGCGGTGATCTTCCGTGAATGACTCCTCGCAGTTAACGTGTTAACGGACTTTAACAGACTAAATATCGAGTTATCGGAAGTTAACTGGTCCGATAACGATAAATGGAAATTAACTTCCGTTAATAGTCCGTTAAAAAAAGTTAACTTCGGTAATTAACTGTTATCGGATTAACGCTTTAGTGCCCAACACTGCCAAGGAGTGATAATAGAGACACTTGAATACCAAATACCACCTACTCTGAGAGAACATATAGATATGGCGTTAGAGGTGAGAAGTGAGATGGGATATATGGATGAACCTATTATAACAATAAAGGAGATAAAAGAAGGATTAAAAAGTATAAAAAATGGGAAAGCTGCTGGACCAAATGGTGTAAAGCCAGAATTCCTCAAGGCATTGAGCAAGAGTGAAGTGTGCACCCAAGCATTAGCAAATTGCTACAATCAGATCCTGAGAACAGGGAGTCTACAAGGAATTGGAAGATGTCAAAAACAGTAATGGTGCCAAAGAAGAACAAACCCACAGAGAAAGACCTAAGACTTACAGCATTAACTGATATAGCGTACAAGCTGTTCATGTCTATAATAAAAGCGAATATAGAAGAACACCTAACTAGGAATAATGAGGACAAGGACACGCAAGCTGGATTTTCACCAGGGAGAAGAATAGAGGATAATATATATATATATAGGGGCCTATATATATCTTGAAATATTGTGTAGAAAATAGCTATAGAAATAGAAAACCCTTGATAGTGGCAGCAATTGATTTCGCAAAAGCTTTTGATTCGGTAAAAAGATAAAAACTAGTGGAAGCTCTCATGAGATATAAGATTCACCCAAACATAATAGAAGTCATAGCAAAAATCTATATGGGGGACATTACCACAGTGAGGCTAAATGATGAGCTATGTAAAGAAATAGAAGTAAGCAGTGGAATAAGACAAGGATGTACCCTATCAGCAACTCTATTCAAATTGGTGACATACCAGATTCTGGAGAAGTTGGATAAAGAAGATATAGGATATAAAGATGAGAAATTTAAAATACATACATTATTTTTTGCGGATGATGGATTACAGCTATCAATGTCAATAGATGAGGCAAGTGACAATATCAAGAAAGTAATTCAAATAGGGAGGACATATGGCCTGGAGATTAACAAAAATAAGAGTAATTTTATGATATTCAACAAAAAAAGAAGCACCAGAGCAGATAGAGGGAATTAAAGTGGTAGATTCAATAAAATATCTGGGCATAACAATTAATAATAGAAGGAATTGTTTCCAAAAGCAAAAAGAACTGATGTTCCAAAAAGCACAGAAAATGGCAAATATGACTACTCAGTAATAGAAAAGAGTTGCAACAAACTGGTTGTAGGTAAGGCATTCTGGAAAGGCTTGGCGCTGCTATCAATTAGTATTGAAAACCGGTTTGTAAAAACTGGTTTTTAACCGGTTTGTACAATTTCTCTAAAAATCGAAAACCGAAAGAAAAAACCGGTTTTATCGCTTGATTTTTATTTGGCTCAAACTTGCGCGAACGTGCAGCTACGCGCTACAGCGCACAAAAAATAACTTCGAATACATTACCTATTAAGTTAAATTGTGACAAACTGGCAACTGCTCTTCAGTATAATTTTTGCCTATCTGGCAACTCGATCTTCAGTTTGTCTCATCATGTAGGCTGTAGTGTAGAGTCAGTCGACTAAAGCCCTATTCGCAGTATAAGACCCTTAATGCCCTTTGTTTCTTAAGATGTCATTTCCAAAATAGGGATAAAATCTAAATTAATTTTTATATTTTTTCTTACACGAAGAGTCAATTTTCTGTTTTCTAGGTAAAGTTTTTTTATTAAAAAATTTTATTTCAATGTTTTTTCCAAAATAGAGATAAATTTTATTTTTATTCTTTATAATTTTTTTACAAAAAGAAGTTTATTTCTTTCTAAGTATAGATGTTTTATTTTAAAAAATTATTTCAAATCTAAATTGTTTGAATAATGTATTATTTTGGCTAAAATAAAATATGTCAAAGTTGTCATTTTCTTATTCATATTCATACATATGATGCTGCATTTTTGCATTCTTTTGACCAAAAAATAGGCGATAAGCTATGCTTATTAAGAGTTAAAGTCAGTACCTTTCAATTGTGGCTTTTAAAAATTACTATACTTTTCGGTCATAACCGGTTAAAACCGGTTTTAAAAAAACAGATAGATTAAAAACCGGTTTGTAAAGTTTCGATTATTTTTCAACACTACTATTAATACTATATGGAACAAATATTATAGAACTAAACAAAACAGAAATTCAACATCTACAGAAATATGAGAATGGAGTATACAGAACAATACTATCAGCAGGAAGAAGCGTGGCTATGAGTAGTTTGAGGGGAGAAATAGGAGCATCAATGATGAGAACGAGAATAATGAAACGAAAGCTCAACTATGTAAATAGTATCTTGAAAAATGGCACAGGAAGGTTGGTAGGTGAAATATTTAGTAAAGTAAAAGAAGAAACAAGAGGGAAGTGGATGAAGGAGGTTGAGGGATATATGTTTGACTTGAGAATAAATATAAAATACCTAAAAGATTGCAAAAAACAGGAACTGGCAAACAAAATACGTACCTGGGATGAAGACCAATGGAGGAAAGATATGGATGGAAAGGAAAGTTTAAAATTATATAGGAAATGGAAAAGAAGCATTGGAGGCACGGAGGATATATATGATAACACCCCAGCCTCAACCATATTGTACAGATGTAGGGCAAATAATTTGGAACTTAATGACAGAAACAGATATATGGGAGGGGACACCAAATGCCCCATGTGTGCACACGAAAAAGAAGACCTGGAGCATTTCTTGTTGGACTGTACTGTAGTGCATACAGGGAGGAGAGAGTAAGAGCCATCGAATTACAACAGCCGTTTAAGGCAGACAAAGAGGAGATCATTGGGGAGTTTATCTTTGGGAAGGAAAATATAGACCACAAAAAACAGATAATATATAAATTCTGGAAAATACGATATCAAATGGTTAGAGCACAGCACAGAGAATGAAGACATCAGGAGGCGCCGTTGGAAAGGCTTAGGCCTCCGACATTTCATCGTATCGTATCACTATAGAGATTGGAAACAAGATTGATAGTGGTAATCGGACGTGCCTAGAATTAGAATTGCTTGAAAACAAAAAGTTTAAATTAGATTACTGAAACCAGTTAGTTTAAGGCTTGGTTATACAATTTACACCCTGGTTGTGTAACCAACAAACTTAATAGTCCACTTTTCTTACAGTAAGGGCAGGGTCTAAGTGTTACATCAAAGGGCCAGGTTTTGCCAATTAGGCCTGAGCCCATATAATAAGATTCATACCTAAAACTATCGATTGTTAATTACGATTTAGACGTTATCATTTTCTAATTGTAACCTAGTCTCTGAATAGGATAGGTCCATTGTGTTAGGGGTCCTCGCATGGCCGTAACTACCTATGAGGTCACCGAGGTCCGGACCTTGGTAATTATTTCCTAAAAAAAAAAAAAGAGAACCGTTCTCCGTGTATGAAACGCATATTACCGCTTTTCTTTTGAAAAGAGTCGAGCGTTTTGTGTTTAGTGTATAGCTTGGGTTGTGTTTGTAGATGTCATTTTGGTCTGAATTTTGCTCGTCCCGCCGCGCTCGAAAAAAATCTGGACCTCACTAATTTCTAAACCCTAGTTACGGCCCTGGGTCCTCGGCTCGGCTCGGGCTTTTGCCTAGGATGAGTTCTGGGGATTCGCCTACCTTGAATTTACCTTGAAGCGCTTCTGCCTCAAGGGTGCGCTGCTCCCACGAAGTCCACTCAGCGCCTCCTGAGGCAGGGCCCCGACGGGGTCGCCACCCTTCTTTTCTCTTGCTCCTGCTATACGATTTGATCCCCTATTGAATTTGTGGGGGCTGGTCTGACAGAGGAATACTCTGGCAATGTGGGTTGGTTGGGTATGTTGGCTAAAAACATGTCCAAGTATTTTTTAAAAGTATCTACTGGGACTGCATTTATATCTCTAAGGTACTGAGGTAAGGAGTTAAACAGGCGAGAACCCTGCCTAGAGATACAGTAGTCCCTCGCCATATCGCGGTTCACATTTCGCGGACTCGGTACATTGCGGTTTTTCTAGCCGAAATAAAATACGTACTCTAATTGAGTTGACAAAGAACCGCGAGATAGGAAAACCAGCGAAACTTGTGCTGCTTGAGCTACTTTGCCTATATGATACTGTACACGGCACACCATTGGCCGATGGATGAGACGCGACCAATCAGAGCACGCTGTTCAGTATCCTGGGCGCTGATTGGCTTAGCGTTCGTCGCATCTCGATCTGCAGCCTACCGAAGCATTCAGCATCTCGCCTTGCTCAGTTTGCTTCCACGTGTTATTCATTTAGAAGAGATGTAATGCTCTTCTTTGCTGTGCAGTACATTCATCTCATCATCGTCATCACCTTCATCGTTCAGTACTGCACAGCTAATTCATCATCATCGTCATTATTCAAGTTTTAGTATCTTCGCTGGTGAGTACCCATACGAAATTTTAATGTTGGTAAAATTATTAAAAAATACTGTATATACAAATGTTTTCTTTTTAAAATACTGTTAGTCTTTCATACTCCGAGTGTAGAAAGTGTTTATAAGAGTGTGGGAAAGGTTTATAAGAGTGCGGGGAGGGTTTATAAAAGCGTAAAATACATAATAAACATATCGTTTCTACTTCGCGGATTTTCACCTATCGCGGGGGGTTCTGGAATGTAACCCCCGCGATATTCGAGGGAATACTGTACTATTATATTGAAGGGTTTGAATCCTGGTTATTATGTATTTTATCCCACTCAGTCATTTTACACACCAAAATACATTTTTCTAGTAGTATTTGATGTGATTTGTTCAAATATGACCTCCATTTCCGTCGGAAATGAGATCCAACAAAGTTATAGTACTTTGAAGTTTGGCTCATTTTCAAGGGAAATGGAAGTCAAAATCTAAGCAAAACATATCAAATATTACTAGAAAAATGTATTTTGGTATTAATTAACCTAACCTAACCTAACTGGGCTAAACGAGCCTAACCCTGGCTAAACGATCCTAACCCTGGCTAAACGAGCCTAACCCTGGCCTAGGCTCGTTTAGCCAGGGTTAGGCTCATTTAGCCACAGTTAGGTTAGGTTAGGTAAGGTTAGGTTAATTAATACCAAAATACATTTTCCTAGTAATATTTGATGTGTTTTGCTTAGATTTTGACTTCCATTTCCCTTGAAAATGAGCCAAACTTCAAAGTACTATAACTTTGTTGGATCTTATTTCCGACGGAAATGGAGGTCATATTTGAACAAATCACATCAAATACTACTAGAAAAATGTATTTTGGTATGTAAAATGACTGAGTGGGATAAAATACATAATTACCTGAATCCTTCTCAGACTGTTTGGTCGGAGGTGATATTTTTGATACATTCTGCCAGTTCTTGTTAAGGTGGGCACAATTGGTTCAGTATTGGGGGCAACTAAAAGCCCTTCTAGAACTTTCTAGGTGTAGATTAGGATGTATCTCAAACCTTATCTATGGCAAAGGTCAAGGTCAAGGTCTCTGAGCCTATCCCGGTAGTTTAGTTTGTTTTTACTCACCTGTTGCCCATCACATTGTTTAATATATGAGGTAAAGGTTCTTAAGAACATAAGAAATTTTTATAGTGGGCACACTAGGGGCCATTTTGGCCTATCGAGGTGGCTCTACTATGTAAAAATTGCCTGTATATTGGCAATAACCAATTTTTGCAAAACTAATTTATTATTAATTTAAAACTAAAGATAGAATCTCTGGATCCAGAGGATGAAAGTCATAATAGGCTACTATCTACAAATATGTTACACTCTATATCTATAACTGACATGCAAATATATCAGATCCAAATAATCCAGTCAATTTCATTACAGTACCCATCAATACCACTAGGCCCTCAATTTTTTTACAATTCATTGTTTGTGGGGAAACCATAATTGAGAGCAGTAGTCAATGCATGGAAGAACAAGTGATTTCCACATGCTAAGTATGGTCATACTGTCCCTAGTTCTGAATGTCCTCAGTATATATCCTATTAGTTGTTTGCATGATGAGGTTACTTTGTCAATATGCCTGTTGAATGTTGCATCTTCAGATAATATAATCCCTAGATCCCTTACATGATCAGTTTGTACAATATCTTTTCCTCTGGGTCCAGTGTAGTTAAATTGTTCTTTTAGGTATTTATTTGATCCATACTTAATTAGTTCAAATTTGTCTTCATTGAAGGCTATATTGTTTGCATCTGCCCATGCATATATAGTTTGTAGATCTTTTTGTAGCTCCACACAGTCTTCTTTTTATGTAATTGGTCTTAGTATTCTGGTATCATCTGCGAATGATAGGAGAGAGCTTCCTACCTTACAGTTTATATTTTTTAGCATTATAATGAATAGAATTGGTCCCAGTACTATACCTTGCGGCACTCCACTAATCACTTTTTTCTATAGATCTTGCTCCATTTACAATTTATTTGTTTTCTTTTAGAGAGAAAGGCATGGATCAATTTTCCTATTTTTCCACAAATACAGTAATACCTTGCTTTACGACGCCACGCTTTACGATACCCCGGGTTTACGAATTTTATTTTAAACGAAATAAAAAATAAAGTTTAAAAAAACAATATTAAACGTCAAAAATAAATTGTACATGTCAAAAATAAGTACATATCGTTTGTGCATGCGTTTGTTCACTGGTGGAGCATTTTTATCATCAGTTTGTATCATTGCTTTGAAGTGAGAGGTTATTATTGATTCACTCTCGCGCTCACTACGTGTGTTTCACTTTGGATACATTTTTCAAGAGTCCTCCATCCACGACTGCATCTACAAGTGCGTCTGAAGGTGCTTTTACGAGTGAGTCATATAAAAATTAAACTTTCTGTGTGTCTTTTTACATATATCTTTGCTTTGTTTTTCATTTCATTAAACCATTGCTGCATAAATTATTGTTTTATTACCTTTTCTTGCGATTTTTTTAATAAATTTGTTCCAAGAACGTATCCCTTAATATAACATTAAGCCTATGGGAAATAATGCCTCACTTTACGAGTGGATGCTGGGAACACAATAATTCGTAAAGCGAGGTATGCCTGTACCAAGTTCTTTTAGTTTGTGGAATAATATACCATGGTCAACCTTCTCAAAAGCTTTTGCAAAGTCTAGATCAGTGGTACCCAAACTGGGGGCCATGACAGATTTTGTGGGGGGCCATGGAGCGATCAAGTATGGTATATATAAATTTGATTATTTCCACAACTAATTCAATTATATTATTATTCCTTACTCATATTATTTAAAAAAAATATTGGTTGGGCCATGGAGGTTGTTATATTTTGACAAGGGAGCCACAGGCCAAAAAAGTTTGGGAACCACTGGTCTAGATAGATGACATCAACATTGTAGTTTTCTCCCAAATATTGTAGGATTGTATTGCAATGGTCTATAAGTTCAGTAAGGCAGGATCTCTTTTGTCTGAAGCCATGTTGAAAGTCTTCTAAGATATGTTCATTTTCTATAAAACTGACAATGTGCCTTTTCAGGACTTTCTCAAATATTTTGATATGGGAAGTCAAGGATATGGGTCTATAGTTCTTGGCTTCGTTTCTTTTGCCTCCTTTGTAGATTGGGGTAATATTTGCTTGTTTCATGATTGGTGGTATTCTACTGGTGTCTAGTGAGGATCTCCACAGGATTTTCAAAGGCAGAGATAAAGTATGTTTGCATTCCTTAAGAATCTTGGCTCCAATTCCATCTGGACCAGGGGCTGAACTCCCTGGTAGCTCTGTTATTGCCTGTTGTATATCTCTAGTGGTATTTGTATATCTTCCAATAATGGTCTGTCTTGGTCACTTTTTTCTCTATCAAAAAATGCTGTAGTTTTTATTTTCTTAGCTACTACAGGGGTACTCCAGCTTGAAGCATACTGAGATTGTAGAATGTTTGCCATTTCCTGTGGATTAGATGTACTGCTTTGCGTTTAGCATAGCTAAAGAAGAATTTGCTATTTTCTTTTTAGTGCCAATAGCTTTGTGTTCATTATCAATATTCTCTTATGGTTGACTCCTTTATTTTAAGTTCTAACATCAGTATCTGTTTCTGGATGTTACCGTACTACGTCTTGTATCACTTAATTGCTTTGTCAGTTGTTTAGATAGCTTTGTTCTCTTCTCATAAGTGTCCTTCTGTATCTGTATTCTTTTGTCAGGTGCTTCTTTGTAATATCATTTTTCTTTGGTGTGTGCTTGTATAATGCTGATTGGGATTGTATTCTACTCCAGCATTCTTCTGGTTCTAGGTTTTCTAATTCATTTACCCAGTTTATTTTTCCCAGACAGTTATTTATTGATGTCGAGTCTGACTTATG
The DNA here is from genome assembly GCA_023014485.1 of Bathynomus jamesi. Taxonomy (NCBI): domain Eukaryota; kingdom Metazoa; phylum Arthropoda; class Malacostraca; order Isopoda; family Cirolanidae; genus Bathynomus; species Bathynomus jamesi. The sequence goes on along the minus strand of JAJOZX010001380.1, from coordinate 866,903 downwards.
CAGGTTTAGGTCAGAGTATGACAAGTCCATTTGGCATGGGTTCTGCTTACATTTGTGGAGAGAGAAGTTTGTGAATATGTGCATGACATTGTAGTCAGAGTGTATAGTTGGTGTTATAACAATGTGGTTGATTGTAGTTGCATTATTTGTTAGTACTAAATCTAGGATATTATTTTTTCTAGTTTGGTAGTGAACATGCTGTACTAGTAGTAGTTTTTCCATGAACTCGTTCAGGTGTTTTGATTTGGACCTTTTTATCCCTGATTTTATACCATCATATTGGTTCCAGGTGCAGTTTGGGAGATTAAAGTCTCCTGTAATGATTAAATCTCTTGAGTCTACAATAGCTGGGCATTGCCTGATTTTTTTCCAGAACTTTAGTGAGCTCTAGATGGGAGCTATCTGGGGGGCTATAGATATTCACTAGTATTACCGTATGTCTTCTTTATTTATAGCTACTGAGCATGATGATTAGGAACCAGAAGGGGACGTACCAAAGATTGAAACAAAACCAGTGTTTGAGTTGGCAACAATGGAGGTAATAAGGAAACAAATAAAAAGCGTTATAAAGAAGCTGGAAAGAAACAAACAAATCTCCGGGACCTGATGGGTTCCATCAAAGAGGTGATGGAAGAAATATTAGAGCCTCTAAAAATTATCTTTGAGTTTTCTTTTAATAAACATTAAATACCAGCACAGTGGAAGAGAGCAACCATCACTGCTATTTACAAGAAGGGGAACAGGTGTGACCCAGGAAATTATAGACCAGTCAGCCTCACCAGCATAATATGTAAGATTATGGAATTAATTGTTAGAGAACAAATCCTGCAGCATATGAAGAAGACCCAGTTGTTTAGTAACAAACAGTTTGGTTTCATATCAGGAAGCTCAACAGTACTTCAGCTTATTAAGGTTATTAGATAGGTGGACAAATATAATGGATGAGGGCTATGGGTCATTCTCTGTCAGATCAACCAGTGCCTAACACCCTCATCTCTCAGATTTTGCTGAAATTTGGTTTATAGGGAGTTTGTGGGCCCTGAATCCATTTCTGAAATTATAAGGTCAATCCGACCAACGGTTCAAGAGATATGACCTCGGGAAATTTGAGGTCACTTGCGAGGTCACTAACATTTGGCGACCCATAACTTGGGTAATAATGGTCACAATTATATAAAAAGTATATATATTTAGAATCAAAAAACGACAAGGAATCCAAATATGCAAGTTTTAGAACTCTAGGTTGAAAATAAAAAAAAAGTTACACTGTAACCAAAATTTAAGGTCACGATTTGACCTCTGGGGTATCAATGAGAATTTTTTTTTTAAATGTAAAAAATGAAGGCATAGGCATTGGCTATTAGAATCAGCAAAAAAAGTTTGTTTGTTAGTATTTTTCATGTAACTAACATATAAGTGAACACCATATTCATAAGTTTGTGTGTCAATTCTACCTATTTTTTCACACTTAAGCTCATAATTTGACCTATAGAAATTAAAATTACACTTTTTTTAGATATAAAAACAAAGGCAAAAAATGTAAAATTGTATTTCACTGCTAATCTACACTGGCAATAATAGTTATAATAGTGAAAGGGGAACCTACTTAGAGGATTCATGTGCTAGCCTAATACAATTTTTGCATGCTCGATGCTCTCATCAATTTCTTTTTGTGGAAAAATGTATTGAATTCTGCTGCCTCCTCTTAGGGTAGGACAACTCATTACAGTTAATATATGATGTCCTGGCACTGCACATGAATCCTTGTTTGATGGATAATAATATGCACTTGATCCTGATGACCCAGAGGGATGTAGAAAGTTCACAGTAAAATCATCAAACTCTTCACAATATTCCTCCACAATTCCATACCAAACTTGCATGTCATAAATGCAGCCAACATACTCTCCTGGTTTGACACATTTTAGGTTACCAAGCATTGCAGGTTCATTAGTAAAATGACTTTTCCTTATTCTTTTCTTTTCTCCAATGCCACTTGAAATGGGATACACCATCAGTTCTTCCTTGTTTAGGGGAACAAATCTATGATATTTCTGAGTTCCAGGAATAGCCCTACTATCCTTGAATCGATGTTCCAACCGTTCTTCTGCATCTTTCAAATCAGCTGTAGTTACAAAGAAAAAATTTATCTTCTTGCTCAAGTTTTCTTCACAAAACTGAAACATGTGTTCTGGTGTAAGAATTTGCCTCTCTGTAGTTCTCTGCAAACTGGCACGAGCAGTAGCTCTTTTCACTGTTCCTCCAATCCCATCACATGCATTTTTGCCATGGGATGTAGCAAAGAAGTGCCATTCACAAGACAGACCAAAATCCTCTTCATGGTAACAGAGATTTGTGAAGTTGTATCTGTTCTTATATTGGCCAGCACATCCATCTGAGAAATAGTGCACCTTCTTCAATTGTGGGCATCTGAATTTAACATATGTCATAAGCTTCAATATGAATGAGTAAACCATTATAGTGTTGTGTTTTAGTGATGCAGATAAGAAACAGACACTAAAATGGCTAAGTTCCTGGTCTGCAGATGATCTATAATAGATGACAAAAGGGTGAACTGTACACTGTGAATTGTCCCAGTGAAACCCTTGGGCAGCATCCTGGACAATGAAAGAATAATTCTCAGAGAAATCACCTACTATAACTACCTCGCTCTGAGGTGGTAGTGTTTCTTTCAACTGCTTGAAGTACTGTGATTGTTGCTGAGCAACAAAGTGATGACGAACCATGCAGGATATTTTCATGCTTAGGGATGATAAGTATTCATGAAGTGGCTCCACCTTATCAACCATTGTACAACGGTCAACAGTCACCCATTGCTTGTAGATATTTCATTTGGAGCTGATTTCACACTGTCAAGTAACTCAAGAAAATCCAGGACACCCTCTTCTCTTGGGCAATCATTGCAAAGTTGCATCATGCAAGTCTCTCTTTCTGTACTGCAGACACTGTAATCCATAAGATCTTTGTATGAAAGACCTCTTTCTCCCATTGCAGCCAGCTGCAATTTTGGATTTTGATGGTATGTGCAGACACAGACAGAATGAGTCCCACCACTAGGTAATATATATTTTTAGAAAATATATAGCTATACACACTTAATATTTTAGGCCTTGATAGTCTCTGAGGCTCATTAAAACACCATACCCACCAGCCACCCACAGTGCTGGCTGGAACTGTACTAACCTGTAGACAAGGAATTTTGCAACTATCTGTGTTGATTCTGCACTTAGACAAGTAGCAACATGTTTCAACAGGTTTGTTTAGGCTACATGTGAGCTTAGTCTTCCCCTTTCACTATTATAACTATTATTGCCAGTGTAGATTAGCAGTGAAATACAATTTTATTAAATTCTTGGAGCTTGAGGTCAAATTGATAGCTAAGATATAAAAATTCCTTGAAATGACAAGCAATTTATAAATATGGTGTTCACTTATAAGTTAGTTACATGAAAAGTACCAACATAAACAAACTTTTTATGATTGTTTCTATTAGTCAAGAACTCTGACTTTGTTTTTTATATCTATAAAAAAATGTAATTTTAATTTCTATAGGTCAATTCTCCAGCTTCCCCGCCCTTTTCTGATTCTCGGGGACTTCAACAGTCGGGACCCGGCCTGGGGGGACGTTTGCTCCACCTTTCTCTCCGGGACCCTTCTCTTCCTTATGGACGAGCTCGAGTTCACCTTTCTGAACGATGGCTCCCCAATCTGCCTTCACTCGGCCCATGACAGTTTCACCTGTATCGACCTTTCCCTGGTTTCCCTCGAAATCGTGACGGAGTTCACCTGGGAGGTCCTGCCGGATTCTTCCGGCAGTGACCATTTCCCAGTGTGTCTTACCCCGACCCGTCTCCTCCCCCCCACCTCTGTCCGCCCGCGCTGGCTGTTCGCCCGAGCAGACTGGGCCTCATACGCGAGGGGCACGGCGATCTCGCCATCAATTCCTGCCTTTCCCTCCGTCAATGAGGCCCTCGCCTTCCTCGAGAGTAAGATCCTCTCGGCTGCCGCCAGTTGCATCCCCCGTACCTCTGGCTCCCCCAGACCGTGAAGCGTCCCATGGTGGACCCCAGAGTGCTCCCATGCCGTTCAGGAGCGGCGCCGTGCCGGCCGCCGCTTCTACCGGACCCGCCAGCTGGAGCACAAGATAGAATTTCAGCGCCTGATGGCAGTGGCCCGTCGGGTCCTGAAACTGGCCCGGCGTACCTCCTGGCGGAGTTACGTGTCCGGGATCTCCTCCTCGACTGCCCCCTTGACTGTTTGGCGCAAGGTGCGTAGCTTTGAGGGGACCCGTGTCCCCCTCGACCCCGGTGCTTCGGGTCGGGGACGACGAGTTCGTGTCCGATCCGGAGGCCGTCGCGAACGCACTTGCGGCGCACTTTGCAGCCATCTCCAGTTCCGATTCCCCCCACTCCCGCCGCGACCCACCGGAATTTCCACCTCATAGGAATGACCCCTATAATCACCTCTTCCACATGACAGAGCTTCGGGAGGCCCTCCGCCCCCGACGCTCCTCCGCCCCCGGCCCCGATAATATCCCCTATGACCTTTTACGGCATCTCCACCCCTCTGCTCTCAGCTTTCTACTGGACCTCTATAACCGGATTTGGTTGGAGGGTTCATTTCCGGACCGATGGCGTGAGTCCATCGTCGTCCCCATCCCGAAGCCCGATAAAGACCCCTCACTCCCGTCGAACTATCGCCCCATTTCCCTGACATGCTGTGCCTGCAAGGTGATGGAGGCGATGGTCGCCTCGCGGCTGTCCTTTACCTTGGAGGCGAGTGACCAGTACCCTGCTACCCAGGCTGGTTTCCGGCGCTTCCGGTCTACCACCGACCCCCTCCTTCTCCTTAGCCATGACGTGCAGGAGGCTTTCTCCGGCGTCAATTTGTACTCGCCGTCTTTTTCGACCTCCAGAAGGCCTACGATACTACCCGGCGGAGCGCGGTCTTCGACTGCTTACGCTCCCTGGGTTTCGTAGGCTTTCTCCCTTCCTTTATTTATAACTTCTTGTCCGCCCGTTCTTTCCGCGTCCGCATCGGTTCTGCCCTCTCGGACCGCTTTCCGTTGGTGGAGGGTGTCCCTCAGGGTAGTGTCCTTAGCGTCTTGTGTTTCTCACTCGTGATGAACACAGTCGCTACGGTCCTGCCTACATCCGTTCGTAGCTCCCTCTATGCCGATGACCTGGCTATCTATTGCTCTGGCCGCCTCCCGTCTTTGGCTGAACATCGGCTCCAGCTAGCCATCAATGCGGTGGTTCGCTGGGCGTCCTCGGTTGGCTATGCTTTCTCACCCTCTAAGTCTTCCAGTATGCTTTTCCGTCCTCGGCGCCTCCGTCTGTCGCATACCTTCGCTCTTACCCTTGCCGGCACTCCTCTTCCCTCGTCCCATCCGTTAGATTCCTGGGTATGACCCTCGACGGATTTTTTGGTTGGGTTCCACACCTTAGGCGATTGCGGCAAACATCTCGCCGCACCCTCTCCCTTTTGGGTCATCTGTCCCACACGACCTGGGGGGCGGACAGGCGTACTCTGCTGCGCCTGTACACCTCCCTGGTGCAATCCCGTGTCGACTACGGCTGTGTGGTCTACAGTTCCGCCTCCTCTCCGGCACTCCGTATGCTGGATCCTCTTCTCCACCGTGGCCTTCGCCTGGCGTCGGGTGCCTTCCGCTCGTCCCCTGTCGCTAGTCTTCAGGTGGACTGTGGACACCCCCCCCTGCCCCTTCGCTGGGGCCTTCTCATGGCGAAGTGTTACCTTCGCATCTGCCGCCTCCCGAAGTCCCTACTCTTCTTCGCGATCTCCCAGGCGCTACCCCGGCCTGACACGTGGCATTTTGCTGCCTCTCTGGCCGAGATTTTCTCGTCCCTGGGGATCCCCCCACCCTCTATTCTGCCGTTCTCCTTCGATCTGTCGCCCCCCTGGCGGACCACCCCTATCTGCCGTTGCCAGGCGCTCCATGGCCTGCGTAAGGAGTCTCTTCCTGCCGTCCTCCGGTCTTCTTTTCTGGCCCATCTTCCCATCCATTCGGACGACGTTCCCGTCTACACCGACGGCTCGCGCTCCCCTGCAGGTGTCGCGGCCGCCGTCTTCTCTCCGTCATTGTCACCTACCTCCCGGGGTATCCCCCTACCGGTTCAGGCCTCCATCTTTTCCGCGGAGCTCTTTGCCCTTCTGGAAGCCCTCCGTCTGGTATTGGGTTGTTCGCGGTCCTCCTGTACCATTTTTTCGGACTCGCTGAGCGCCCTTCAGGCGCTCGAGCGCTATGATTCCCCGGACCCCCTCGTACGCCTTATTCAACAGGAGTACCATGTCCTGCACACCATTCACCGGATCCGGGTCACCTTCTGCTGGGTTCCCGCCCATGTTTGTGTTTCCGGTAATGAGGCGGCGGACCGCATAGCCCGGTCCGCCGCCTCGCTGCCTCCCCTCCCCCGCCCGCTCCCCTTCTCAGACTATGTGCAGGTCTTTCGTTCCTTTTACGATCACATGTGGCAACAGTCCTGGGACGATGCCACCGGAAATAAACTCTGGTCCATCCGCCCCCGTCTGTCATATTGGGTGTCCTCTTTCCACCGCTCCAGACACAAAGAGGTCGTCCTTGCGCGGCTTCGCATCGGCCATACGCGCATCACGCACGGCTATCTTATGTTCCGGCAGGAGGCTCCTCGTTGCGCCTCCTGCCAGTCGCCCCTCACCGTCTCACACATCCTGGTGGAATGCCCCACCCTGTCGTCAGTACGTCGTCGCGCTTTTCCGTTCCTTTCTGATTTCCCCCTCCCCGAACGTTTATGCCTTATGCTCGCTGAGAGCCCTCTCTTCTCGCTTGACCGTCTTTTCCTCTTCCTCTCCCAATCTCGCATCCTATCTGAGCTTTAGGTGGCTTCTCACCTGTAGTCCGCTGTTCTCCCTTTTCTAGTGCCTTTTCTCCGTCTCCGTTTCTCTTTCTCGTATTCCGCCTCGCCATGATATCCGCTACCATATAGCGGGAAATGGCGGTAAATGCCCCAATACAAAAAAAAAAAAAAAAAATTTCTATAGGTCAAATTATGAGCTTAAGTGTGAAAAAATAGGTAGAATTGACGCACAACTTATGAATATGGTGTTCACTTATATGTTAGTTACATGAAAAATACTAACATAAACAAACTTTTTTTTGCTGATTCTAATAGCCAATGCCTATGCCTTCATTTTTTACATTTAAAAAAAAATTCTCATTTGATACCCCAGAGGTCAAATCGTGACCTCAAATTTTGGTTACAGTGTAACTTTTTTATTTTTCAACCTAGAGTTCTAAAACTTGCATATTTGGATTCCTTGTCGTTTTCTGATTCTAAATATATATACTTTTATATAATTATGACAATTATTACCCAAGTTATGGCTCGCCAAATGTTAGTAACCTCGCGAGTGACCTCAAATTGCCCGAGGTCATATCTCTTGAACCATTGGTCGGATTGACCTTATAATTTCAGAAATGGATTCAGGGCTCACAAACTCCCTATAAACCAAATTTCAGCAAAATATGAGAGATGAGGGTGTTAATTTCAATTTTTTTTGGTTGATCTGAAAGAGAATGACCCCTATGCTGTGGACATTACTTACTGTAATTTTATGAAGGTGTTTGACAGAGTACCACATAGAAGGTTAATAAAAAAAACTGGAAAGCTATAACAGTGGTGGCAATTAGCTTGGATCACATCATTCCTCAGTAATAGAGAGTAACGGGTGATGATGAATGGCAAGGCCTCTGGATGGAGAGACGTAATTAGTGGTATACCCCAGGGATCAGTTCTTGGCCCCCCTGTTGTTTGTGATATTCATAAATGACTTGCCAGATATTGTGAAGAATAGTGACATATTCCTATATGCAGATGATACAAAAATTTAGAAAAATACTGTATGTGATAAAGAAGACTGTAGGAAACTGCAGGAGGACTTTGAAAGAATGAGGAAGTGGTCAAAAAAGTGGATGCTAAGATTTCATTCAAAGATTAATTTTTATGAGAATAGGAAAGACAAGTGTACAGAAGCAGAATTACGTGATGTATAAGGAAATGAAGGAGAATTATTCAGAGGAGGATCTTGGTATTATAATAGATAGTGAACTGAACTTTTCTGATCATCTGGCAGAAAGAATAAATAAGGCAAATAGATTGGTTGGACTTATCAGGAGAACTTTTGTGACCTTGGATGAGGAAATGGTCAAGTCACTGTATACAGCTCTCATAAGGCCACACTTGGAATATGCGAATCAGATATGGTGTCCCTATAAGATGAGGGATATTGAGGCTGTAGAGAATGTGCAATGGTGAGCTACTAAGATGATGATATCACTGAAGGACCTGTCATATCAGGAGAGGCTAAAAAAATTAAATCTACCCATATTGGTTTATAGATCTTGTGGGGATATGATTGAGACATTCAAAATAATGAGTGGGATTTATGATAAACAAGTCTGTGAAGATCTATTTGAGGTACAAGAGGTTTCAACAAGAGGACATGAAAAAGACCTACAAGACAAGATCAAGATTAAATATAAGAAAATATGCATTCTGCAGCAGAGTAGAGAATAATTGGAACAGCTCACCAGTAGCAGTGGTAAACTCTGACAGTGTCCTCAGTTTTGAAAAGAAGCTGGATAGAATATGGAGAAACCAAGACCAGAGATTAGATTATAAAGCAAAAATACACCACACATGCCTTGACCATCACATCGACCATATTGACCATACAAGTAACAGTGTAAGTTCAGAGCTGGAGTCACAGGCTGAATAGCCTCTTCCAGAAGTCTTCTGTGAGTATATTCAACTACTGATGCATCATGTGCATGCACGAATACATGTGCAACTACATAAATGACTACCATACAGCATATGCAACACTGATCAACTGGTGGGGTAGTTAAAGCTTCACTCAACAAATTCATACAGAAAATGACCAAGATATGTATGTAAAGCAGACTTAAAGGCACTGAAATTGGTCAACATTACAACAGAGTCTGGAAGTGAATTCCACAAAGCTACACATCTTAGGCCAAAAAATCTGGTCCTGCTTTCCAGATTCAAATGCCTGTGCAAAAGCTTTAGTGGGTGCCCATGGGTTCTGTTAGATGATAGCAGAAGAAAGATGTCTGATGGCTGCAGCGCTGAGTCCATGAAAATTTGTCCAATATTTAACCATGTCAGCATGCAATAACTTGCTTTTTACCAAGTAGAGATCCAGTCTGGCTAGTCTTGTGGCATAGTCAAGACCTTCCATGCCCTCAGTATTCCTTGTCCATCTTTTCTGGATGGATTCTCAATGTTTAAGGTCACCTATGTACCCAGTGTTCTATAAATGTGAAGAAAATTCAAGGAGAGGTTGTATGTGACTCACATAGAGCAACATCATGGTCACAGGACCTACATAGAGTACATCTGAGCAGGTTGGTAGTTAAGTTACCAGCTTTGCCTACAATACTGTTGATGTGCTGGTGGAATTTTAAACTGGTGTCTATGACCACACCCAAGTCTGAGTGGGCATTGACAAGTGAGTGGCTTACTGCCCAAGTAATAATTAGAATAGGGTTCCAAGGCTTTCCAATCAAAATGACCATGTTGGAAATGTAAGGTGACACATTTGTCAGCATTCATGGATAGACCCCATGACTTAGCAGTACTTACTACAGTATCAGTGTTTCATTGGCAATTAGACACATCAGATATCAAGTTCTCAAGTGTTTGGTGTCTTACCTTCGGGTATATTTTTAGATCATTGGCAAAAATTTTGAAATTAGAAGAGATGCCAGAGGGAACATGGTTGATATAAATTGAAAAGAGGAGGGGGTGTTGTGGGAAAAATAGAGAACTTGCCTAGATTTGACTCTGGAAGCAGTCTTTCCTATGGTAGGAATCCAATTCTACTGGCCAGCCATGAAGTACGTGCAAAGTGAGTAGACTAGAAGGCAGGAGCTGAAGCTGTACTCAAAGATCTCTTCCCAAGCAGTGCCCCAGACATTAAGTGAGCATGGACAATTCGCAAAAATGTCGAGCAGGAAGAGCAGGACCACCACAGTGTATTCAAGCAATGGAAAGCAAACACTGTTTGCTGGAATGTTAAGGAGTGGGTGCAAGAAAAAGGTGTTCAGGTAGGAAGAGGAAAGACCATAGGATAAACAAGAATGAACAGGAATAAAAAGCACAGTGCACTGAGTACAGGCTACCGTACTGAAAATTAATTTAAGAATTTTCCCTTGACTTGAAAATATCACCAAATTTAGTAAACCTTATTTCAGTGTATGACATTTTATCTAGTCTAATTCCCCATGATGAACAAATGTGGAACTGATCTTCCCATCATGTACCATGACTGATATTTACTGATTTATACAGGGCTCCAATAAACCTTAGCCCCCCCCGTGCCCATGGCCTAAACCATTAGAGGTACAGTAAAACTAAACATACCTTACAAAAGAATTTAATCCTGCATTTAATAAGAAACAATTAAAACTTGGTGTTCCCGCCATTGGCTTCCAAGACAGCCTGAATTTGCTTTGGGTAGCTTGCCAAAAGTGACGTGAATAGATCTTGATCATTACGCAAATTTGCTAAAACAGTTTCAATGTGTTGCGTCATTGTATCCTTAGAAAATCGATTTGCTGCAGGTTCTTGAAACGAGAGACATTCAACCTTGTCCTTTATAACTGATCCAATGTGTTCACAGACGTTCAGGTCAGGAGAATTTCCTGGCCATTCTTTGAAAGAAATCGATCTCATGGTTCCGCAACAACTGTTGAGTGGCTAATGCCTTAAAGCAGGGGGCCTTATCATGCAGAAGTGTGACCTGATTGACATCCATAACATTGTTTGGGTTTCTTAGAAAAGGAATGACATGCTGGGATAGAATAATATCACGAAAATACTGTCCATCCCAACTCTAACCATTTGGCTTCAGCACCCACATGAGCTTTGCAGTGAACAAAACAAACACACCAACACAGTCTGGACTTTTTAATAATTTGCAATAATGTTCATTGTCATCAATTTCATCTGGTGTTGTGGCCCACACTCAATCATTTTGGTAGTTAGGCCAATGTGTTACGTAAACAAATAATTCATCGGAGACAGCTAAATGCATGAAATCATCCGCATCCCAATCTTCAAGATAATGGGCAAACCACATTCTGTCATCGATGTTAAGCTGAGTTTTTCTTGGCTTTGGAAGTTCATGCCAAGGCTTTAAACCTTGCCTATGACGGTACAATCAAATGATCTCGCAACTAACGATCTTTCCTCTCAACACTTTGATCTCTCTAGAAAGTTTAGCACAGCTGTTTTTCTGCTTACGCGTACCACTTTCAATGATGTCCTTTGTTTCCTGAGAGAGTAGCAAATTTGGGCGCCCAGATTTGGTTGTATCCATTTCACATTCATCCAAAGTTTTATTCCAATTTCTTTTGATGAAATCCTCACTTCTTTGCAACTTTTTGGCAACCCATGAACATGTTATAAAGGTGGCTCCAGCATCACGAGCTTGCCGAAATGTTATTGCTCGTATGCGATCTATCACACGTTGCCTCTCCGAATCACCAATTAATTGAGAAGCCATTATATTATCACTTTATCAGCTAGAGTAATTTTAATACCTGCAATAAATAAAGAATTTTATATATTTTTATAATCACTAAAAACTATTTCGATATAAGTAAACATGTAAGCTGCAAATGGGGGCGGGCTAAGGTTTTTTGGAACCCCTAGAAAGCAAACTAGAAAATAATTTTTCAGTGTTATCTATAACTTTATTTAATAGAACAACTTGAAACCTCCCATTTCTAGACTTGAATAAAAAAAAACATAACAGTATTTACAATTTATTCTGGAGGGTTTAGACAAAAAGAAACTTTAATCTTAAATTAAATGATGATGGGGTTAATAAGATTAGTTATGATAATGCGCATAAAGATGATTTATGTACAAAACACCACAATTCTAAATAACTTTATCTTAAACTTTGGAGGGTCTTAACTTCCTAAATTTTGACTATTCTGTATTCATTGGAATTCTTCTAACTTGTTTATTTCTTAATTTATTTGGACAACATGTACAGTACAGGCACTTAATGAATTTGCATGCAATAGCTTAATTAAAGGTTTATAAGCCAAAAGCTGCAAGAAAAGGGTACACACTGGCAATGCTTCAAGTAATTTGGACTCGTCTACAACACTGGATTGTCTCCCTAGAAGGAACACTTAAGTTTTGGATCATTAATACCTTCTGGCTTTCGTAATAAACTATGATCTCTCCTTTTCTTGAGTTCAATAAGGACTATCAGGGCTAAATACTGGACCAGGTTTTAACCAGGGTTGTGGAGTCGGTCCAAAATTTTCTGACTCCGACTCCGACTCCACACATTGTAAAAATTCGACTCCGACTCCGACTCCACACATTGTAAAAATTCGACTCCGACTCCGACTCCACACATTGTAAAAAATCTAAAAATCCGACTCCGACTCCTCACATTTTAAATATACGACTCCGACTCCTCTAGTGTTTCACTCTATAATTATCATAATAATAAGACATTTCATCACCACCACATGAATCGTCAGGTTACTTTCTAGGATAAGGGAACATTCAAATATTAAGAAGGATGTTGACTTGTAGATATTATCATATTAAGGGATTTTTATTTTTTTCCAATAATATATATATATATATATAAATGAAAAAGATTCTCTTAAACACAATTAAGGTCTAACCAGTAGTAGTCCTACTTAAAATTGAATAACCCTTAACCTAGTGGCTATAACCAGGGTTGTGGAGTCGGTCCAAAATTTTCCGACTCCAACTCCGACTCCACACATTGTAAAAATTCGACTCCGACTCCGCCCTGAAACGTGCGACTCCACGACTCCGACTCCACGACTCCGACTCCACGACTCCGACTCCACGACTCCGACTCCACGACTCCGACTCCACGACTCCGACTCCACGACTCCGACTCCACGACTCCGACTCCACGACTCCGACTCCACGACTCCGACTCCACGACTCCGACTCCACGACTCCGACTCCACGACTCCGACTCCACGACTCCGACTCCGACTCCACAACCCTGGTTTTAACATTAGCCCAGAGCTGTTTCTGACAAGATGCCCTATTAAACTGATTTGAGCACTTGCATTAATTATAGTATCTGCCTATACTTGACTAGATTGGCTTAATTAACACACTTAACTAGAGGCTGCAAAAACTGAGTAGCTGGAAAGATAAAAAATATATGAATTTAAAAATAAAAGGACTCAAGAAATGAGAATCAGCAAAACCCTCCAGGGGCTTAAAACAGAACCCTGTGGAACCCCACTGGCAACTGGTCTCTGTAAACTAGAAGTGCCTGATATGTTGACACTCATTTTCCTTACTTGTACATAGAAAGTGGTGTATCCAAGTAAGTAAGATTCTACCAATGCCCATTGCCTGTAACTTGGTTGGCAATAGTGTGTGATTGACAACATCAAAAGCCTTAACAAAATCAAATAAGATAAAGTCTACAATATAGGAAGAGTCCAGCCATTCTGTCATAGAGTTGTAAGTTTAACAGGAGTTGATCTTCAATAGATCTGCCTTGGTGGAAGCCAAACTGATTGTGTTAGGAAGTGATTTGACTCAAGGTAAGATGACAATTGTGGAACTATTACAGGCTCCATGTTTTTGTATACAACAGATGTGAGGCTTATGGGCATATAGTTGAGAGCATTGTGTCCAGACCCTTTCTTAAAAATGGGTGTTACTTGGGACACAGTCCACTACTTAGGTAGGGGGCCAATAATCCAAATTTATATTGGTTAACTTTTTGAAGTGAACTCAAAGCTTAATATATTTTAGACTAGGCTAAAGTGCAATGTATGCCAGAGTAGGTCTATTTAAAGTCATTTTAGACTTTACTATATATGTAGTTAAATTTTAATTCTTTTCAGATGAAAACTGTCAAACTCTCATTTTGATGTCCCAAATTATTTAGCAAATGTTCCGAATGGTAAAAAATTATTGAGCCTATATCAAATACATTTAAATATGAGTTTTGAACAGCCTTTGTACTATCCATGTTTTGCGGCTCACTCACCAAAACGCTTAGAAAAAATTGTGGCCTCAGAAATAGCAAAGATATTAGTAATGAATTCCATACCTTACGAACTAAAGTCATCAAAAGAAAATCCAAACCATTATGTAAGCATTTATTTGTTTCTTCATTTGCATGTGTAATGCCGTACAAAAATTAGGTTTTAAAATTGGGTGAAACTCATTCATCCCATTCTATGATAATACATTAGGGTCATTCCAGACAGACAGACAGACAGATTTCAGAAAGTTGGTCGGGTGACCATCTCCGATTTTCTTCAAAATTTCAGGGTTGATTCATACACCATTCAATAGCTTAAATCTAAAATTTTAGCTTCCTCAGTCAAAAACGTTTAATTTTATGGTCGCTTAAATGGCCCCCACCTTCGACAAAAAATGCCCATGTTGGGCTTGATCGGCCAATGCCTTCATTTTGAGAGGCCTTGAAAAGTGTCTTCTAATAGGAGTAGAAGCTTCAAATTTGTCATGCCAATACAACTTCTGGTGGGCTTTTCAATTTTGCAAGCTAAAAGGCTGTGGAACAAATAGTTTCTGAGTTACAAGGGCTTAAACATGGCTCCATTTTGAAGCTTGCATCAATTCCTCCCACTTTTACGACTACCATTTTCAAAAGTTTTAGTTCTACATCAATCACAGCTGTTTTAATACTCCTAATAGTCTCTATGGGTTGTAAATTTATGAGTGAAATAAAAAAATAACCAAAAAAGGATTTATTTTTATTTTTAAAAATTTCCAAAAGTTGATATTTTCACAAAATTTGCAAAATTAACATCAACTTTGGGGCTTAATATAAAGGTGTCCGAAATTAGTCAGGGAGTTGATACTTCTAGTAAAGAAAGATACATATGTGTACAAAAACATATATTAAGGAATAGATCTCAACTCAACTCCTTCATATAGTTTTGGCTATTCAAAGAAAAGTACTTTTTGTGAAAAATTCTGAATTTTTTCAAAATTTTGAAATGTTTAAATTTCTTTTTACAACATTGAATTGTAATTTTACTTCCATTTTATTACTTGGTAAGTTAATTCACAAATGTTAAATTATCTAAATAAGTTTTACTCATAAAAAAGACATAATATATACCTAGATTATTACTACATTTGCAGTTAACACAACAGATGGACCAGCTTGTAGGCTCAATACTTGGATCTACCTAAGTAAATCATGTAGAACCGTGTTCTACTGCTCTTTAAGCACTTCCTAGTAATTTAAATTATGCAGTTAGTACAGATAAACTAGCAGTAACCACCATTTTCAGTACAAAACCTTAAATTTAAGTAGCTTTGTTGTATTACTTCCCTTAATACAAGTGTACAGTACTTAGCTATATACAATAATGAATTCCTGAGTTTTTAAGCATGTGAATTATTGGCTATAAGTTCATATTCTTTTTTTAATATGTGTTGTTTTATGTAAATTCGTATGTAAACTTATATATAGCTAATAACTCTTATGTTTAGACACTGACTCAGGAATTTATTATTGTACTCAGGCTTTAAGTCTGATTGTCTTCAACACTCCATGGCCTCACAGCCATAAATTGGCAATTTATTATTCAGCTTGATACAGGTCTGTAGTTACTTAGGCTTTTTTTAAAATACTCCTCAATTTTAGATAAACAATCATTTGATAACTTGTACTGTCTCCCCATTTTCCCAGCAACTGTAGGTGGTTCAATTGAACACAAAACATGTTGGAATGGAATCCAGCAAACGTCCTCTTGTTCAGGCCATTTAAAAGGATTCTTTTTCATGAAATTTACTAATAGATCCTTCTCAGTATCACACACTTCAACTATGTTTCCAACAAACCAGTCACCTTCATAGAAACAGGCCACATATGTACCAGGTTTATATTGGTAAGCCACATTTTCTTGTGTAGCATTGAGGAAGGAAAGTTGTACGTTAAAGAAATTTTCATCACTAGAAATTTTGTACAGTTTAATGTCTGTTGATGAAGGTTGAAAGCAGTGACATGAACGGGTTCCTGGGATTGTCTTAATTAAGGAATACCTTTTTTCTAACTCAAATAAATTAACATTTTCCTCAATTTTAGCTGAATCAATGTACAGAAATTGTATACCATTAATACTAGATTTGCACCAATTGAACATCTCTCTTGGATTGGTTGGGCAACTAACCTTTTGATGGTGCCACCAACACCATCACAGGGGCTCTTTCCGTGAGAGGTGGCAAAAAAGTTCCATTCACATGTTAGTTGGAAATCTTTTTCATGTAACACTGAATTAATGATGTTTTTATAGTTTTTATATTTGACTTGCTGCGCCATCGCTAAAGTAACAAATATGTTTTAGTTTAGGATTCTGACTTTTAAGTAATTTCAAGGCTTCACATAAAAAAGAATGAACTGCAGTTGTGTTGTGTGTAAGTGAATCTGATATTACACAAAAATTTGTAACTTTTAGTTCACTATCAACTTTTTGATAGCAGACTACCGGATGCAAGGTAGCCTGGGTATTGTCCCAGTGATGCCCTTGTACGGCATCCTGAATTATAAAACTATAGTTTTCAGAGAAGTCAACAAGTACTAATGCTGTAGAATCATTGAGGTTTTCTTTACAGTCGGACAAATATTTTGATTGGGCTTTTGCTATGAAATGATGTACTTTCAACTTTTTTGCACTTTCACATATGTCTTCTACTACATTTGAAACACTTTTTGTCATTGTGACCAGTTGGGTATAGTCTGTATGAAGCCACTGCTTAAAGGAAACCTCCTCATCCATGTCATAATCATTGTTTTCAAAAATGGTAAGAAGCCAATCCCGTAATTCATTTAAACCAGGACATGTTTTGCAGTTATTAATCATGCAGTTTCTAGTTTGTGTTGCAGACTATTTTCCCTAGTAACTCTCTTAATTCTACTTTGACGGGGAGTGATTCACATAAAAGTTTAAAGTTCTGGTGTATTTCACAAATGCATACATTGTGTGATCCTTTACTCCCCACACCCATACACCATTTTGGTCTCAGTTCAAAAAACTTTGATTTGGAGATTTTGTTTGGATATTTATTTTTGTAAAGCGTATATAATTCTCTGATATTTGTCAACAACAGTATTTTCTGCTTGTGAACCTTCCCTTGTGGTGTTTTTATTGATTTGTAGTCTTTTTTACCAGGGCATTCTCTAGTATATTCATTGTTTTGGAAAAATTCTATCACTTTCCTTTATTTCATCGCTTATACCCTTGCTACTCTTTTTATTTCTCATTATAGGAAGGATACCTTCTTTTCTCTTTAAGGCCCTCACAGCATTAACCATTCTGGCTGATACTTCAAATTCTTTCATAATTCTTTCTCTGGACCAGGTTTTACCAATTGGAAGGAGTGTTAGAATTTGTATCTTTTCTTGTCTGGTACTAGTTTTACACTTTTCTTTCAGTTCCTCTATCATATGCTGATAACACTTTTCTTCCTCACTCTCTATAGGTTTCTCCGCTTCCTCATCCAAAATGCTAGGCTTCATATGAAGTACTTTTGACAGCTTTGATTTTGTTGGTTTCAATTTGCTTTAGTTTCCTTTTTGCGTAAAACTTTTGATCTCTTGCTCTTACATACTTAATGGGTGAGCATTCTAGTGAACCTAACGTTTCGTCAAATGTCCCTTAACTATTTCTTCTGGAACATATTCATCACTACCCGAGTCTTTTTCATCTTCAATCGTCTTGGCTCTAGAGAAGCATGTTGAGCAAAGTTTCTGTCCTGGTATCAGATTCAGTCTAGTTGCTATGTCTTTGTCAATAATTTGTAGTGATTCTGCAAATAAAGTAGGGTAATGTAAACTCTAAACACATTGGAAAATAATTTTAAAACCTCAACATTTGGTTATAGGCTATTCGTATAAAATATTCAAAACATATGCATTCAGTAGCACAGTATATAGCCTACCCTATTAAAATTAAATAGCTAATTTAGGTTACAATTTACAATATAAACTTCTTTATGAAATATAAATATATTAGTACCTATATTTACTTACTTATCATCTTTCGATGATTTCTCCATAGATCTTGGCAGCTACGTTGCATTTGTTGGTAATGCATTCCAAACATTTTTTCATGGTGGTAGCATACAGTAGCACTATTTGGGTTGATTACAGTTGCTTTTGTTCTCCACAATAGCAGTTTCCTTGTTTCATCTGTCAGCTCATGTAAGGTATACATAGTACATACCCACCTTCCTGGTGAGTCTGTGTTCATGACGTGGATCATCCAAGTACATACCAAAGCTGCACTTTGATTCTTGATTAGAATAAGCCATTATTACAGGCAGTGAACTTAAGTTAATTGCTCTAGTTAAATTTTCTGAAAATAAAAGATCATGATCTATAAAATAGGCCTGGACATTAATGATTAACCATCATGTTTTACATTTATAAGAATATACAAAGCCAAATGAGCTACCCAGAGCCCTTCGAGTCACTGGTTATTTTGACAGACATATTAAATTTCTTGTATGTTTTAGACTTATTTACATATTACAATTGTAAATCAACTTAAGTAATAAAATGGAAGTAAAATTACAATTCAATGTCATAAATAGAAATTTACAAATTTACAAATTTTGCAAAAATTTAAGATTTTTCACAAAAAGTACTTTTCTTTGAATCACCAAAACTATATGGCAGGGTCGTGGAGTCGTGGAGTCGTGGAGTCGTGGAGTCGTGGAGTCGTGGAGTCGGAGTCGGAGTCGAATTTTTACAATGTGTGGAGTCAGAGTTGGAAAATTTTGGACTGACTCCACAACCCTGGTTATAGCCACTAGGTTAAGAAGGGTTATTCAATTTTAAGTAGGACTACTACTGGTTAGACCTTAATTATATTTAAGAGAATCTTTTTCATATATATATATATATATATATATATATATATATATATATATATATATATATATTATGATGAATAAAACCACGAAGGAAAGGAAACACAAAATGGTGCTCAAGCGCTTTCGTCTAATGACATCCTCAGGAACACTGAAGTACATAAAAAGGGTTAAGCCTATATATAGGTTACAGAAAGAAAAAAGAAAAAATAAATAACACACACACACACATATATATATATATATATATATATATATATATATATATATATATATATATATATATATATATATATACATACATATCTATATATACAAATACATACATACATACATATATATCAATAAACAGAGAAGTAAAAATAATAAAAAAAAAAATTAAAAATTAAACCTTAAAGGATTACCAGTGAGGCGTACAACTAAGGCCATATTTTCATCAATGTTTCTCCGCGCCCTTAGGATCGCCAGTCCGGAATACATCGATGCCGAATTGGAAAAAATCAACAGTATTGGAAGTGATTTGTGTTATCCATCTGCGTTTATGGAATCTTGTCTCAACAAGGCAAAACGAACTTTCTATCGTGTCAATATTAACACTCGTACTTTGTCAAAAAATATTTTAGTACTTCCATTTTTCCCGGGCTTTTTAGGCATTGCTAATGTACTTAAACTTTTGGATATTAATGTAGTATTTTCATATAACAATATTGTGAAAAATATCATAGTAAAAATAACCCTACCAATAATTCAGGCATTATCTATAAAATTGGTTGTAAACAATGTGATTCCTTTACATAGGTCAGACGGGAAAGGATTTGCACACACGTATAAAACAGCATCAATATTCCATTAGAACAGGACAGTTGTCCAGTGCCCTTTTTGTCCATTTGTCAGAGTTAGCCCACTGTATTGATTGGAATAATGCTTCAGTTTTATTCCATTCAAGCAACATTGTTAATAGAAATATTCTTGAGTCTGCCATTATCCAACTTTCAAATAACTTCAACATAAGCAAAGGTCTTTTTCAACTCGATCCTGTTATGTTGAATTCCTTTAAAAAAGATTTGGATAAGAAGGGTAAAACATTAAATCTTTGGTAAACTTGTCTTCTACTTTATTAACTTTTAATTTGCATTTTATTTTTTTATATATATCGAAACCTGACCATAGGCAGCATTGTGTTAAAACCCGGCAGAGTTCCAGTATAAATTTGTATCTTTATAATCCATTTGATCTTGTGCTAAAAATCGATATTTTTCCTTACAAATTTGTACGCCTCACTGGTAATCCTTTAAGGTTTTAATTTTTAATTTTTTTTTTTTATTATTTTTACTTCTCTGTTTATTGTATATATATGTATGTATGTATGTATTTGTATATATAGATATGTATGTATATATATATATATATATATGTGTGTGTGTGTGTGTTATTTATTTTTTCTTTTTTCTTTCTGTAACCTTTGTTTTTCCTGTCTTTCCTCTCACTTTTTCTTTGTTTTTCCACTGAGATATGCCCTTTTAAATAGAGGCGAATCGGTTCTTCCCGAACTTAAAAAAAAAAATATATACATATATACACACAGTGGAACCTCGACTTACGAATTTAATTCGTTCCGAGACCCTGTTCGCACCTCGAATTGGTCGTAAATCGAATCCATTTTTTCCATTGAAATTAATGTAAATTTAATTAATCTGTTCCAGCACCCCAGATAATTGTACTTTTAATTCTTTGTAAGAGTTTATAAAGAGAAAATATAAGAAAAAAATTATACTAAATTTAATAAGCTGTATAATTTTACTGTACCTTTGTGGAGGATAATCGCTGGCATGAGTGGATGGTGATGAGGAAAGGAAGGGGGAGGGAAGTTACTGTTTGGAAGGAGAGTCCCCTTCCATAAGAACACTGGGCACCTCTCCTTCAGGGGTTTTGTCTCTTTTCTGTCTCTTGCTATCTGGTTCGCTGGTTCGCTGAACTAAAAATCTATCCAGAGAGATGTTTCTTCATTGAAGAATCTTTCTGAAGTGGGACATTGCATTGTCATTCAGAATGTTTACTGCCCTGTTTGCCACAACTTTGTTAGGGTGATGCTTTTCAATAAAACCTTGCACTTCACTCCACTTAGCGCAGATGTCTTTAATCATAGCACTCGTAACTTCCTCCCTAGCTCCCTCTTCCTCTGACGACTGCTCCTCCACCAATGCCATCCACTGCTCACTCTGAAGTTCCACAAGCTCTTCTGTGGTGAGCTCTTCACTGTGGTCCAGCACTAGCTCCTCCACATCATCACCGTCGACCTGCAAGCCCATGCTCTTGCCCATGGACACAATATCATCAACTAATTTAACTGATGTCACAGCCTCAAAGCCCTGAAAATCTCTTTCTTGTACACAATCTGGCCAGAGTTTCCTCCAGGCTGAGTTCAAGGTCCGGTAACTGACTTCGTTCCAGGCTTTATCAATCATGTTAATGCAGTGGAGGATATTAAAATGGTTTTTCCAGTAGTCTCTCAGAGGCAATCGAAGCGCCGGGCGTATGTTCGTATGTCGATTTGGTCGTAAATAGAGGCGTTCGTAAGTCGAGGTTCCACTGTATATATATATATATATATATATAATATATTATTGGAAAAAATAAAAATCCCTTAATATGATAATATCTACAAGTCAATATCCTTCTTAATATTTGAATGTTCCCTTATCCTAGAAAGTAACCTGACGATTCATGTGGTGGTGATGAAATGTCTTATTATTATGATAATTATAGAGTGAAACACTAGAGGAGTCGGAGTCATATATTTAAAATGTGAGGAGTCGGAGTCAGATTTTTAGATTTTTTACAATGTGTGGATCGGAGTCGGAAAATTTTGGACCGACTCCACAACCCTGCTATATGGAGGAGTTGAGTTGAGATCTATTCCTTAATATATGTTTTTTTACACATATGTATCTTTCTTTACTAGAAGTATCAACTCCCTGACTAATTTCAGACACCTTTATATTAAGTCCCAAAGTTGATGTTAATTTTGCAAATTTTGTGAAAATATCAACTTTTGGAAATTTTTAAAATAGAAATAAATTTGTTTTTGGTTATTTTTTAATTTCACTCATAAATTTACAACCCCTAGAGACTATTAGGAGTATTAAAACAGCTGTGATTGATGTCGAACTAAAACTTTTGAAAATGGTAGTCGTAAAAGTGGGAGGAATTGATGCAAGCTTCAAAATGGAGCCATATTTAAGCCCTTGTAACTTGGAAACTATTTGTTCCACAGCCTTTTTGCTTGCAAAATTGAAAAGCCCACCAGAAGTTGTATTCGCATGATAAATTTGAAGCTTCTACTCCTATTAGAAGACACTTTTCAAGGCCTCTCAAAATGAAGGCATTGGCCGATCAAGCCCAACATGGGCATTTTTTTGTCAAAGGTGGGGGCCATTTAAGCGACCATAAAATTAAAAGTTTTTGACTGAGGAAGCTAAAATTTTAGATTTAAGCTATTGAATGGTGTATGAATCAACCCTGAAAATTTGAAGAAAATTGGAGATGGTCACCCGACCACCCCTGTACCAATTGAGCTGGAATGACCCATTAGTCATGCTTCCTTTGGCTAGGGACTAATTGCAGTCTAAATTTTATTAGGAATGTGATAAGACCTAGTGGTTTAGAACTTTTTTTTTTGATAGTTATGAAAAATTTAGTGTTCATTTCGAAAAATTTAACAAATAAAAAATTAGTTTAACCAGTATATAATGTAAAACATCAAGGAATATGAGAAAAATAAAAAAGCTAAAATGCAAAAGTTTTTGTACATTTACTTGCAAAATTACAAGGGTAATTCAATAAGTATCCGCACTTTTTATTTTCACAATTTTATTTTCACATCTGATAGATTATAAACACATCACTTCTCAACATAGTCTCCCTGTTTCTCAATACACTTAGTCCAGCGATCTACAAGCTTCCTAATGCCATCACAAAAGAATGTTTTTGGTTGTGTGTGTAGCCAGTCATGCACCACCTTCTTCAGGTCATCATCGCCTTGGAATTGTTGACCTCTCAAAGCGTCTTTTAGTGGTCCAAATGGGTAAAAATCTGAAGGTGCCAGGTCTAGACTGTAGGCTGGATGGTTGAGAAATTCAAAGTTAAGTTCTTGAAGGTATTTTCTAGTCTGTGCAGGGGTATGAGGGCGCGCATTGTCATGTAACAGAATAACACCTTCCAACAATCTCCCGTTGCAAGGAAGTTCAAAGCACAGCCATCAGCAGGTAAAGTTATGCTAACACTGTTTTGGGATACACAAGGCCCTATCCTTGAACATTATCTAGAGCATGGAACTACAGTAACAAGTGCATCATATTCTGACATGCTTTGGAATGAGTTAAAGCAAGCAGTTCGCACAAAATGGTTTTCTATTTTTCGTATTTGCCACATCATAAAAAAAAAAAGGATTAAAAAACATATTATAAACAACATTTCAAATTATTTATTATTAATATTAAAGATAAATATTACAGAAAAATATTAATATTGCCACAACGCAATAGCCTATTCACCACGTGTGGTGAGTGGTGAATGTATTGGACACTGCTGGTCTATAGTATGGTAATTAATGGTATTATCATAATAATTACTCTCACATTTTATCATAGATATTCTTCAGAATTACAAAAAAAAAAAAAAAAAAAAAAAAATCTTCCTCCAAAGACAATTACTTTGGAGGATATGGGTATTTATATATAAATTTTTCACAATGTGGCAAAATTACTCCGCCTTACCTTACTCTTACTTTTATGTTTTGGATCTTGTTGCAGTACTCATTCGCATCCCATACACAACTCCTGAACTGAAGACAATACGTTTTCTAAAATTTCCTGATATTTCTTCAAATTCAAAATTCCATTGATAACAACAAAACTTTCTTGGACCAGAAACAATAAAGCATCCCCAAAGAAGCAAACTACTAGCACCATGCTTAACCATAGGAAGGATGTTTTTTCCTTGAATGCAGTATTTGATTTTTTGCCAAACATACCATTGCTCATTGTGCTGCATAATTCAGTTTATCTAGAGAACTTTCTTCCAGAGTATAAATTCATCATTTTGATATTTGGCGTACTTTAGATGAGCTTCTTTGTGCACCTTTCATAGAAGAGATTTTCTTTACGCAACTCTCTATGCAGACTACTTTTTCTCAAAGTACAGTTGAGGGATGGACATTCGTCTCAGTCTTAACCCTTTACTGGCCAAATATTTTGTAGGGTTAAGTTATGAATGAGTGTATTTGAAAGGTTAAAAATTTGTCCTTTTGGGCAGTAAAGGGTTAATGTTTGGCAAATATCACATGCAGTCATTCTAACTGCAACAACCTTATTCAAATAAGGTTTGCAGTCAGAAAGAATGAAAAGGTTTTGGAACAATCAAAACGCTACCAAAGTGTGGATGACCTTGCAAGATTCAGAACATACAACTAGATGGAGTGAATGAATGGCTGCTGCGAGTCCACAAATGACTGCATGTGATATTTGCCAAACATTAAGACTGGGATGAATGTCTATCTCTTAACTGTACTTTGAGAAAAAGTAGTCTGCGTAGAAGAGTTGTACAAAGAAAATCTCTTCTATGAAAGGTGTACAAAGAAGCTCATCTAAAGTATGCCAAAGATCATCAAAATGATGAATTTATACTCTGGAAGAAATTTCTCTAGATAAAACTGAATTATGCAGGAACAATGAGCAGTTTGTGGTATGTTTCTGGTAAAAATCAAATACTGCATTCGAGGAAAAGAACATCCTTCCTTTGGTTAAGCATGGTAGTGGTAGTTTACTTCTTTGTGGGGATGCTTTATTCGAAGTTCTTCTCCCACTTTCCTATAACTCTCTCCAGATTCATGCGCAGTGATAAAAAATCTCTTAAGATCCATAGATGGCTCTTTACCATGATCAATGACCCATTGTTTACTAATGGCTCGTACAGTCATCCATCTTCCATGAAGATTCACAGAGAAATTTCTAGAATTCAGAATTGCCAAATCTCTAATCAGTAGTCTAATAAATAGTCTCTAATCAATAAATAGGCAACTCCTGATAAAAAAAATTTCCCTCAAATTCTTTGATATTTTACATTATATGTTGGAGTTAAACTAATTTCTTTATTTGGTAAATTTTTCCAAATGAATGGGAAATTTTTCATAACCATTCTGCGCATGGTACAAAAGTTAAGGACGAATGTAACTGAAATATTTCTCTGTACAAATACCTATTATGAACACCATTGTAATCCTATGATAGAATTCATTAATACGAGGTAAGCCTAACCCGTTCACATTCACAAATGATTTGAAGACTGTTAACGCACTTTCTTCTTTAATCCTGTCAAATAGTTCCTTTCTAGGTTAGGTTTATGCTAATGCTATCCTACCCCATAGAGATTAATCCTTTATAAGACACTGGTTCAAATTGATAAAATTTCAGATACACGCATTCATAACTTAGCCATACGAAAAAATCCATTGTTTAACCCTTTCACTCTGGGTGTGGCATATAAACTACGCATCCAATTTGCGCTCAGATCCAGTTGTGGTAAATAAACCAACCCCTAATCTTTTCTGAACTCCGGGTATAGTTTATAAACCAAGGGCATCTCCCTCTCTTTCCACCCTCTGGGGTTGAAAATGGGGGGATATATGTATTATAATTCAAATTTAATAGTTCAAATCCATATAATTCACTTCAAAGCTATGCCCATAATGAAAGGGTTAAGGATTCACTTCAAATAGTTTAGTAGTGAGGAAAATTATGCAGTAATTTTATTTTACGAAAGTTTATTATAAGATTCTAGCCCATGTAGCTCAGTAGTTGCACTGGTAGATTCCAAGCATTGTGGTGGTGGTTTGCTCCCAACCACTGGCACTGGATGGAGTTGAGTTGGCCGTTTCTGCTTTGGCTCAGGTGACTCTTGGGCGCACTCACCCCCACATTGTGGGGAAACGAGTTTCTTGGCTGTTACCTTTACCTAATTCATTTAGTGCCTAATATGAAGTAAATTATTTTTTTCTTAATGTTCTGTTAATTAGGCCCATATAAGGAAAAACTTTTCAACCTTACACTTATTTGTATAATAATTTAATATTACAACTAATTTCCATTAGGTAGGCATGCAGTATGCTTAGGCTTACTGTACTATAATGGTTCACTGTATTATTAATGAAGCTTTATTAAGGTATGTAGACTTAACTGATGAAGGACTGGAAATACCAATTAACCCTTGCATTTGAGAGTTTGATGGAAAAGGAATGAGAAAGTGTAGAAAGTCTGGTCCTACGTGCTCTCCTTAAAGGAGGAGGGATGCAGTTTGAGAGTTCAGAAGAGCAGTGTCTGTTATTATAGTGATAGTAAAGAGTGAATGAAGCAACATTGCAGTGGAGAGAGAGAGAGATTGAAGACAGTGAGTAAGAGGCAGGGAATTGATAAGACAAAAAGCCTTTGATTCCCCCCGATCAAGTATGCCTGTGTGGGTTGAAGCACCCCATACATGAGAAGCATACTCCATACAGGGGTGGACAAGACCCTATACAGAGAGAACAACTGAATTGGGGTGAAGAACCTTTGGAGTGTGTACAACACACACAACCTCTGAGAAGCTGTTTTAGAAAGAGAATATGTAATCTTTCCAGGAAAGCTTACGAGAAAAGGAAATGCCAAGAATGTTAAGAGAAGAGGAAGGATTGAGTTGTGTATTGTTGAAGGTGAGGGGATAGTCGTGTGGAAGATTATGATGAGTAGACAGATGGAGGAAAGCCACAATGTTTACTCTGTCCCAATCAGAGATAGTAAAAAGACCAGAGGCCAGGTGCTCCATAGCCATACTACGCAAATCATGGAGTGAATGTTGAGAGGGACATTTTGGGAAGTGGGTGGAGAAGTGAAGAGTGGAGTCATTGGCATAGGAGTGAATAGAACAGGAAGTATGAATTAAAAGATCATTAATAAATAAAAGGAAAAGAGTGGGTGACAGGACAGAACCCTGAGGAACACCACTGTTGATAGCTTTAGAAGAAGAACAGTGGCCATCTACAACTGCAGCTATAGATCAGCCAGAAAGGAAATTAGAGATGAATGCACAGATAGAAGGATAGAAACTGAAAGAGGACAGTTTGGGAATTAAAGATTTGTGCTAGGCTCTATCAAAAGCTTTTGATATGTCTAGCACAATAACAAAAGTTTCACCAAAATCCCAAAAGGAGGATCTACAGATCTACAGAAGCTAAAGCTAATGAAGACCCTAAAATCCACTCTAAGGTTATTCTGAGAGAAACAAGAGAGTAGGGGGTTAAAAGAAGAGAATAAGGGGTTAAGTAAGTAGCAAAACCTATTATTCGTGGGTTAATAGGATGTCCTATTTTGGACGAATCTCAGTTATTAATGTCCAGCCCTCTTATATCGTGACAAATGATGATTTAAGTATGCTGACCAATTTTTAGACCGAAATCAAAAAATTTGACCCCCGAGCACTTGATTAAAAAATTTTAGTGTCAAATTTTAAAAAAAATTTTTATTTTTTTATTTTATGCCTATAAATTCAATTTTAGACACTTATAAATGGTTTCATCTGATGCATATTAAAAAAACGAATCATTTGATACCAAATTTATATAGGTTTGGCTTAAAACATTTGTTTTTATTTACTTTTTTCTTATTTTTTTCAGGATTTTAGCTAGTCAACTAGTTACTTAATGATTAACTATGGCTTTGAATGAATGAAAGTTAAGAAAAGATAAGGAACGTGATTATTCTGTTCTTGGAGATCTCCTTCCTCATTTGGAACCACACAGGGGGGCACTTTTTCCCTCAAATGGAGATGTTCTTCGTCACTTTTTAAGTCTAAAAAGAAACTCCATGAGGAATAACTCAGTAGAGGAGACAATAAAAGTAGTTTTGGAAAAAGTTAAACATTTTTGGATCCTGGCCAGTATACCTTCTAAAGATGTTGGGCGTCATCCGAGACCTAAACAGTTATTAAAGGACTTAATTAAAAAGAGAGATATTATTGCACGAATAGCAGAACGTCCTAATTATAACAATAAACTTCAGGAATTTAACCAGGTTTTAAAAAAACTTTTTGACATCAGCTCTCAGAATGCTGAAGAAATTATAATGAAAGATCCACTAAGAAGTAATGAAACAAAAATTTTGGATGTTAAATTTCTGGAAGATCAGAGAGGAGAAAGGGAAATGTGCTTAGGAGGTCTAGATAAAATATATGAAAAGAAGACTAAAGCTAAAGCTGAGAGAATCCAAGAAACAAAAAACTGTGAACTAAAAGAATCACAAAGAAAAGCAATGCCTGGAACATCTAAAATGAATATGATCTATCAAGAAAATTTGTCTTCAGAATCGGAGCAAGATGATCCAGAATTTAAACTTTCGAGTGCGGAAAAAGTCCTAAACATCAAAATATTATGAAGTCTTCTAAAGTTAGCAATATAGCTGACAGATTAAACTTGTCATTAAATCAAAGAGCAGCTTTTGCTGCTACTGTGCTTTCTGCCTGTGATATAGATTTAGAAACAGTCAGCCTGTCCAGAACAACTTCTTGGAATGCAGGAAAGAAAACTAGGGAGAACACATCTAAGAAAGTGAAAATCGATTTTGAGCCTCCAGATTTCTCTTTGCTCCATTGGGATTCTAAAATAGTTACAGAATTGAGAGGTGAAAAGAAAGAATGGTTGGCTATTTTAGTTTCGGGAATGCCAAGTGCGAAGGCAAAATTTTAGCAGTTCCAGATATCCCTGATGCTACTGGATTTTCTCAAGCCCAAGCCACTTTTGAAGCTGCTATGGATTGGAACCTTGAAGGAAGAGTGGTTTCATTGGTTTTTGATACAACTGCATCGAATTCCGGTTGGATCAATGGTGCCTGCAAAAGACTAGAAGACTTGTTAGGACAGAGGATACTCTGGTGCGCATGCAGGCATCATATATTTGAAAGAATTTTGAATGATGTTTTTAAAGTAATATTTGGCAAATCAATATCATCTGATCATGAAATTTTCCAAGAAGTTAGACAAACTATATGGAAGAATTTAGATACGAGCAAGAAACATAAAACATTGGAAACAACAAACAGATACCTAAAGAATAAAATTGAAGATGTAACAAAATATCTTTATGAAATCCTGCAAAATGAAGATAGCAATGTATTACTTTCCGTGGATTATAAAGAAAGTGCTGAGTTATGCCTACAGATTTTGAATCAAACTCCACCAAAAGGAATTCGTTGGCTTCATCCTGGAGCCTCGCATCGTGCTAGATGGATGGCTACAATCATGTATTGTATAAAAATATTTGCTTTTAGTGATCAAGCAGGTTACACTGAAAATATGGTGAATAAGCTGGAAAGAGTATGCAAATTTATAATAATGATATATATCAAAGTTTGGGTGTCATCTACAAAAGGAGTTGAAGCACCTGAAAATGACCTGCAGTTATATCACAACTTGCAAGCATACAAGGAAATTGATGAAGTAGCAGCAAACCAGGCTATTAAGGCCTTTAATCGCCACCTCTGGTATGTTACTGAAGAAATGGTACTGCTTTCTTTATTTTCAGAAAATTTAAGTGATTAATTGAAGACCAAAATTGCTAAATCAATATCGAAATTTGAGAAGCGAGGATTTTCTAACTGACGAGGACCACCAACATTTCCTACATTTAACCCTTCCACGAGACTTCCGGATCTAGCTGGGCCAAACTCATGGCTCTTCTTGAATTTATTCAATTATTCTGGTAACTGGCTTAGAAAATCTGCAAACGAATGGAAAGATGAAGATTTCAAAAGAATGAGTAATTTTGTACACTATATGAAAGTAGTAAATGACACGGCCAAATGAGGTGTTAAATTAATAGAAGATTATGCTAATTCAATCACTAGAGATGAAAAACAAAAACAATATCTGCTACAGGTGGTTGAAGACAATAGACAAAAAGTGCCTGATTTCAAGAAAAAAACATTAACTAAGTATGTCAGAGATTAGGCCGCGCATTCGAAAAATCGAAAATAAGTTCTTAGTTCTTTATTTTAAAAGGAAGATTTTAGGTTTATGGAGTTTAGTACTTTTTTTTTTCATTGCATTTGTTTTATATTTTTTCTCATCTTGTTTTAATTTTATAATTGTGTAATGTCTTTGTATCGAAATTTGATCTTTACTTTCTGTAAGGAATCAAAAATGTTGTCCTAGTTGAAGTTTTAGTAATTTTTTATGAAAAGAAAGTTTGTTTTATTTTATCTTTTTTCTTATGTAGAGGAAGCTTTTGTTTTTCTAGTCCATAAAAGAGGGATATTTTTATTATTTTTACCATTTTTGTTTGATAATTAAATGGAAAACAATTAATTTTCTTTTATTTGCCTTATTTATTTAATAAACTTGAAAGCAACAAGAGAAATACTCTAAAAAATTTAATAAAATGCCTTAAAAATAAACAAAATCATATAAACACAAAATTTTTAAGCTAAACCTATATAAATTTGGTATCAAATGATTCATTTTTTTAATACGTATCAGATGGAACCATTTATAAGTGTCTAAAATTGAAATTATAGGCATAAAATCGAAAAAACTAAAATTTTTAAAAAAATTTGACCCTTAAATTTTTTAATCTAGTGCTCGGGGGTCAAATTTTTTGATTTTGGTCTAAAAATTGGTTAGCATACTTACTTAAATCATCATTTGTCACGATATGAGAGGGCTGGACATTAATAACTTTGAGATTCGTCCAAAATGGGACACCCTAGTGGGTTAACATTCATTCAGAAAAATAGAAAGAAAGACTCGCCATCATCATCCACCAGCCACTGCTTACAAGTCAGAAAAATAGTCAGAGAATAGGAAAGGGGTGAAAGATGAAAAGAAGTAAAATAAGAATGCTTACAAACCAAGCAAACGCAGTCTTAACTCAAAGAAATACTGTCATACCATGTAAACTACGGACATGCAAGTAGAGAGAGGATGAGAAAAGAAAAACAAAAAAGTATAAAGAGTATAAAAAAAATGGGATAGTTTATGCTACAAGCTACATCTAAGTTTGTGTTAGTCTAATTTTTTTTAATATAAATTTAATGCTGGCATCAATCGTCAACAGTCTCATACCTCAACTATCACCCCCAGAGCTCCTGTTGCCAATTGTTTTATTATGTTAAATGCCATTAATATTTTTAAAATGCCTATCTAAACAGTTCTTAAACATATTAATGTTGGTAGAGTTCATGATGGACACAGGTCGATTATAACATTTATAAATTACTTTAAGCATACAAAAGTTTTTAGCGATGTTAGTAATGAAACACAGACCACGTAACTTAAATCTATTATTATGAGAATTGCTATTATCAAAAATGAACAATTTGTCAAAATTTACATTATTGATTTTATTAATGATTTTGAAAACTTCAATAAGCTCCCCCCTTAATTTCCTAGTCTGGAGTGAATGCAAGTCTAACTCTTTAATCCTATCTTCTAAGACTTGTTGCATAGTAATGGAATTAGTTTTGTGGCACATTGCTGAACCATTTCCAACCTATCAATATCCTTACGCAAATATAGGCACCAAAACTGAATGGCTAGTCTAAGTAAGGGCTGCTAGGGACTTGTAAAGGGGCAATATAATATTCTTCAATTTAAGTTTGAAATTATGCACTATGTAGCTAACATCTTATTAGCTTTTGTGCAAGACTCCAGGCACTGGTTCCTAACTTTTAAATCCTTAGATATGTGTATGCCTAAATCTACTTCCTCGTCAACACTCACTAACTGTCTATCATCCATCATGTACGTGTAACCTATATGCAAAACTTTACATTTGTCTATGTTAAATTGCATCTCCCACTTATCTGTCCACTCCATTCCCTATCATCCATGTTAAGAACTTTACCACCAATTTTAGTATCATCCGTGAATTTTGACACATTAGGGGCCATTCAAAACCATGTGGTCCTTAAAGGGGGGGAGGGGGTTCCTTATTTGACCACCAAGGGCCACATGGGGGAGGGGGGTCTTGATGTTTAACCACATGGCCAATACTACACATTAAAATATCCTGTTTATAATATTTTATATATATATACAGGGTGGGCGGAAAGTAGCTCCCTATTTTGGATTGGTAAAAAAATACGTATATTATCCATTTATTTCAGAAGAAATAATATGAAAAGGTAGGCATACATGGTAGGTTTTCTCTAAAATTCAATGTGGGCTCCAACTCTTTCCACCAGCTTCTGGAGCCGCCCAGGAATGGCGTCCACTGACTTTAGCAGGAACTCCGGCGGGATGGAGGACATGACTTCCCGAATTCGGTCCTCCAGTTCTTCCAATGTCCTCGGTTTGGTGCGGTAGACTTCTTCCTTTACCCACCCCCAAAGAAAGAAGTCGCACGGTGTCAAGTCGGGGCTCCTGGCTGGCCATTGATGTGGACCACGACGACCCATCCAACGCCCAGGGAAGTGGGCATCCAGCCACTCACGGACAACAAGAGCGAAGTGCGGAGGGGCGCCATCTTGCATAAATATCAGACCGTGCGACTTCTTTCTTTGGGGGTGGGTAAAGGAAGAAGTCTACCGCACCAAACCGAGGACATTGGAAGAACTGGAGGACCGAATTCGGGAAGTCATGTCCTCCATCCCGCCGGAGTTCCTGCTAAAGTCAGTGGACGCCATTCCTGGGCGGCTCCAGAAGCTGGTGGAAAGAGTTGGAGCCCACATTGAATTTTAGAGAAAACCTACCATGTATGCCTACCTTTTCATATTATTTCTTCTGAAATAAATGGATAATATACGTATTTTTTTACCAATCCAAAATAGGGAGCTACTTTCCGCCCACCCTGTTATATATATATATATATATATATATATATATATATATATAATATTTCGTAAACTCCAGAAAATTCCAGAACATTGCTTTATTTTAATTTGCATTTTAATTTACATAAGATTAAGAAGGGGTCGGGATGACATCAGAAGACTATGTGGTTTTGGAGGGGGATTTAAGTCATTGGCCACAAATGACCACAAGTGGGGAAATGGGTATGAAAACCACCCAAAAAAGGACCATGTGGTTTTTGAATAACCCCTTACTGGTCAAGCCTACATCTTTGTTGTTAATGTAGATTATGAATAGCAAGGCCTAACACTGAACCCTGAAGGACACTGCTACCTATATCCAGCCACCCCGAGAGTCAGAGAGAGATGCAAGAAGATTGCCAGAAGAGTGTCCCTTGTGGAACCCATACTGATGATCTGAAAGAAGATTGTAAGAAGAGAGGTATTTAAGAATCTTCCTATTAAGGATAGATTTAAAAACTTTAGAAAGGCAAGAAACCAAAGCAATTTGATGATAGTTGGAGGGTTGAGTGCAGTCAGCCTTCTTTGGGACAGGATGATACAGTATGTAGTTAAGCATTTATATAGTTGGTACAAGTTTATATTTCTTATGTAAGTCTATCATAAATTCAGTAGCCAATAGCCTTCTTATACAGTAATGTTCTTCTTCTTCAGAATTCTCTTTGCTGTTCTAAGTTAGATGAAGTTCTTCTTGGAACACCAGAAAACATGGAACTGCACAAATTATTAAAAGTAAGTCCTGGCAGTGTGTCCTTTGAAATTTTAAATCATAAAATGTAACATAGAGTAATATTAAATTTTGTCTTTTGATCAGTCTCTGTTACTATCACTTCACTGAGGAAACATTTTACCACATATGGATTACAATAATTGATATGAATTAAAGATTCTAAGTTTGAGGTTCTAGTCTATAATTACTATGGCACTTAAACTGTACAAGTTAAATAGTTATACAATGTATATTTATCAGAGAATGGATAGGCAGGGGGGTGGTTTGGCCTTATACATTAAGAATGATTTAACTTCAGTTCAAAATGATAGTACCAGGTGTCCACAAAGTCCCATTCTGGGTTTAAAATATTATTAAAACAAAACCAAAAGAGATAGAATAATGCAGTTTTTTGCATTTTGTTGCTTAACTAAGTTTTTTTCTTGATTTACAGGTTGTAATCTGAGTGTCAAGTTGCTATTGAAAGAAGCTTGAATGAAAATGGCGACTACACGGGAGAAAACTCAATGTGTAATCTGGTTTGTGGGGTCGAAATCAGTGACAACTGTTCAACGGAATTACCGCCGTCAATATGGCAAGGATCCTCCCTCCAAACTCAGCATTAGAAGGTGGTTTTGCGAATTTCGGGAGACAAGTGTGATTGACTCGCCAAGACTCGTCCAAGAGACATTCCAACGCAGCCCTAGAAAGTCTATTAGTCGTGCTTCAAGTGAACTGCAGCTACCAAGATCAACAGTACACAAAGTTGTACACAAGAGATTGCATCTTTTCGAGTATAAAATGCAAATAGTCCAAGCTTTACAAACCAGATTACACATTGAGCTTTCTCCTGTGTAGTCGCCATTTTCGTTCAAACTCCTATCAAGAGCAACTTGACACTCGGATTACAACCTGTAAATCAGGAAAAAAAACTTAATTAATTATGCAGAAGTACCAGATGAATGGAAAAAGCAAATGTAGTACCCATTTACAAAAAGGGTAGTAAGAACGAGGTAGGAAATTATAGGCCTGTTAGTTTAACATCATTGGTAGGAAAGATACTAGAAAGAATTATAAAGAATAATAATGAAGATCATTTGGAGAAGTTTAATCTTATTTCAAGTTCACAACATGGATTTAGATTAGGAAGGTCTTGTTTGTCTAATCTCTTAGACTCTTTAGAGTTTGCAACTGATCAGGTAGATAATGGAAATGATGTAGATGTTATTTATTTGGATTTTAGTGAAGCATATGACAAGGTTCCACATAGGAGACTTCTATATAAATTAAAAGCTCATGGGATATTAGGGTCAGTTATAAATTGGGTAGAAAAATGGCTGGAAGACAGAGAACAGAGAGTAATTCTAAATGGTCATGAATCTGGGTGGCAGAAAGTGAAAAGGGGGGTACCACAGGGATCAGTTTTAGGTCCATTACTCTTTATTTTATATCTAATGATTTAGAGAAAGAAGTAGGTTGTAAAATTTCTAAATTTGCAGATGATACAAGAGTAGTTGCCCTAGTCACAAATGTAGAAAATTCTTATAAACTGCAAAAGGATCTTGATAGATTAGTTGCTTGGGCTAGTAAATGGCAGATGGAATTCAATGTTAAAAAATGCAAGGTCACGCATTTTTGTAGAAATAATGAAAACTTTAGTTATGAGATGCAAGGGAACTGGTTGGAGGATACTAGACATTAAAGGGATCTCTGCATTATAGTTGGTAGTGATCTCAAATTTTCTAAGCAGTGCTTAGAGGCTAGAAATAAGGCAAATAAAATGTTAGGTACTATTAAGAGGAATGTTAGTTACAAGAGTAAGTGATCTGTAAATTATATAATTCTTATGTTAGGCCTCACTTAGAATACTGCATTCAAGCTTGTTCCCCTCACCTTAGACATGATATCGATATGCTTGAAGGTGTGCAATGTAGGGCAACCAAACTTATCCCTAACCTAAGAAAATTGGAATACAGGGATAGATTAAAGGAACTAGGTATGTTTAGTTTTGAGAGACGTTGTATGAGGGGAGATATGATACAGATGTTCAAAATGTTTCAGGTTTGGACAGTTTAGATGTACATAACTTTTTCTTACTAGAGACGGATGGGATAACTCGTGGACATAATAAGAAAATTAAAAAAAAGCCTTGTAGACTTGATCTAAAATCTTTTTCAGTCATAGAGTAGTAGATTTTTGGAATGACTTGTCATATGATGTAAACAGTAACTCATTAATTAATTTTAAGAAAAATGTACACCCTTTCATGAATGACATAAATGGTTTGTAGATTGTAAATACTATATATTTTTAGGTTAAGTTTGTAGGCTACTTTGATAGTAGTAAATAGTTGTATATTAGTTAGCTGACTTGAGATTGATGTTTTGCAGGATTCTATTATTACTAGTTCATGTCTTGGATAACCTTGATAGGCCCTAGTGGCTTCATGTATTCCAAATGAAATGTGATGTTAGATGTAGCCCAAGATTGTGGGCTGTTCCTGTGATTATTGTCCTTTATGAAACCACATATCGAGGGGTCTTGGGGTGAACGCGTGTGTGTATATATATATGGGTGTGTATATATATATGGGGTGAACGCGTATATATATATATAATATATAAATATATATATATATATATATATATATATATATATATATATATATATACAGTGCCGGTACTCATTGGGATATACAGGGTGTCCCAGGAGGAAATGTCAAGAATGCACCATTTCACTCTTTGGGTATTTCTAAGTAGAAAGTATTATATCGATATGGGTCTGATTCCCAACTGTTACCGAGATACAGGCCTCTACATTTGGGTAATTAAAACATAATAAAAAGGCGATCTTAGATACTATACACTTATAGACGAAAAGGGTTTGTCTTGGTGTTGCCTATCCCCCATTACAATTTGTACAGAAAGTTTTCAAACACCCTGTGTGTGTGTGTGTGTGTGTGTGTGTGTGTAATCATTGGGAAACATCATTCATTCTAATAACGTAACAATGTAGCTGGTCCTATTTAACATAACAATCTAACCCCCACAACTTATTGATAAAATGTTGTGTGACTGGTAGGACTTTAAGCCTTGTCTGAACAAGTTGTTAAAATTGTACACTGTACAGTATTAAAAAAAAAATGAGAAACTTTACAATTATTGAAATCTTGGAATGAAGACTACTTTGGTGGTAGTCCCATTCAGGATGGCCACTGCAGGAGGATTTTCGGATGAGTGAGATGGAAAGGTTTCCCTAACAAGTTTCTGTGATTCAGATCCATCTGATACTGGGATGTTGTTCTTCACGACTCCCTTCTCATTTTGAGTTGGTCAAAGTCAGAATTCAAAGTCGATACAGACTTTTAATTATATTTTTAACCTGACTTGATTTTGGACAGGAACGCTTCAGAGTAATGAAAATTTGGTGGGAGAAGAGTCTCTGGTTTGGCGGTTTTGGTTCGCCATTGAGGAAGGTGATCCAAGAGGGTGTCTCTCACTTACTGGACCACATTGATTACTACGCGCATTGCCCTCTTTTCAGATTCACGTGTCAACTATGTTACACGAGAGAGGCCGGAGTCTTTAACCAGAACAACACCGAAGTTAGTGCCATTTTGTTCTAATAACTCTTAAATTAACAACGTTGTTACTCCCGTAAATGTACAAAATCTAAAATGTTCTTCTACTTAATAACTGACAAGCTTTAGTAACCATCGATATCCCACCTTTCCCCACACAAAGGGGCCTGGGGTGAGCATTGTAAATGGCGTTCCCAGTTCAGCACGAGCCGGCGACGGGAGTCGAACCTAAGACCTTCACTCTCTCAGACCAATCCATAACTGGCCAAAAAGTGTCAAAATGTAATTAAAGTGGTTTAGACAACCGAGCTCAATTGTTCAGTTTTGTCATTGAAATAGATCATTTGTTGAAGGGGTCGCAAACTTATTTCAGTTGCGGGCCGCCATACAACATGTAAGCCTGCCTTTGGGCATTATATATATATATAAAGAAAGTTAATTATGAAGTTGTGTATTGACATATTTTTTTATTTCATGTTTGTTGTTTGTGCACAGGATTCATATTTAAAGAAGTAATATTTATGATACCTTCAAATTCCTCTCCATTGATATGCGGAGTACAATTCTTTCAATTTCGCGCGGGCCGCGTGTTTGAAAGTCGTGATTTTGGAGTTTTAGCTCGCTGTAGTTTGGCATTAGAAGGTATTTTAGGCATTGCAATTTATTCTATTTCTAAAACGAGATAAAAGTTTGGCAATGAAACTGCTACAGGCGTTACTTAATACGGGTAACATCCGCTATTCTTATTCTGTTCTCCTATACGGAGAGAGCTGGGCATGAACTCCCACAGTCACGAGCCCGATCAATCGCGGGGAGGGAGGCGTTGGGGGTCGAACCCATGCCTGTTCAGCCCTAGTTTATCCTTCGATGAACGAGGGCACAGAGTTTTTCTATTAATATTTGTTAACGGCCGTATTCGGGTGACATTTTAATAAATATTGAATTTTTATTTCAGATTATTGTCCAGATACCGAGAAGACATTGCAACCAATACGCTTCTCTCCTCAAGTATCTTGGAACCTTCCAGATCGAACATCTGCTCAACACGTGCATGCTTTTTGGGAACCCCAATCCCTTGATCATCATACTAAAGAACGTTCCCTTCCTCAAATCTATCCACATGCGCTACAACAGCTGCGATTATACTGTGGGTCATGTGGGCAGGTATTGTCCAAATCTAGAGAGTTTTATCATCGAGGACTTCTTAGGGACGATGTGCGTGTCTGAGACTTACTTGTACAAAACATTCTTCTGTGGATGTCAGAAAGAGGAAGTCATTGCTAGTCTTGCTAGTCGCGATGACGTCATTCCACCCAAATTGTCTTTCCCGAAATTGACTCAAATCGACGTAGGAAAATGTCAAATTGTTCAGGAGTTTTACTGTATTATGAATTATTATTATCCTAATTTAAAGAGTCTGTCGTGCAACTCTTTCAATCTTAGTGCCATGTATTTGTTGAAAGCTTCTGCGTTTATCACGGGTAAATTTATTCCATTTAATGTCGAAGATCTTTGTTTAAAGTCGGATTGTTTAATTAATTTAGACGAGAATGTGTTCGTAAAGTATTTCCCCAAAGTTAAGCACATTACGCTCTTAATGGACTCCGTCCCTGAAAGCCAAATCAACGTTTTCAAACAAAAAGTCAGAACCTTCTTGACCAAGATTAATTTTTTTAGTCTGAGTGTGCGCTTGCCTTTCGACAGCATCGGAGACGAAAGTTTGGAGGAGGTGCTGGTACCCCTGTTCTCAGTCATCGGTGGCAATGTGAGGTTTTTGCAGTTCTTCTTCATGCGAGAAATTGATGTTTACTTCGTGTGGACGCTGGTCAATTCGTGTCCTAACCTAGAGTTGTTGGGGTTCCGAATTCACGTTGACTCTACCTTCAGGAAAACGCGGCGCTTTCGGAGCGTGAAACTTTCTCCTCTGATCCGCCTGAAGTCTTTCTCCGTGAGCTTCGAGGAAAGCAACACTGTCGAAAACTTTCTCGTCCTCATGGAGGAGGTCGTAGAAAAGGCGCCAAACATCGTGTCCTTAGAACTGATGCTTCCAGGCGTGGCCAGCACTTGGATTTTGAACGTGGTCGCGAAGGGCCTCTTGAAACACGTTTGCACTTTGATCTTCCACATGCATTTCCCTTTGGACCTCATCCTCGACATTGACTTCTACGTAGTGGTGGTGGAGGCTCTGACAGCCCTCGAAAGACTAGTGTTGATCGGGGTGCCGCCTGCGATCCTCTCGCACATGAAGAAGGTGTTTAACACTTCTCAACTCCAAATCATTCCTGGCAAAAGAAAGTCGTGTATTTCTTACAGCGGACTCCATTCTAAATACGTTCTACAGTGAAGTTCTTAGGTATTCCTCCTCCAGTTTATACCCTTATGAAACGAGCGGTCACTTGAAGTGAGAACGGAAACGGAATCAAGTCTTGTCATCGGTATGCGCGGCCACTGCTTTAAACCATCTATCTTATAAAACAATGGTTCTGGTGAAATGTTTCAGTTATTTTAATTAGTTCGCCATCGTTTGCGAGCTCTTTCAAGTCAAGCCAACTGTGTAAATAACCCTCATAATTCCCAGTTTGTGTTTCAACATTTTTGACGTTTTGTCGTTTGTTAGCCACGTTGATTTAACTTAACGAGCTTCGTGTAAATTTGGTGCGAATTAAACACTTTCCATCCAAGTAATGCTTCCGACTGAAACACATTTCACCAGTGTGGATAAAGTCTATCGAAAGATTACTTCTGTAGTCCGTTTTGTGAAACTTGACAATTTCAATCATTCCCTCAGCGTCATTAAATCTTCCTCGCTATCTAAAAACTAAAAATCGTTCGGAGCGAAGTCAGGAATATTTGTCGACCATTATGAACCGACGGTCAGTTACGTCAGTTCTGATGATTGACGTTTTGTTTCGGGAGGAGCTTAAAAACTACGTCAGTTTTCATCGTTGGTTAATCGAAAGCAAAGTTAAGATTTGATGACAAACAGGAGCCATTATTTCAAGTCTTCAAGCGAATGTCAACTTGCAACCGGAACGAGTACTTCTGCTGTGTCCTAACTGTTAGGAGGCGGTGATTAGCTCGTAAAATCTCACACACACGAACTATTGGCGTCCTTCCGCGAAGTTGATTGCCATCTTCCCTTCCCTGAGTGCCACCATTTGGAGAAACACGACCTTCCGCAAGAAGTTTGTGCCATTTATAACCTTTTACACTTTTTCCGTAGCGATTCGTCACCAAAGGCCTCTCGTGAAATCTTTAGTACTTCTGCTGCGCTTTTCTACATAATCTGATGTTAACACGTTGCTCATGAAATGCCATACGAACAACTCAATACAACGATGGTAGAGGCAAGTTTGCTTATGCGTGGTTTTGAATACTTTTTTATCACGCTGCTACCAACCCTTCAAACACGCGGATATACTGTTTCCTTTTCTATTTCAGTGCGGTGATGTATTTTATTAGGATTCATGGCACTTCTTTTCAGTTCACCATAAGTGACGATTGTTACTGAAAAGTTTTCATTCCTAGTTAGATGGAAAGAAAAGAGATTTGAATGGGAAACAGTTAGTAGGATTCCACTCAGAATCGATGATGATGCCGAATACGCCACTTTCGACTCCAAATTAGGATCCGTTCAAGCGAGGCAAGTATTTACGCTTTGATCATGTTTCCTTTTAGTCCTTCGCCTTTATAAAGCATGTAAATGCTGTAAGTACAATGAGCGCACTTGAACAGATCTATTTTGGGGTCTAGGGTGGCTGGTCAGTAGGAGCGTTGAATCTAAAACCAAGCGACATGGGTTTAAGTCCCACTGGTTCTCCAAATAATATATATACGAGGGTAATTCAATAAGTATCCGCACTTTTTATTTTCACAATTTTATTTTCACATCTGATAGATTATAAACACACCACTTCTCAACATAGTCTTCCTGTTTCTCAATACACTTAGTCCAGCGATCTACAAACTTCCTAATGCCATCACAAAAGAATGTTTTTGGTTGTGTGCGTAGCCAGTCATGCACCGCCTCCTTCAGGTCATCATCGCCTTGGAATCGCTGATCTCTCAAAGCATCTTTTAGTGGTCCAAACATGTAAAAATCCGAAGGTGCCAGGTCTGGACTGTAGGCTGGATGGTCGAGAACTTCAAATTTAGTTCTTGAAGGCATTTTCTAGTCTGTGCAGCGTTATGAGGGCGCGCATTGTCGTGTAACAGAATGCAATGGAAGCATCCAATATCCCCGTTGCAAGGAAGTTCAAAGCGTAGCCGTCAGCAGGTAAAGTTATGCTAATACTGTTTTGGGATACACGAGGCCCTATCCTTGAACATTATCTAGAGCGTGGAACTACAATAACAAGTGCATCGTATTCTGACATGCTTCGGAATGAGTTAAAGCAAGCAATTCGCACAAAACGGAGAGGGAGATTGTCGGAAGGTGTTATTCTGTTACACGACAATGCGCGCCCTCATAACGCTGCACAGACTAGAAAATGCCTTCAAGAACTTAAATTTGAAGTTCTCGACCATCCAGCCTACAGTCCAGACCTGGCACCTTCGGATTTTTACCCGTTTGCACCACTAAAAGACGCTTTGAGAGGTCAGCGATTCCAAGGCGATGATGACCTGAAGGAGGCGGTGCATTACTGGCTACGCACACAACCAAAAGCATTCTTTTGTGATGGCATTAGGAAGCTTGTAGATCCCTGGATTAAGTGTATTGAGAAACAGGGAGACTATGTTGAGAAGTGGTGTTTATAATCTATCAGATGTGAAAATAAAAAGTGCGGATACTTATTGAATTACCCTCATATATATATATATATATATATATATATATATAGGGACCCCCCATCCCCCCAAAAGTCCCTATTTTTATTTGCCCGTTATTTTATAATGGATGTACATTTTATTACTGTGGTTTCTTCTTCAGAAAGGTAATAAATAGATTATTTTTTATTTAGCATATACCTCTACATTTCTAATCTTTCATTACTTAACTAATAAATATTGTATATTAAAACCGTTCTTTTACTCTTTCATAATTAAAGCAATAACTTCTCGTAATTTCTACGAACTTAAGAAAAAACGATACCACTACCAATAGACTATAACTTTGTAAGGGTATAACTGCATTATCTAGATTCACAGTGGTTTCAGCAGGATAGAGCACCTCCACACTGCTCGCGAAACTCGCAACTTTTTGGGAACCATTTTTCCGAGTGACTAATCTCCTTTCATGAGCCAGTGGAATGGCCCCATACCCACTTGACCTCACCTCCCTGACTTTTTTTTATTTTGTAGGATTACATAAAAGACAGGATCTATTCTATCAAGCCTAAGACATCCGAAGACCTAAAGACCAAAGTCCATGAGGTAATCAACAACATCCCAACAGCTCTTTCCAAGAATTATATCGGACATTTGTGTAAGGTTGAATATTGTGTTAGAAAAAAATTAATTAAGATTAATAAACTGTTTTACATACGGTATTTACCGTTTGTCTTTGTGTCGATATTTTTTTTTTTTTTAAAGACCATTTACTTAGAAATAGGGAAATTTTTTTTGGAACACCTGGTGTGTGTGTGTGTGTATATATGTATATGTATGTATGTGTATATATATGGGGAGGGGAATAGTCCCATCAGGATTCGAACCCGTGACTTCCTGAGTATGAGTTGCAAGCGCTACCATCACACAACGACAGGATGAAAGTTAAAACGTGTCGTATATTTAAAGGAGCGAGGAAA
Source organism: Bathynomus jamesi (assembly GCA_023014485.1). Taxonomy (NCBI): domain Eukaryota; kingdom Metazoa; phylum Arthropoda; class Malacostraca; order Isopoda; family Cirolanidae; genus Bathynomus; species Bathynomus jamesi. The sequence continues at coordinate 823,992 of JAJOZX010001380.1, read as the reverse complement.
TGCTTAACGCTTTCCCGTCCAGAGATGTTTATGATATTAACTCTCCCCACTCGCGGTTAATGGTAGCATTTAATTCAGATCTCTGCAATAGCACTGGAATTCCATTTTGTTTTATAAACTAGGCACGCATGTATATTTCCTTTATACAGGAAGGGGGGGCCAAGGGCGACTGCCCGTAAACCCCTCCCACCACCCATAGAGGAAGAAGAGGCAAAATCAAGGTCCAGGGTTTTCGGGATGGCTGGACACTACATTTGAAAGATTGGAGGCCACAGACAGGCGAAAGATGGATTGAGAAAGATTGTTCCCGAGTTCACCAGTTATATATATATATATATATATATATAGTGTACGTGTAAAAAGTTAGTTGTAGTAGGCCTTTTAATTAATTCTGTCATTTCAGGAATGAACAAATCGAGGGAGGCTTTCCTCAGACCTTTTGAATCGTAGTATTCCACTGCATCGTTAAGCTAGCAATTCTTACAACCCGAAGCAGAACTCGGAATCGGAGCAGTTTTAGTCGAACACGATGTTCCAACCGAGTCATGGTTTATTTCCGAGAAGTATTTTTTTTTTTCACGTCATGATTCTGCTCTTTCGAGAGAGTTCAACGTTATAAGAATGAAAGATATACGTAGAACGTGCTTACCAAATAACTCAAACGAGAAGTGTTGCCGGATCTCAAGGTTTCGCCGAAAGCTAATTTTCCCTCTTCTAAGTACCAGCAGCAAGTACCACAAAGACGTTGGTAGTCGTAATACGATCATTTTTAGAGAAAGGTTCGTAAGTTGGGCAAAGTTGCGTCTTTAGAAGCGAAAATTCGAAAAGTAGATGTAGTGACAGTATATTTGAATATCTCTAAACAGAATTAGAAAAACATTCCGTTTTAGACGGACTGATTTTCAGCAGATGGTTTTAATGTGATGGTCGTGGAAAAAATTAGGAAATATATATACGAGGTCTGACCAAAAAGGAGCTAAATTTGATTAGGTATGTGACATTTAGTCGCATGCCTAATCAAATTTGTCTCCTGATTGTAAACAGTGATTGCAGCGGTCCAGCCATTTATTGAAGCACCTGTTATACTCTTCTTTCGGAATGTTCTTCAATTCTCGTGTCGCATTTTGTTCGATCTTTGCTACTTCCTGAAGTCTCTTTCCCTTGAGGGTGTTTTTCAGCTTTGGGAATAGGAAAATTCACAGGGTGCCAAATCCGGCGAATACGGTGGTTGGAGAACTAGTGGAATGCTGTGCTTCGTTAAGAATTCCCTTATGAAGAGTGCAAAATGCCCAGCAAAATGGGCGTCGGATTCGTGGATGTTGCATCGCAATAGTGCACTCTCTCACAAGGAGACAAATTTGATTAGGTATGTGACATTTAGTTTTGCAATAAATACATCTGTCCCGGAACTTTTTGATCAGACCTTGTATATGTGTGTGTGAGTGCGCGCGTGCGCACCATGCTGCTAGTTAGTTATACCACAATGAAATTTATCAGATATGGAGGATAGTGCCGCAGTGCCAGACGACAACGTGAATTCAAGGAATTTCAAGATTCCCCAGAGATTAAACGCATAAGCTACTCCAGTTGTACATCAGATCGTGATTTTATAATTTTGTTTAAAAAAAATTATCGAACAGCGGGATGCACTAAAGTTGTTTTCGGCATCATTATTCGGTTGATGAACTTCAGATATTTAATCGTCAGTTATGTAACCCATTTATAGAAAATTATATCTGTTACTATATCCCAGCTTCATTAAAAGAAGAAACTAGAAAATGAATGTCGGACGATGCGACTTTTACAAGGTGTTTCGCACTTGCTTGAAAAATACCCATAAATTCCTACTGATAACTGGTGACAAATCTCAAAATTGAGGAAATATCTTAAGCTGTGCAGTTCGTGATCGGTTTGTCGTCAGTACCTGTTTTAAATGCGTATACTTTCACAGGTATTTAGAAATAGTTTTTCGCAATATTGGGTTCTCTTATTTTTGCCAAAGAGGCATAAAAGATGGAGATAAGTGAACTGCCTTTGCTTTCACGAAGTCAGTAGTATGTACAAGCATGCACAGTAAGTAATAAAGGTATTCACTCAAATATTGAACGGATGGAATCTGGAAGTAATACATGCATTTTAAATTATCAAGTTAATAATAACTCTATTAGTGGGAATTGAAGAAATGCACAGATATATACACAATTCACACTTACGAGTTATTCACTCGTAATGTATAACGACGATGTGATTCGAAATAAAACAGATGAATTTTCTTCTAAACTCTAAAAAAAAGGTAACATCCATGTTCCATATCCCCAAAGAAGGGGATTGGATTGAAACTATGGAATGATTTAAATGATAATATAAAAAATATTGTGAATGTAAATTCGTTTAAAACGAAGTTGAAATCCCGATTAATAATGGCATACTAACAAAAATCTAAGATTAATGTCCATTACTATTGTTTATTAATTTCTCGTGTGTAATCTAGTAGTAAAGACACATTTCTTGCGATTGTTCAGTTCTTATCTCCCATGTATAATAATGGTTTCTTTGTATGGTATTGGTATAATACCTTCGATGGTGACCTTGCATTTGTCATATCAATAATGATAATTTAAGATTAATACATACTTTAGCTATTAATAATACTTATTTACCCATTTACTTACTATTAATTAATAATAGCTAGCTGTTTATTTTTAATAAGAGCGCAGTAAAGCCTAAAGCTTAAGGGCCAAATTAAACTAAATGAATAGTCGAGCTTCACAATTATTTATGTCATTGTAAAGCCAATGTATTTATTTTATTAATAAAGGTTATTAAAAAAAAAGGTGGTCGGGGTCTCAGCCTGGGCTACATTAGCCAGAGTCAAAGGGTGGTGGCCGGCCCGCTGTTTTGTCGTGGCGTAAAAATACAGAAAAGTCAACCGCCTAGATCAAGGCAGCACTGGGATTCATATCCACGACACGGCGGAGTCTCAGCACTGCCTGGCAGCGCCCTAACCGATCAAGCAGCGAGACGTTTGTTCGCAATTATATTTTGGTGAAATTTAAGTGATAAAAAAAAATGTTTACTGCGATAAATGTTGATTTTTTTAGTTATTTTGCAGTAATTCAAGACTTTATTTATATCAGTTTTGATCTGTGAGACTGCAGTGTTTTCTTTAGTGTCGTTACCTCTTCATTAAAATGGTTTCAATGGGGTTCGAAACGTTGTTTGCTCGCGCCGTTTATATTTTAAATACCATAATGACTCCTGAAGTCTGGAGCTGCCCAATGTGATAGAAAGTTGTGATGTATAAAAGTTTCTCCAATGTGAGGATTTGATAGGTATTCATTGTTTTCTGAAATTGCTTAATTTTGATGACTTCATTGTTGATTCTTCAAAAAGATTTGAGGATAAAGGAAGGTCCGACCTTCTTAGTTTATTGTGGGTACCATGGGTAATTTAGGCCGGGTCGAAAAGGGGTCAAGGTCAAGATTTTGATTAGGTACATATTGTGAGGTTGATCATTTTGTAATAGTAGTATCCACACCAAAAATCAAGGCTGTGCGACCTTCGCCCCCCCCCCCCCACCGATACTCACTTTTTTCCATATGAATTTGTATGGGAAGTAGGCCGAAAATCGTAAAAATCGACCCTAAATATTAATTTTTTTGCTTTCGGATGGCCAAAATCTAGTTCCCCGGCACGAATTACATCAGAATAGACCATTCACCAACTTTTTTTGAGATGGGGGGTAGGGGGTAGGGTCTTAAATCCGGTGCTGACTCATAGCACCGGATATAAGACTCAATATTACATTATTTTTGTTTTTTTTCTTTCTAGATTCCTATTTAGGTACCTAGAATGTTAAAAGTTTGTATTAAAATACGTTATTTAATTTTAATATATTAGCAATAAATAAAATAGTTAAAATCTAATTAAATTATGGCTACTAGAAAAAGAAGCCACAATGCAGCCTTTTGCAGCAGAAATTTTGAGCTACCAAGATCTATAAATTTTCTAGCAAATGATTATATTGATTTGATTAATTGGAATGAGCTGATAATCACTTCTCCACCTTTGCTAAGTAATTTTACCAATGAGTGGAAAGGTCAATGGAAGGAATAAAAAAAAATTAGTTTTAGATCAAAAACTTTATTGAATTTCTGTCTCTTAATTTCTAAATTTCTACCAATAATAGCTAAAAATTTATGTATTAAATTTTTTTTTCAGGCATTTTTGTATTTTTTAAATTTTTCATTAAAAAATAAATATAAGTGTTTTATAAGCAAACTTTTGTAATAATTTGCGATTTACTTCGACATTTTTTTTTATTTCGAATTTTACAAATTTTCTGAAAAAACTGAAACTGGTAGGGGTCCTCAGAATTCAAAAATATTTTACCAGGGTGTTACTATGATTGATTGAACCACCTCACACTATGTACGTAAGAAATCAAAAATTTCGACCCGGCCTAAATTGGGTATCTTGAAGATAAAAAATGTTGACGTCATCAGTGGATGTGAATTTAAAAAGTTTAATATTTTCTCCTCTTTTGTTTTATTTATTCCCGATGTTTTGGGGATGCCGACCCACTAGGACGTGTATGTGAGTGGTTATATACGCTTTAGTTTGTATCTTTTCTTCACTACCTTCTGTATTTTACGCAAGTTGTTTCTGCCTTCTCACCCACTTCGTTGGGAAACGAGATTTTGATGATCTACGTATGTATGTATAAATATATACAAATAGGATCGAGCTCTGTATTGGGAGAGTACGGCAGAGGACACGCACAGTCGCACACTGATTGGTCACCTTCGATAACTTTATTTGTACGAACAAAATGTGTTCCGAGAGAAGGATGCAGACTACTAGAAAACTCTGTACTCGGCACCCAGTTTTATATTGGTAACAGCTCCAAGAAAATTATGAACAGTGACATGATAAAACGAGCAATGAAGGTGGGAATGATATGTTGTGAAACTGAATGAAAAGTAAATCGCGCACATTCACAGTACAAGGGAAGTACCTTTTAATTAAAATTATATGGCATATACCGTACAGGTGAAATAAGAATATTTGTTCAAATTATAGTCGTACTCAAATAGGGTGTTTTCGGGCGAGTGGGATCAGTTTTTGGCATGATCAATTAATGTTAAGGTAACTTCCAATGCCATGCAAGTTTTAAGTCTTGAGTATCTTACAAGTAGGTCTCAAAAGACGCTTGTCATTTGAGACTCGGTATTCATTCTTATCAAGAAATCGGATTACATTTCAAACGTACAGAGTGAACAGGAAATGTGGGAATATTCTCGAGCCTACCAAAAAATTGGGGAAATAGGGTAGGTATGAATTGGAACATACAGGAAGCTTATTTCCACAAGTGAGTGTACCCCAATGGTCACCAGAGCTCGAGTAAGAACAAAGTGAATGGATGAGTTCATAGCCTCACCGCCCAGAGTCCGATACCGTGATCATTGAGCTACTGGGCGCCTGAGCTGAAACGAACAAAGTGGGCAACAGTAACTTTGTTTTCTTAATCATGGGTCATGAACTTACCTGAAGTGAAATAAGTGCTGCATAAGGTTATAGAATGTTAGAATGAGTAATGGCAGAACGGTGAAAAGAGTGTGTGGTAGTAATGGCTGTATTGGTGCAACAAACTAGGGAAGACTTCGTAGAAGATAAAAGAAACGATCGAACTACATGAAAAATAGGAATCAATATGAATGTGAGGAAGGAAACGGAGCAAAATGAAATTGAACAATCTGTATTGATAAATAAATACAATTTACAATTCTTGTTTTTGTTTTAACATAAATATTTGCGAAATTCGACTTCATTTTATTTAATTTGACCCTAAAATCATCGTCTTTCACTATTCCAATCTTTATAAAAGTTGACACTGGATCTCTCAGACAGAGATGACACCTTATTCCCGGTGGTAAATACAGTGTAATTAGTTTCGTTTGGATGCAGTTGGTATCTTGTCAGACGTTGACCCTTTCTACGCCCATGGAGGAATCGATTTCAGTGTTCATGGTTGGGGGGCGGATAAAGGGATAGGTAATATTACGCATTCCTTTGAACTTTTTCTCATTCATTTAATCGTTTCTTTTCTGTACCATCCTCTTTGTTTTTGTTTCCTCTGACAAAAAAAAATTAAAAATATTTGTTTTGAACTTTTATTAATTTGGTGATAAAATTTGACGTGTGTAATTTGTGTTTGGCGGAAGAAGGTAAGAAGAGGATCGTCCATTCAAGTTCCTTTTTCTTCACTGACCTCCACATCGGCTTTGGGTTACGTCGTAGCCATTGTTGTAGCGCCATTTCCTGTACATCAGCGAAGTTAAGCGACAGTCGGTCTGGGTAGTAGTTGGTTGGGGGACTGTGTCGTCTGCGTTCAATGATGTAGCGACCCGTGGTTCGGAACCCACGTATAAACTTTGCTGTTACGGCGATTAAACAACTCGCAAACACATTTCACATCCGCTTATGGGGCTTCACTGTGCTAAAGAGTCGATTAACAAACCAGAGAAACCTTGATCCATAAAGAGAATTTATTTAATGCCATTTTCCCTTATAATAAACCTTTAGTAGTAGTAGTAGTAATTGGTGATGGTAGTGTTCTCACCAGTCGTAAGACATGGGACCTACAGCTTAACGTGGAATCTGAACCATAGGTCGATAGATCATCTAAACGCATATAACGTTCACGGGTATCCAACTACTGAACAGACTTAATGTCGCTTAATTTCACTACTCATACTGAAAGCCGTGTATCGACGTAGCCACGACGTATTCCTAAAATAGTGTGGTTACGAACTCTTATTTGTTGTAAGACTCATTTCATAGTTGATTTTAAATCGTGTTTTGCTGATCATTTCCATGGAAAGGTCCGAGCCAAATGTTTACATAATTTGCTATTACGCTTTCAGTTCTGTAAGTATGGACTTAAACTTCCTCGTCAGTTACGTTGTACGGTACTGTACGTCTTTGTGGGGACCGACACCATAATATATCGTCCAAAATATAATAATGCCAAGTCAAAGAGACTTCTTCCATCTGAGGGAGTACTTCCCAGATTCGACTTTTCTAACTCGCAGTAACTTGTGGATCTAACAGTGATTTGAGGCAGATTTTGAGGGAAACCTTGTAAATAGTTTGGATTCTTCGTACAGTTATAGTATTTTAGAGTAAAATATTGTGGTATGTAATTTGGGTGGTTTGGTCCCTAATTCTGGATAAGGATAACCTAGAGAGACCGTGGTAGTTTTGAGTAATCCTTAGGCTTATGTTCTAAGAATCTTACGAGTGCTCTTGCTTTCATTCATGCTGTAATGTCTTTTTAAGACGAATTATAGGAAATAAGTTAATTTTAAAATAGATTAAATATGTAACAATCAAAAGCGCAAAGTATGAAATGTGTTTCTGCTCGCTATTCGTGGATTTTAATCACATTTCTGAACAAATTTTGAGACAAATACTGAGGCTAAACTCCGATTCTGAGCACACAACGGGACAATTAAATTCGGTTTCATATCAAAGATCCTTTTGCTGAAGGGGATTATGGGGGTTCACGGACGTGGAGGAGAGAGAATAGGAAAGGTCTGATAGCGAGGCTCAACTAAGGCGTGCTTAGAAATAAGCTTGTTTTAGGGGATCCTAATCCCGGCGTCATTTAAGGCGATAGTTAATAGACCTTCATAATATACTGTAAGAACCGGCGAATATCGGTCCATTCAAACTGATAAAAATCATTAATTGTCTTTTATAAAAACTCCGAAGTCCCGTGACAAATGAACGGAAGAAGAGAGTAGGTATTCGTGTGACAGGTGTCAAAACTTAAATTGACCTCCGGAGCAATACGGAGTTGACGCGGAACGCCAATCTTATCCAACTTTTAATAAATAATGGAAATTTTTAAGACAATTTGAGGCTCAGAAAAGTTAATGGCAGTAGAGGAGATCTTATTAGTGTAATCACTATTTCGTACCATGATTATACATGAAATGTTTTATATAAAATCATGGTCCTTCCTTCAAACTTCCTACAACTTTCGCTCAATCCTCAAATTAGAAAGTTCTTTATCTAGGTACTGATTTACACATTTAAGCTAAGAATCCATTTGTCTGTATGTGTGTACGTGTGTGTATTCATATGCGTTGAATTGAATTGAATTCAATAACCTTAATTAATTAATAATAAAATAAATACATTAGTTTCACAATTTACAGTGACATAAATACGGTAATTGTGAAGCTGGACTATTTATTTTATTTAATTTAGCCCTTAAGCTTTAGGCTTTACGTAAAAACAATCGTGTTATCAGTATGTATAGAGAAGAGAAGGTTTGAATCCAGGTGTACGTATGTGTGGCACGTAAGGTGTTCGTGTTCGTATCCATGTTTTCTTGATCGTTCCCAGAGATATTCGCTGCAGGTACAGAAGCCATACGGACAGCGAGTTTCCGTGATATTATGTCATTAAGGTGTTTTCCAAGAAATGGGCCAACCTGGTGCAGTAGATACGCAAATTGGGCTTTATGTCAGGCTGAAGTACTGTTGGAAAGGTTCAGAACTCATTTACAGTTGTTGCACAAGATTATAGTATGCGTCATGTTCCATAGCCTGCACCCACCACACATATTTTATTTCTTTGTGCATGAGTCGTTAATATAATTGTGAACATTTACTCATTATTTTCATCATCTTCAAAGTTTAATCAAAGCTTACCTATATCTAGTCAGACCACGTTTATAAAAATTTCTTCTTCTTTTGTGAAATTGAGGAAAAGGAAATTAGTCCATACATTTACAAAAATATCGCAACCATCAAAATTTTAAGTTTCACATTCAAAGCCAGTGCGTCAAAAGTTGTGAAGCTGCTCTTAAAATCTAAACAACTCGTGAGCTTAAAGTAAATGTTACGGTTTCACTGGCTTAAAAATTTCTGTTCAAAATTGCTTGTAAGAAATTGTTCACATGCGAGCGTGAACCGACTAGATATTGGTAGGCTTTGGTCTTATAACAACTTGGATGTCACTGCAGACAGACATTGCAGAAAACAGAAGGATGCAATAACTAAATGAAATATTCACCACCTGTTTGGGTTCTCGGCAACAGGTAGAATCACGTTCGATAAATGCTCAGTCTTTTACCTATATATTTACACTGAATGGACTCCTGAAAATACAGGTTCCATAATCATAATACAAGGCTTCCCAATGATTTCATACATAAACCAAATTATTCCATGCAAATTGCAGGAAATGCTTTCTCCTACAAAGGGGCAGATATCTGGCACGCTATACCCATGAACATCAGACAAGCACCATCACTAATTTCGTTTCGCAACTCACTAAAAATGCACTTTATAAACTCCTACTAATGCATGTGTGTGTATATATTGCAACTTGTAAATATTACTAAACAATGGAAATCACCTATTATGTATATGCCAAATTCACAAACTTAAAATGTGTGCAATCATAAACTATATAAATTAGATGTTAAAAATTTCTAGTATATTACGTCATAGTTATAATATGCCTCACCCATCTGTATCTTTGTAACTTTAAGATTGTATCATGATTTGTATTGTTTGCCATTTTTCTTTTCTATTATTTCTATTATTATTTCCATTATCATTTTCTATTATTTGAAAGATTATTCAAATTTTCATTTGTAATGACAGAGTTAACTAAATGCAACATTATTTTATTTTCCACAAATTCTATTTATATTTGACATTTTCTGATGTAAAAATAGAAATGAATCTCAAAAGACTTTTGCCTGAAAAGCTGTAGTCATGCTTCCCAACGGCATATTCAGAAGAGAATACTATAATTAAACTACAAAAATGAAACGTTAATGTCAACATTGTGTAAACCAGTATGGATGCAATGTATATCTTATGTAATGTGCTCTTTCTAAATAAAGATCATTATTATTATTATTATTATTATTATTATTATTATATAACTATATTTGTGCTGATCTTATACCAACTATTTGGAATCATCACAAAAACCTCGAACATAGGGTTTTTTAATTTATACAAAATATTTACAGCTCTATTTACCGAGGTATCGTGCCAACAAAGACTCCATGGCCTACTCCAGGCTAGCCCCAAAAGCATTAAGAAAGGTAAAGGTAAGGTAAAGGTTAAACTCTCCATCTCTACACCTATGTACGCCCAAAGCCATCACTGATGGGGCGTAATCGCCCTGTGAATGGGCGAAGTATAGTTTCTATTATTAGCAATTTTGTACATACCGACAGTAAGTTTACACAAGTCATTTAGAATATTTAAGTTTTTGAACATTGGAGAGATATAGAGATATGAGATCGTCTGTTATCATTGTCTGAGAGAGTTCGTATTTTTTATGGATTACTTCTAGCGGATACAGTATATAAGTCTTTGTACTACCCCATGTTGTGTCTCCATATTGCAAGTGTAGATGGATAAATGAGTAATACAGTGTGAGGAGGGCATTTTGGAGAATTGTTTTTTATCAACAGTGTTATCTCAAGTACGATTTCTATGTGTGCGTAGTGTAATTGTAGAGTTAGCTTATATATTCCCCTCTTTCCTGTAAAATTTCCTTAGCTACTTTTCCAGGGTCAAGTTATTTTCTTCAACCTTTTGCCGTACCCGTCTATGGCAGGGAGAGAGCTTATGCTTTTCTGTCCAGTTTTCTACCACTGCTAGGTTAATTAAAAAATGCACTAGTTTAATTACAGGAACCTCCCCGAGTCGGTCCAAAGGTCGTTGAGGCTTCCTCTTGTCTTTGTAACTCCTTGTAACACGCTCTCTCTCTCTCTCTCTCTCTCTCTCTCTCAGCATATCTAGTTACAGATCGATATTTGTGTTTCATTTCTAAGCTCAGAACTTTATAGCTCAATTATGTTTTACACAAATGAAGATATTAAACTTCATATTTATATGCACCGACAATTTGTGCTTGTCATGACTCATGAAACCTATGTTACTTGAAATGAGTTGCCTTCCTCTGATTGGATAATAGTTGATGACGCCATTACACTGAACTCGTCAGTTGTAGCGTACGATTTAAACTCGACCAATCGCAAGAAGTTCCATTTAATTCCTCTGTTTTGATTGGCTAGTTATTATATAGTAACTACAGGATGATTAAGAAAGAAGATTCAGTGTAACACAGCAACAGAGGATGTTTGGGTTGTTTTTTTCTTCTTTTCACACTGCCCAGTATCATTCCTGTTATCCACTACGTGTAGTTGGAATCGAAGTGAATTATTTTATGATAGTTTATCGCAACCGATAGTAATGGAAGTTGGTTCTCCACTCACTTGACAGTTTATTTTCAAAGTGTAATAAAAAACGCAGATAGGAAATTTCTTCATCAGAAATTTGTGGTAAGTACAACCACTTGGAAGTATTTTGAATTGAATTGAATAACCTTTATTAATAATATTAATAATGAAATAAATACATTGGTTTTACAATTTACAATAACATAAATAATTGTGAAGCTCGACTATTTATTTATTTAATTTGGCCCTTAAGCTTTAGGCTTTACTGGGCTCTTATTAAAAATAAAACATGTTTTATTAATAATAATAAATCACGACTAAGTATTATTAATAGTTAAAGTATGTATTACTCTTAAATTATCATTATCGATATGACTAGAATAAAAGGCAAGGCCATTAGGTCAATACCATACAAAGAAATCAATATTATACATGAGAGAAAAGGACTGAACAATCCCAAGAAATGTGTCTTTAATACACGAGAATGAATAACAATAGTAATGTACATACATTAATCCTAGATTTTTAGTATGCCATTATTAATCATGATTTCAACTTGGTTTTTAAACGAATTTACATTTACAATATTTTTTATATCAGCATTTAAATCATTCCATAGTTTCAATCTAATGAAAATGGGTAGTTTTTGAGATGAAGACAATTTAAATGCTTTGATCTATTTCTGGTCTGATACGAGTGGATTTCTTGTGAGTTACAAATATCTACTTAGCCATTGTAAGTTGATTTTGTTCTTACACTTGTAAATAAATATAAAATGTGCCAGTTTGATTACATCAAACTTTAGTAGGTTTAGCTCTTTAAATAATGTACTAGAGTGATCAAGGAAATAAGCATCAGATAATAACGTCACTGCTCGTTTTTGGATGACAAAGATACCATTTAAAGCGTTGTTGGCGGAGTTTCCCCAAACAAGGGTGCAGTACGTTCTATAAGGAAAAACAAGAGTATGATACAGAGTTATAAAACTTGTTTAGGGACTACATTTCTTAGTTTAAACATTATAGCAACGTTTCCTTGACATCTTTTTCGCGATATAATTTACATGGTCACTCCGTTTCAAATTCTTATCTATCATAGGGTTTGCCAGATTTTTTGGCGGACAGACCGGGACAATAAAAATCTCAGCTGATCATGAACCCAAATTTTGGGTTCATGATATATATACAGGGTGATCGAAAAGTCTCTCCGCAGTAGTAATAAGATATTTACTTTATTGAAATTTTACATAAGGAGATATAAGAATTCTATAAATGTAATGACATATCATTTTAACTTCCCATTTATAAAATACAAAAAGGTGAATAGGAATATATATATTCACCAGGACAAGGGGGACACAAGAGAAGACCAGGAACAAGCAAAATGTTGATGGCTCTCACAAATGAGTTTATGCTGACACAGGAGATAACAGAAAATACCAGAAAAAATAACTGCCTGGATCTGGTATTCACGAATAACACGAACTTGATTGCTGATATAAAAATAACCCCAACCATTATCTCAGACCACAACTTAATCGAGATATCAACAAATATGACGGCAGCATTAGAAGACAATACACATATTGTGGAAACAAGTAAATTCGGGGCCTTTAACTTAAACTCGAAGACTATAAATTGGGAAGCAAGCTGATCGCACATGGCCCAAATAGAATGGAGAACAATTTTCGAGAATAAAACAACTGAAGAAATGCTAACAACCTTGGAGGAAAAACGCTGAGAATTTTAGAAAAATATGCTCCGAAATTACAGCCAAACGAAAGAGGAGCTGGCTAGAAAGGCAAAAGAGAAGACTATTCCGCAAAGAAAGAGAGTGGAGGCGAAGTTAGGTAACTGCGGAGATAATGACAGGAAAGCAATAAAGAAAAACTGGGGTATCGATAGGGAAATACAAGCCCTGATTAAGGACCATTAGTGATGTAAAAAAACCGTTTTTTTTTTTTTTTTTTTTTTTTTTTTTTTTTTTTTTTTTTTAATAATTAATATAGATATTGCCAATTTAATTATAAGGTATACTTTTGCAATGATATATATTATAAAATAAATAAATAAATAATAAAATAGGCCATATGGTACCAGTATAGAATGTCCTTTTCAGCCTATTTACAGAAAAAACTGGCCTCTTTCTTGCACTGAAAGTCTTGTATCTTGAGATCCATTAAACTTGCGAGAACACTGGCTGGGAGCTGACTGCCCATTGTCCAACCTTTCCAGGACTCTCCCATCCATTCCTCGGATTTTGAATCTCCCACTTAACTATCCTTTAGACCCGCGATGACATATTCCCCCCCCCCCCACGAGACCATCCATATATATATATATATATACATACACATACACCCATATACATATATACCAATATATACATAAATACTTATATACACATTTATATCTATTGTATACCCCATACACATGCATACATCCAGAATTCCAGATACATATGCATGCATACTCACATATACCTACACAAACTCATACACCTCTATTTCGCCCTTTCATTACCTCCGAGATCATTTAGCACATACAGTAATTCCATACAGCCAAAAGAAACCAATTAAGCACAGACAGAGCAGCAAAGCTAGTATTTATATCCCAAAATGCAAAATTCCAAGAAAGTGAAGTAAAACATGGTGCTACATTGGCTTCGTCAACATCCAAATCTGCAATAAATACCAGTACCTGTGATATTGAAACTATTTGCTTTAATCAATCAAGTGATATGATTCTTCAATGGAAATAGAATCAGATAATGAAAGTTAAACAGCATTAGGTTAACACAAAGGTTAAAGAAAGAGATGAATATTTATATTTTTTTATTTTTCTATTTGGAATATATATATACACTATATGATCAAAAGTATTCGGACACCCCGGAAAATCCGCATTTCTGCAAATATCACCTTCGCCGAAAGGTATGCTGGGAAAAAGCGTGGCGAAACTATAATGCTGAGGTGTTCTGTTAAGTTATCAGTAACTGTTGTGAAGCCATGCCGCGCGGACGTGAACTCTCCGAGTTCCAACGTGGACTCGTCATCGGATGTTGTTTAAGTAACGTTTCTATACGAAACATTGCAGCCAAACAGGATACACCAAAGTCGACTGTAGCGGATGTTATCATGAGATGGAAGCACGACGGTGCAACTAACACGAAAAAACGTTCCGGACGACCACGCAAACTGACGGAACGTGATAGAAGAAGTCTGGTACGACATGTCAAGAAGTCCCGCACGTCCTCTGCCGCTTCCATCGCTGAGGAGGTAGGAAGAGCATCCGGTACCTCCGTTAGTACTGTAACTATCCGCAGAGAGATGCACAGACTCGGTTATTATGGTAGAGCAGCTGTACACAAGCCACTGATTACAAAAGTTAATGCCACGCGTCGTTTGGCCTGGTGTGTCTCCCGTCGTTCCTGGACCGTGGAGGACTGGAAAACTGTTCTTTGGAGCGACGAGTCGCGGTATTCACTCTTCCAGTCTGATGGGCGTGTTTGGGTGTGGCGACAGCCCGGAGAACGGCTTCTTCCTGACTGTGTACGTCCAACGGTGAAGTTCGGTGGAGGGTCCATCATGGTATGGGGTTGTTTTTCCTGGCTAGGGCTCGGCCCGTTGGTTGTTATACCCACTACCATGAACGCTGACGTTTATCTCGACGTTCTGGACAATTCGGCCCTCCCTACACTGTGGCAATACTACGGAGATGGCCATTGTTTGTTTCAACAGGATCGAGCTCCCTGCCATACTGCAAGGCGTGTGCAGGACTGGTTTCGTGAAAATAAGGTGGATTTGTTAGACTGGCCTGCTCAGAGCCCCGATCTCAACCCAATCGAGCACATGTGGGACGAACTGGAGCGATGGATACGAAACCGCACACCACGCCCGGCTTCACTTGCATCTCTTGCATCAGCTCTGCAAGAGGAATGGCGAGCCATTCCTGCACAGACTTACCGAAAACTGGTGGAAAGTATGCCTCGACGTGTTGACGCTGTAATAAAAGCAAAGGGTGGACCTACTGGTTACTAAATGCCATAATAAAACCATTTTTCCCAAAACCATGCGGTGTTCGAATACTTTTGATCATATAGTGTATATAATATATATATATATATATACACACTGGTATTCTTGCCAATCACAATTATATCTATTGTTTTATACCAGTATTATGTATATTATACCAGTACCTATGATATTGAAACTAGCATTTATGCTCTACCCAATCTAGTGATGATTCTTCCATGGAAATGAAGGTTAACCAACATTAGGTTAAGAAAAAGGTTCAAAAAAAGGTGAATATTTTTTTTTTCGATCTGGAATATATATACTGGTACTCTTGCCAATCACAATTATGTATATTGTTTGAAATGAGGAAGAATGTTTTATGTCTAGTTAAAAAATATAGGTATATACATATAAAAAATGAGGGTTTGTTTTTCCTTTCTATTATATACTTTTTGTGTGATTCAGTTTTTCTAAAAGATGACTATATCATATACTAGGTATAACCGTATAAGCATGGTAGTATAGTAAATTATAGGTAATACTAATATACTTATTAGATTAAAGGAAGAAAATATGGAATAAGTTTAAAACAATAAAAAAAAAAAACAGACTATCTTCGTTTTAAACAAAAAAACGACAAAAAAAACAAAAAAAAAGACACAATAAAAAACGACTCACATCACTAAGGACCATACAGAGAGGGAAGAGGAAAAGGCGATAGAAGCAATAAAGGAAAATCCAAAATACTTCTATAGCTATGCAAAAAGGAAAACAAAAACGAGCGCCGCTATTGGGCCCTTAAGGACGGGAAATAATGAACTAACCGACGATCCAAAAGAAATATCTGATACATTGAGAGCTCAATATGAATCAGTTTTCAGTACCCCAAAAGTAACAAAGCGATACCTGACATAAATGCATTCTTTGAAGAGGAATTGCAAGGAGAATATATAACAGACTTTGATTTTACACCAGAAGATGTAGCGAGAGCTATAGGACAAATGAAACTACATTCAGCTGCAGGTCCGGACAATTGGAACGCATTATTGTTAAAAACTGTAAAATGAAATAGCTACACTTTATACTGGATATGGAGAAGATCCCTAGACACTGGGGAAATACCGAGCATCTTGAAAAGAGCAAACATTGTCCCTATATATAAAGGAGGAGACAGATCTCAAGCAAAGAACTATAGACCAGTGTCATTGACGTCCCACCTCACCAAAGTATTTGAAAGAATAGTTAGAGAGAAATTTATGATTCAACGAAAATCAGCATGGATTCCGATCAGGTAGATCATGCCTATCACAACTAATAGAGCGCTACAACAATATCCTAGATGCATTGGAAGGCAATGACACTACGATGTTATATACCAGATTTTGCTAAAGCTTCGATAAATGTGACCATGGTATAATAGCACATAAATTAAAGACATGGGAATAACAGGCAAAGGGAAAATGGATCTACAACTTCCTTAGTGATCGTCTGCAGGTCGTCAAAATTCAAGGTATATCATCATCAGAATCGGAAGTACGCAGCTCAGTACCACAAGGACAGTACTGGCCCCACTCCTGTTCATTATCATGCTAACAGACATTGACAGCGGAGTAAACAGCAATAGTATAGTAACATCCTTTGCAGACGATACAAAGATCAGCAGAAAAATCAGCGATGTACGTGACGTGGAGGCCTTACAGAGGGACACGAACAAATATACAAATGGTCAGAAGACAACAACATGTCATTCAACGCCGAGAAATTTCAGCTCTTGAGTTGAGATATGGTAGAAAAGAAGAATTAAACAGACTGCATATTATGCTCCAGGTTGACAGGAAATTCAGAAGCATGAAAGCGATTGATCTCGGGATAATAATGACAGATGATGCGAAATTCGAACAAAATCAGATAGCGATAAATAAGCAAAAAGAGTCGCCGGACAGGTTCTAAGAACGTTCAACAGAAGGGACAGGACAGTAATGATTCCCCTGCTAAAACACTGATTATACCAAACTTGAATACTGCTCAGTTTTGACGTCCCCATATAAAAAGGAAGAAACTAATAAACTAGAAAAACGCAAAGGCATTTCACAGCCAAGATTGATGGCTGCAAAGAACTCAACTACTGGGAAAGACTACGTAAAAAATCTGTACTCACTGGAAAGAAGAAGAAGAGAGGTACATCATAATCTACATATGGAAAATGATCGAAAAACTGGTACCAAACTAAAACTAAACCCAATTACCATTCAAACAACACTGGAAAATAGGAAAGGCAGAATGTGTAGTGTTCCCAAATTAAAGGCCCGACAAGGGACCTCCTCAACCCTGAAGGAAAATAGCTTGGTTGTCAGGGGCCAAGACTTTTCAACCAGCTTCCTAAGGACCTCAGAAACGTAACGGGGGTCAAAGTTGAAGTCTTCAAGAAAGACTGGATGCCTGCTCAGGAGAGTACCAGATGAGCCGGGCGTGCCTGGCTATGTACGGTGGAGAGCGCAGAAAAGCACTCGCTCCTTCACCAGGCCAGACCTAGAGGCGGGCCACCAGCTTGACCTCCGTGTGAAGAGAGACCAACGCACGAAACAACATAAGATTCATAAGGTAAGGTAAGGTATCATTGTTTCCTGTTTAGAGTATATATATATATATATATATATATATATATATATTATATATATAAATATATATATATATATATATATACCGTGTGACCACAAAAATTGTCCCTGTTTTTAATCGCTTATTACTCAGTCATTATTGCAGCTTCACAAATGAAATAAAAAGCATTCGAAAGAGAACATTTTAAAGTTTTATTTAATTTTTTCGATATCCTGGATACGAAACCAGTACTTATAAAAAAATGACAGTTTTATCCACCACAATCATGGGTTATTGTCGTGTGACCACAAAAATTGTCCCTGTTTTTAATCGCTTATTACTCAGTCATTATTGCAGCTTCACAAATGAAATAAAAAGCTTTCGAAAAAGAATATTTAAAAGTTTATTTAATTTTTTCGATATCCTGGATACAAAATCAGTACTTATAAAAAAATGACAGTTTTATCCCCACAATCATGGGTTATTTGTCGGACATGCAACGTGTTTTCATCGCAGAAGAGATGATCAAACATGGCTCGGTAGTTGCCACCCAACGGTCTTTCAGACGACAATATGGTCAGCAAAGGACCATAGATCCTAAAACGATTCGCAGGATTTTCGCAAATGGAAACATCACGGCTCAATCAAGAACATGCATAAAGGCAACTCTGGGCGCAGCAAAGGTGTGCGAACCGCTGAAAACATTGATTCAGTCGCAAATCAGCTTGAAACGGACAACAAGAAATCTGTGAGACGACTATCAGCTGTGACAGGAATCAAACGGGAGAGCATTCGGAAAATAATCACGTTGGATTTGAGAATGAAGTCATTCAAAATTATGTGTTTGCAACAACTTAGCGAACAAGACTACCAGCGTCGTTTGATGTTTTGTGAACGCATTGAAACAATAATTGAACAAAACCAGATAAGATTAAGTGACATAATATTCAGTGATGAATGCCACATCTATCTCAATGGGTTCATCAACAGACAGAATTACCGGTGTTTGGTCACAAAACAAGCCAAATATACACTTGGAGAAACCTCTGCATTCACCAAAAGTTACTGTCTGGTGTGGTTTGAGTAGCAGCAAGGTTTATGGTCCTTACTTTTTTGAGGACCCAGAGACAAGGAGACCGCTTTCAGTAACTTCAGAAAGATATGTAGAAATGCTGAACGCTGTTTTGAACAAGAAAACTGCAGTAACAAGTGGTTTCAGCAAGACGGAGCAACAGCCCACACAACTAGGCAATCACTGGAATGTTTAACAAGATTTTTTGAACAAAGATTCATTTCTCATCGCTCGCAGTTTCCCTGGCCCGCAAGATCTCCCGATCTATCACCTATGGACTTTTTTTCTCTGGGGATTTGTCAAGGACAAAGTATTCAGGCAAGAGCCATCCTCTATCGAAGAATTAAAGCAAGCGGTGGTAGAGAGTGTACAGTCCATTGAATGCAGCGTTTTGGAAAATGTATAAATAACTTCCTTTCCCGTTGTGTGAAATGTAAGAATGCCCAGGGACGTCACTTTGAACACATGTAGAATAAATTAAAACTTTAAATGTTCTCTTTCGAATGCTTTTTATTTCATTTGTGAGCTGCAATAATGACTGAGTAATAAGCGATTAAAACAGGGACAATTTTTGTGGTCACACGGTATATATACTCTAAACAGGAAACAATGATATGTCATTACATTTATAGAATTCTTATATCTCCTTATGTAAATTTCAATAAAGTAAATCTTATTACTACTGCGGAGAGACTTTTCGATCACCATATATATATAATATAATACAGGGCGTCCCCAAAAAATGTATACACACTTTAAATACTTATAAGGCAGTGTGTTTATTAAAATACATTTCATTTTCAAAATGTAATAGAATCTACAGACATTATTTAATTGTTTTGTCAACGCCTGTTTTCAAACTGACGTCCGTTCTGGTCCAGGCACTGCTGATAACGCGAAGCAATGGAATCGCAAACATCACGAAACATTTCGTTTGGTATTTGTGTGCATTCTCGTTCAATGGCTGCTCTCAATTCAGCGACTGTTGCAGGTTTTATAGCGTAGACTTTGTCTTTTAAGTATCCCCATAAAAAAAAGTCTAGTGGTGTGAGGTCTGGTGAACGCGGAGGGTATTCTACGAAACCCCTTCGTCCAATCCACATCGTGTCAAGTACCACTCGCAATACTCCACTCTTCGGTCCGGATCATCTTCATTAATAGCATGGACTAATCTTGGAATGTAACTTTTCCATTGACAGCGCTTCAAAATGCGTTGGACAGACGATTCTGAAATTCCTACCTCACGACTCGCTTGCCGCAGATTTTCTTGGACTTTGGTGATACGTTTCCAGTACTCTTTCTTGCTTTGTGGGGCTTGTCGATGTCCGTGGTCTTCCGGAACGCTTCTTGTGGACATTCTGAACAGTTCCATCGGCTTCAAACTTATCTCTAATTCGAGTGATGGTAAGTCGCGTTGGTGGATCTGTTTGAAACTCCCCCCTAAACTGTCTTTGCACTTCAACTGCGTTTTCACACTTCCAGTAGCATTTTAGAATGAATTTCCTTTGTTCAAAGCTTAGTCTGACTGCCATTATTAATTCTAATGGGTTTAACTTGGAAAAAAAGAAACATCAATTGGGCTATCAGCTGTTAAAGTGTGTATACATTTTTTTGGGACGCCCTATATATATATATATATATATATATTATATATAGCAAACAACCACAAGGAAAAGGAAACACAAAGTCCGAGCGCTTTCGTGATATATTCACATTATCCTTGATAATGTGAATATATCACGAAAGCGCTCGGACTTTGTGTTTCCTTTTCCTTGTGGTTGTTTGCTTATTATAAGGTCACGTGTTATTTTGTGATTCTAGTGCATATATATATATATATATATGATGAATAAAACCACGAAGGAAAAAGAAACACAAAGGGGTGCTCAAGCGCTTTCGTCTAATGACATCCTCAGGAACACTGGAGTGAAAGGACAGATCAAGGCAATATATAGGTTACAAAAAAACATACACATTCACATATATATTACATATATATATATATATAATATAAACATATATAAAAATAGTATAAAATGATATACATATATATAGTAAGCAATAGAAAAAAAAATTATTGTGGGAGGAGCCAACATTTATATGGTCACAGAAGAATAAAGAAATAAAAATAAATAAATATAAATTGAGAAAAATTAATTACAAAATGCCTTAGTGATATATATGTCACAGCCTAAATAATCATAAAGAAATAAACAGGCAAATAAAAAAACCCATAAATACATATACATACATATATATAATATATATATACATATATATACACATACATATATACATATATATATATATATATAAAGACACTTTTAGCACTTTGGCCGACCTTCCATATAAATTCAAATGGCTTTTTATGGAACAGGTCACAAAAGAATAAAGAAATAAAATAAATATAAATATTGTAAGTGGAGTCTACCAATTCAAGCTCAAGAGGGAGGATTTACAATCGATTTTAGATGCTGCCAAATTGATATATATGTCACATTATTAAAAATAAAAATTGAAAGATAAATTTTAAGAGAGGCACACCAATTTATAAGGGAAAAATTACCACATATGCATATTATAGTCACAAACGAATACAAAAGTACAAATAAATATAAATTGGAAACAAAATGATCCCTAGATGATATATAAAGAACAATAAAATATATATCAACATATTTACGGTATATATACGAAATATAAACGCAATATATACAGAATATATATATATATATATATATGCATGGGAAAAAAAAAATTACCAATTTGTTTTTATAATTATTGTCTGAGAAAACGTAGGTCGCAAAAGAATAAAGAAATAAAATAAATATAACTTGAAAAATTACAAATAATACACGTACACATATATATATATATATGTATATGTGTATGTACCTTACCTACCTTACAACCTCACAAAGGTTCTGCGGATGATTTCTCATTTCGTGAAGGTCAAGCTTGTATATATATATATATATATATATGTGTGTGTGGTGTGTGTGTGTTTGTATATATGTGTGTATATGTATATATATATTTGGGTATGCGGGTATATATGTGTACGTGTATTATTTGTAATTTTTTCAAGTTATATTTATTTTTATTTCTTTATTCTTTTGCGACCTACCGTTTTCTCAGACAATAATTATAAAAACAAATTTGGTAATTTTTTTTTCCCTTATGCATATATATATATATATATATATATATTCTGTATATATTGCGTTTATATTTCGTATATATACCGTAAATATGTTGTATATATATTTTATTGTTCTTTTATATCATCTAGGGATCATTTTGTTTTTCCAATTTATATTTATTTGTACTTTTGTATTCGTTTGTGACTATAATATGCATATGTGGTAATTTTTCCCTTATAAATTGGTGTGCCTCTCTTAAAATTTATCTTTCAATTTTTATTTTTTAATAATGTGACATATATATCAATTTGGCAGCATCTATTAAATCGATTGTAAATCCTCCCTCTTGAGCTTGAATTGGTAGACTCCACTTACAATATTTATATTTATTTTTATTTCTTTATTCTTTTGTGACCTGTTCCATAAAAAAGCCATTTGAATTTATATGGAAGGTCGGCCAAAGTGCTAAAAGTGTCTTTATATATATATATATATATGTATATATGTATGTGTATATATATGTATATATATATATATATATGTATGTATATGTATTTATGGGTTTTTTTATTTGCCTGTTTATTTCTTTATGATTATTTAGGCTGTGACATATATATCACTAAGGCACTATTTTGTAATTAATTTTTTCTCAATTTATATTTATATTTATTTTTATTTCTTTATTCTTCTGTGACCATATAAATGTTGGCTCCTCCCACAATTTTTTTCTATGCTTACTATATATATGTATATATTTATATATATGTATATATATGTATATATATATATATGTATATATATGTGAATGTGTATGTATGTATGTTTATTTTTGTAACCTATATATTGCCTTGATCTGTCCTTTCACTCCAGTGTTCCTGAGGATGTCATTAGACGAAAGCGCTTGAGCACCCCTTTGTGTTTCTTTTTCCTTCGTGGTTTTATTCATCATAAATACTTTTCACGTGTCACTTTCGTGAAATAATTTTTCATATATATATATATATATAAATTATAGTTGTAATAAAAATATAGTTCGTGAATGTAAAATAGAAGCATTTGTTTAGGCAATGAATATTTATGATATATATTGGCTGATTGCGCCTTTGATAATAATTAGTCTACTGTTTGGGCAATGCGTTTTTTTAGTTGACTAAATGGTAAGCATCGTTTTCTGCTTTATTTCAAAACGAGTTGATCATTGAGGCAGTTGATCAAAAATTCTATTACTACCTTGCCTATATTTAAAAATAAGCAATTGTGTAACTTTGCTCGACATCGTAAAATCCATCTTAACAATACAATATTCTTTTTTATGTGTGAAACCGGGACATTCGATGGTCCCGAAATGTCTTTTCAGGACGCTGGGACAAGAGGCCGAAAACCGAGACATCTGGCAACCCTAATCTAGCATTACATCAAGAATTTTTTTTTACTGTCCACTCCTTTACAGCGATTTCGTCAACATTAAGTTCATCAAGATACACATTTCTTTTATTTGTAAATATCATGAAATTTGTTTTGATGAATTCTGAATGAAATATATTCTTAGCTGTATAAACAGCTTTGCAAGAAAAAGAGACATTTGTATCATTTGCAAACATTATGAAGTAACAATATAATTTATTAAGTAGACTATTATGGTCTATTACATCAAACGCCTTACTCAAATCCATAAATAATTATATCATTATTTCTTTGTTCTCTTTAGCTATATTTGCATTTTCCATAAGATTTAAAATAGCCATTTCGTTGTCTTATTATGACGGAAAAAGCCTTTCCCTCAGGAGTGTGACTTACTTCCATATTAGCCATTTGCGTGTTATTCTACCTGCAACAAAAAAAAAAAGGTCCCAAAACAAGACATCATTTTTAAACATTTGTTTTAGTTCTAATTATTCTTTTGTAAATTTAGTTTAAAAATACATTTTCCTATGAAACCGGACTTATGGGGCACTATATATATATATATATATATATGATATTATATTTTAAAAACTTCTAATAAACTGTCTAAATTTCCTAGTTATACATCTAATATATATTACAAAATTACTTATCATTGATGCAAAAGCCAAATAAAGAATTCATTTATCCCTTTAATTTATTATGATAATGTAAATTAAATCTATAAAGCTTTTACGTACAGGGTGTTTCAAAAAGACGGGAATCATAGGAATATCTATTTTTCAATTATGTTATAATACCTATATATAGAGAATAAAACAACTGAAGAAATGCTAACAACCTTGGAAGAAAAGACGCTGAGAATTTTAGAAATATGCTCCGAAAGCACAGCCAAAAGGAAAGAGGAACGTGTTAGAAAGGCAAAAGAGAAGAATATTACGCAAAAGAAAGAGAGTAGCGGGGAAGTTAGTTAATTGCGGAGACAACAATGCTAGGAAAGTAATACAAGAAAAACTGAAGAGTATCGATAGGAAATACAAACCCTGGTTAAGGGCCATACAGAGAGGGAAGAGGAAAAGGTGGTAGAAACAATAAAGGAAAATCCAAAATACTTCTATAGCTATGCGAAAAAGAAAAAAAAACGCGCGCCACTGTCGGGCCCTTAAGGAAAGGAAATAATGAACTGACCGACGATTTAAAAGAAATATCTGGCACATTGAGAACCCAGTATGAATCATTCTTCAATACCCCAAAAAGTGACAGAGCGATACCTGACATAGATGCATTCTTTGAAGAGAAATTGCAAGAGATTGTATAACAGATTTTGATTTTACCCCAGAAGCTGTAGCGAGAGCTAGAAGACATGAAATCACATTCAGCTGCAGGTCCGGACAAATGGAACGCATTATTGATTAGAAACTGTAAAAATGAAATAACTATACCCTTATACTGAATATATAGGAGATCCCTAGACACTGACGAAATACCGAGCATCTTTAAAAGAGCAAACATTGTCCCAGTGAAAGAGGGGATAGATCCCAAGCAGTGGCGGATTATCACTGAGGCTATTGAGGCTGAGGTCTCAGGCTCCTATACTTGAGGGGCCCCCCAATCAACTGAGTTTTGATGATATAATTCGAGATTTCGCAAACTTCTTTGATTAAATATGACAGAGTACACAAACTGACAAATTCCCTGTTTTATTTTATGTTTTATAGGCCCTAAAGTAAAATTTGTTTTAAGACTGTTTGATTTTGGCAAACGGCAAAATACACCGTGTTAAGGTTCTTTTAAGTTTGTTTCTCAATTAGCCTGAGCACCGTACGTATAATTCGTATAAATGTACTATGTACTGTACACAATACATGTATTGTTAATAAAAAGCTATAGAAAAGGGCCCCCATATTCTCCATTGCCCCGGGGCCCCGAGGTGTCTTAATCCGCCTCTGATCACAAGCAAAGAACTATAGACCAGTGTCATTGACGTTTCACGTCACCAAAGTATTTGAAAGAATAGTTAGAGAAAATCTATGACTTCTTGGAGACTCTGGAAAGATTTAACGAGAATCAGCACGGATTCCGATCAGGAAGATCATGCCTATCACAACTTACAGAGCGATGAAAACTATGATGTAATATACTGTACATGGATTTTGCTAAAGCTTTCGACAAATGTGATCATGGTACAATAGCGCATAAAATGAAACGTATGAAAATAATAGGCAAAGTTGGAAAATGAATCTACAACTTCCACAGAGAACGTCTACAGGTCGTTATAATTCAGGGTATAGCATTAACAGAATGTGAAGTATGCTGCTCAGTACCACAAGGAACAGTATTGGATCCGCTCCTTTTCATTATCAGGCTAACAGACATAGACAATGAAGTAAACAGCAATAGTATTGTTACATCCTTTGCAGATAATACAAAAATCAGCAGGAAAATCATCGGTGCAAAAGAGGTGGAAGCCTTGCAGAGGGACAGAGACAGAATATACAAATGGTCAGAAGACAACAACATGACATTTAACACCGAGAAATTCCAGCTCTTGAGATATGATAGAAATGAGGAACTTAAACAGACAGCATATTATGCCCCAGATAGGAAATTCAGAGAAACCCGAAAGCGATAGATTTGGGGGTTATAATGACCGATGATGCGAAATTCGAGACAAAATCAGATAGCGATAAACAAAACAAAGAAAGAACCTTTAAAAGAAGGGAGAAGACAGTAATGATTCGCCTGTTAAAAATAGATCACACCAAAACTTGATATTCAGAAACATTTCGCAGCCATAATCGATGGCTGCAAAGAACTCAACTACTGGGAAAGGCTACGTAAAATAAATCTTTACTCCCTGGAAAGAAGAAGAGAGAGGTACTCCATAATATATACATGGAAAACGATCGAAAAACTGTTACCAAACCTCAAACTAAACCCAATTACTATCCAAACAACACTGAAAAATAGGAAAGGCAGAATATGTAGTGTTCCCAAATTAAAGGCCTGACAAGGGACCTCCTCAACACTGAAGGAAAACAGCTTGGTTGTCAGGGGGACAAGACTTTATTTTTAACCAGCTTCCAAAGGACCTCAGAAACGTGACAGGGGTCAAAGCTGAAGTTTTCAAAGGAAGACTAGATGCCTGGCTCAGGGTGGTACCAGATGAGCTGGGTGTACCTGGCTATGTGCGGTAGAGAGTGCAAAAGAGCAATTCGTTACTCCACCAAGCCAGGCCTAGAGGTGCAGCCACCAGCTTGACCTTCGTGTGAAGAGAGACCAACGCACGAAACTGCTACGTGCTACGAGGTTACGAGATATCACCTTCGCTTTACGCGGGGTTGCGTTCAAAAAAAAGTTCGCATAAAGAGAACCATTTATTACTTGTATTTAATGGGGATGCATTCCAGGACCATTCCTACCCCCCCCCCCAAAAGACCTTTCTAACCCTTTCATAGCAAATCCACTGAAAAATCACCAAATAAAACAAAACAATCATTTGACATTATATAAAAAAAAAAACATTAAAAGAAATAATAACAGCTTCTAAGAGGTTAGGTGTGCTGTACCGCCTCCGCAGTTTCTTCACCCCCACTCCGTTGCTGTCTCTGTACAGGGGTCTTGCTCGCCCCTGTATGGAGTATGCTTCTTATGTATGGGGTGATTCAACCCACACAGCCGTACTTGATCGGATGGAATCAAAGGCTTTTCGTCTCATCATTTCCCCGCCTCTTACTGAATATCTTCAATCCCTCTCTCTTCGCCACACTGTTGCCTCACTCTCTCTCTCTCTCTCTTTACTGTCGCTATTATAACGGACACTGCTCTTCTGACCTCTCTAACTGCATGCCTCCTCCTTTAAGGAGAGCACGCAGTACCAGACTTTCGACATTTTCTCATTCCTTTTCCGTCCAACTCTCTAACGCGAGTGTTAATCGGTATTTTCAATCTTTCATCTACTCAACCGGTCAACTCTGGAACAACCTTCCTCAATCCACCTTTCCCCATGTTTATGACCTCCAATCTTTCAAACGCAGTGTCTAGGCATCTTCAAAACCCTGGACCTTGATTTTGGCTCTCTTCTCCTTTTGGGGAGGCGCTTTTGCGAGCATTCGCCCTTGGCCCCTCCTTTCTACATAAAAAAGGTATTTATTTGAATACTTATCGCACTAAAGTCAACAGTAATGGCAAACCCACACACTACAAGACGAGAGCGAGTAGCGTAAGTCACACACAACAATGGGCAATGCGACACTGAGTGAGGGAGATTGAGGAAGTGTGCGGGCTGTGCCACTACTACACCCGCACCAACTGCATAGTGGAGTCCGCGCGCGCCTACATTGATCGCACGAGCTTCGCACTTCCAACCCGGCCAGTCGCATAATTGCAATTTTTTCTCGCACAAAGTGAGGGCGACCTGTATATATATATATATATATATATAAAATTTCTTGATTCCGGACTTTTGAAACACCCTGTAATTTGAAGACTGAATTAATATATATTGTATGCGCTTCGGTGGTGTAGTGGTTGGCCTCGCTGACTACGAATCCATGGGCCCCGGAATCGAGACCCGGTGACAGCAGGCGGCGTACAGCAAAACCCAGCTGTCCATCCTTCCACACAATAAAGAAATTGGTTGGTAGATAAATGGGTACCCTGGGTAGCCTAGTGGTTAAGATGCTGGGCTGTTGGTGGGGCGTGGTTCGGATTCCACGTTAAACTGTAGGTCTAAGGTGGAATGACAAGCTTGACCTTCGTCAGAATGAACAATTCTGCTGGAAGCAAAACCAAGGTTAACCAAGGTTATATATTAAAAATATTTTCTCTGATTCGGGACTTTTGAAACACCCTGTTTTTTGAAGAGTGAAGAAGTTTATGGGCTGAAAGTTGCTTTGAAAGTTTACCTCAACAGAGGTTACGTTCCTTCTGTCTTTGCTGATATGTGCAATTGTGGCTGTCACATACGATTACAATACTAGACAGTAGCTGAGCTCTGTTCGCTTACCTAGGAATCCCCTCTCCCCTCAGGTAGCCTAGTGGTAAATCGCTTCGATGTTAATCTGTACGTCGCGTTCGAGTCTCGGGCTTCAAATTTCGGCGATTAAGGCGTTTCTTTGGGTGTTACTTAGTGGGGTAGGGGTTCGGATCCCACGTAAAGCAGTAGGTCCCTTTTACGCTATGAAGGAGGTTAAACATTCTCAAAGCAGTATCATTAGAAGTAATTTTGTTTATCAATCTATTTCCACTGAAGGAGGCGTCACTTTCATGAGAGTTTCTCGACCATTTCAAAAAAGCTTCTCAAATACTTGTTTTGGAATTATTAACTTCACACAACGCGACTCGGGTTCTTTCCTTGTAGGTTTGTCCACTTTTATAGTGTTCGATTTTGGTAATTATAAGGGACAACAGTTTTAATAATATTTGGATCATTGATACTGCATGCATGTATTTCAGTCTGATAGCTCGGGGGATTCTGAGTGGTGAGGCTCTGGTTAGCTCCCACTTGCTGGCTCCTGGGTTGGGTTGAGTTGGCCTCTTACCCTGTTAATGCTGAGGCTAAAAGGTGACCTTTGGGACACGTTCAACCCCACGTCGTGGGAAAATGAGCCTCCTGAATGTTACCTTTATGTATTTCTATGAAACTAAATTTTTAACTACCAATATATACGAGTAGGTACACCCTTCAAACATTTCTTCAGCGACTCTTTTGGCGGACACCAGTCCTACAGGCATTCACTCGTTCTCATGCTGACAAAAGATTCACCTCTATTGTCTCTCTGCCTCAAACAAAGCGCCATTGTTCTTGACCTGAGACAAGCCTCACGGCATCACACTCCACAGGCGAATTGTTTCCAACTTTCAGTTAACAGTCAAGTTGTCAACCGCTGGCATTCAGCCATGTAACAGCTATTCGTAACAACCCCTTCCCCTGGGCATATTTGTCATTTTTTCTTCAACCGTAAATACTCCATGCATTCTTGTAATTCATTTACTAAGTTACTGCGCACTGCTTTTCTATGTAACATCATTTAGTATCAACAATCCATTCTTATCAATTGCTTCTTCAACATTGTAACATTAGCAAGTGTAACATTTATTATTTATTTATTAAAGAAGAAACCTCGCTCTATTAATCTCCTCTATTTAATGGCATTTAATTTTGGTGACCCCTCAAACAGAGCATCAAGCCAACAATTCTTTAATTTATCTAATTACATTATTATAGGGCCCACAGTAAATAGGCCACTATATGTACAAGGTGGGCCACGAAAAGATGACTGGTTTTCGTTTGTTGCGGGCGAGCTAGAAATTGGAATTAGAAAAATATATTGGTTGAAAATAAGAAAGTATTGTCACTTACTCTTCAAACATGGGTGATAAGAGTATCATAGTTTGACTACAGAGCAAAAACGAAAAGTTGTGGTACTGTGTGCAGAACTCAAAAGTGTGACTCGAGTGCAGAGGCGTTTTAAGGGCTTACTTTTGGTCAAAGTGGGCACCGTACGGAACACAATTTTGAGGTTATACCAACAATTTGAAGAAAATGGAACTGTGCTTAAATTAAAAAGTTCCCCGCCAACCATCAGTACGGACTCCTGCAAATGTCAAAGCACTTCATGTTGCAATGACAAGAAGCCCAACAAAATCGACTCGAAAAGCAAGTCAGCAATTGGGAATCTTCACGATATCCATTCGCCGAATGTAAAAAATGGACTCGCATTTGTTCCTTTATAAAATTCAAATTTTTTAGTCTTGGTCAGAGATAAATAAAGGACGTAAACCTGGTTCACGGATCAGATTCACTTTTATGTCAGTGGTGCCGTGAATAAACAGAATTTTGGATTTTGAGAGACAGAAAACCCCCATGAAACGCGGGAATCACCTCCGCATGCTAAAAAAGGTGACGATCTGGTGTGCTTTCTCGAGTCATGGACTGATCGGTTCCATTTCTTTTTTGCCCCAAAGTGAGCCCTAAAATGCCTTTGCACTCGACTCATACTTTTGAATTCTGCACACAGTACTACCACTTTTCTGTTTTTGCTTTGTAGTCAAACGACTCTTATCACCCATGTCTGAAGAGTTAGTGAAATTTTTATTTCCAGACGATACTTTCTTGTTTTCACCTACAACAACATAAAAACCCACGTCATCTTCGCGATCCACCCGATATATATATATATATGATACACACAGACAGTGCATGGAACAAGGAACTCTTCTGGGATAATTAAATCCACTATAGTCCGAATAAGTAATGGTAAATGACAAATACCATAGTTTTTCTTTTTCATGATGCTAGCCCGACGTGGGCAACGGGTCACTCGCAAAGAGGTCCCATAAATATAGCTTCCCTCACCAGCTATCTGCAAAGCAGACAGGATCCAGCTTTGGGACATGGATCTAGGGTTTAAAGCAG
The DNA here is from genome assembly GCA_023014485.1 of Bathynomus jamesi. NCBI lineage: Eukaryota > Metazoa > Arthropoda > Malacostraca > Isopoda > Cirolanidae > Bathynomus > Bathynomus jamesi. The sequence continues at coordinate 793,056 of JAJOZX010001380.1, read as the reverse complement.
CCTAGCCCTGCTACATTTAGAACCTCAATATAAGCAAAAGACTCGCTGCCTTCACGTCAGATTTAATACATCAAAGAAAAAGGGGTAACTATTATATTTTTAGCCAAAAACCAAAACTTAAACCTCAACTGGCAGAATTGAGCGTCCACTTTTCAAGGCACATAACATGTCCGTTTCAAGATGGGAATGAACTCAGAATAGTCCCCTGAGTTTTTTTATGATACACACAGACAGTGCATGGAACAAGGAACTCTTCGGGATAATTCAATCCACTATAGTCCGAATGACCCGTTGCCCACGTTGGGCTAGCATCATGAAAAAGAAAAACTATGGTATTTGTCATTTACCATTACTTATTCGGACTATAGTGGATTTAATTATCCCAGAAGAGTTCCTTGTTCCATGCACTGTCTGTGTGTATCATAAAAAACTCAGGGGACTATTCTGAGTTCATTCCCATATATATATATATATATATTATAAAATCTTGCTCAGAATTTTGTTCTTCAGGGGATCTCGGCTTCAGGATGAAGCAAACCCATACATTACAATAAGGATGATAAATATATGGGGGATCTACAGTTTTACGTGGGATCCGAACCACGGATCCCTACATAATCTGGACGCAAAGAATGGCCCTCCATCCAACCACTCTCCAGATACAATGTCGCCTAACTTTGCCGTTCGACGGGAAGCTGTGTTACGACATTGGCCACGACGTAGCCCGACAGTTTGGTAAATTGCAACATTTTATCATTCTAATACAGTGAGACTCTCAAGGTGAAACATTTTTAACAGGTCTGTACCACGTACCAACATATTACGAAATTATGGTCACGTGTGTGTATATATATATATATATACACACATCGTGACATTGTCTTTGTACTTAGCAACAGTAAACATAATTATTTAAACACTTGATATTTCTAAGCCTTGCGAGTGTCATTTGATATGCTATTAAAATTAATGACAGAAGCAAATATTTTAATCAATTTAGAAGTTATCGTACATAAAAAACACTTTATTATGCAGTTACATTTGCACTAATATATATATATATATATATATATATATATATATATATATATATATATATATATATATATATATATGGGATGAATTTCACAATAAAACACGTGAAATGAATGAATGCTGCAAATCCACAAGGAAAAAGAAAAACGATTCCAAGGCCTTTCGTGTATTCAAAGCTACACCTCGTCAGGGAATGAAGATAAAGGCGAGAAGCCCATAAATATATACAACGTACAGGAAAAACAAAACAATTAGCACATTCCCTAATGACCCTAATTTCAAATTGGTAAGCTTCGATGTATGCTTGCTATTCACAAAAGTCCCTGTTGATGACCTACTTGATTTTTTAAAAGATAAGATCTCTGAATATTCTTTCCCTGTTCAACACAACACTCTTATTGAGTTAATTAAGCTTTGTGTCAAAGATTGTAAATTTCAGTTTGAAAATAAGTTTTATGCTATGTCGTTTGGATTGGCTATGGGAAATCTCCTTTCACCTGTACTAGCTAATTTATATATGGAATTTTTTGAAAGTAGATTTTTGCCTGCGATTGTTAATTTTAACCTGGTTTGGTACAGGTATATAGATGATATTTTATGCCTTTGGCCTAATAATTTGGATGTGGACTTATTTCTTGGTAGGCTCAACAATTTAGTCCCATCTATTAAGTTTACAGTTGAAAAAGAAAATGATGGAAGCCTATCTTTTCTTGATCTAAAAATTTGGAGATGCTCTAATCAGTTCAAATATGAAGTCTACCGTAAGCCTACTAATAATAACTCTTATGTGCATTTTTATTCTGACCATCATCCTTCGATTAAATCCTCTATTTTCTCTGCTATGTTTCTTCGAGCATTGAGAGTTGTCAGTCCTGAATTTTTAGATTCCGAGTTATGCAATATCATGAATATTGGTACTAAATTATGTTATCCTATTTCATTTTAGATAACTGTCTTAAGAAAGCCAAGAATAGGTATTATAATAATGTAATTGTAAAGGAATTTCAGCGTAAAAATATCCTTAGCCTACCTTACCATGTTAATTTTCAATACCTTCCAACTGTACTTAAAGCAATTGGCATTAATGTAATCTTTAAGTATAATAATACTGTTAAATCACGCCTAATAAAGAATAGCCCTGATAATGTTGTTGGTTGTGTGTATTCGATCGGATGTACACAATGTAACTCAGTATATATAGGCCAAACCGGTAAAACGTTAGATATTAGGGTAAAACAGCATAAATATGCGTGTAGAACAGCTAATACTTCCAATGCTTTATTTAACCATATGTATAGATGTAACCATAGCATCAAGTAGGATAGTTCTAAAGCGCTTGTTAAAAACAGAGATATAATAGAAAGAAATATTCTAGAATGTGCATTTATTCATTTTAAAAACACTTTCAATAACAGTGCGGGGACGTATAAAATTGACGATATCCTGTTAAAATTTCTTTTGCCTCTCATTAACCCTTGTTAAGTATGTGCTAATTGTTTTGTTTTTCCTGTACATTGTATATATTTATGGGTATCTCGCCGTTTATCTTCATTCCCTGACGAGGTGTAGCTTTGAATACACGAAAGGCCTTGGAATCGTTTTCTTTTTCCTTGTGGATTTGCAGCATATATATATATATATATATATATATATATATTATATATATACAGGGTGATTCAAAAGTCAGGTTACATAGGGCTTTTCTGTTTCTTTGCAGGTAAATGAGTTATGAGATGTTATCGAAGGATGTGATATTCCTAGCTGGCTGCACAAGTGCATTGCCGTTAACGGTGGCCATATCGAACATGTGATGTGACTATTCCCCTGTATCATTACATAATACAGTATTTCCCTATGTAACCTGACTTTTGAATCACCCTGTATATATACTGTATATAAAATTTGGACTTCACATTTTTTGTGTTTTTCATTGGCCATTTCCATTGTTTGTTAAATACCGTCCAGTTATTATTATTATTGTTAGTATGCAATCATTCCTGATGAACAAATTCTCAAAAAATGTACCGTCATTTCGGCCTATTTAGGCTACTACCAGTGCCAGTTTAAGTGACTGTTGTAACATTCAGTTAGGTTGCTATGTTAGTTCTCGGTTAGGTTAGTGCTGTTTAAAAGATTGGGCCGAAATCCCCTGTAACCCTTGAGGATACTGACTTCTATGAATATATAAGAGCTCCGCATTTACAGCACAATTTGTATATACATTCAATAGATACCCAAGTAGACAAGGTACATACCCATACCCTTACAATTAGTTTCTCATCGGCCCTGCCGATTGGTCTGGTTTTCAGCGGGTGGTGCGGTTTCTTCTTCCGAAACCCCTCTAGTACATCCTTCTCTCACGGATCAAATTCCAAGAATACGTGTGCCCCGTGCCCGACGAAGGGCATGAGATGGAAAGAGAAGGAATATCGCTTATAGAGGCGCTCTACATTTTAACATTAGTGGCTAAAACCTTCCTTGAAAGGTTGTTTTTTTTGTTACAGAAAGCATTTTAATTACCACGATACTCAGTGGTTTTAACAAAGTAAAAACTTGGTTAAAATCCAAAATTTCAACTTTTGGAAAAAAGCATTTTTTTTTGTGCTCAATTGAAAGAAAACTAATAATTTCTTATACACCTGTTAATTATTATTTGATATTTCAGAAATTTACCTGATATTTATAAATGTTTTTAATGTCAATTTACATAATCATATTTTACGGGTTAAAGTTTTGTTAATTGTTGTATGAAAATGGTCTTTAATATAGTGTGTTGTATCATTTGGAACCTCGCAAAATTCGTGTCATTTATTAAATATCTCAATAATCACTTTATCGTATTCCTTAGTTCCTTGGGCAGCTGGTTGAACAGTCTTGGTCATCTCACACCAAAACAACTTTCCTTCAGAGTTGAGGATGTTCCCAGTCTAGCCTTTAATTTGGGAACACGACACATGTTTCTTTTCCTATTGTCATTGTGTTTGAATGGTTATAGGGTTCAAAGTAAGATTAGGGAGTAGTTCCTCCATTTTTTCCAAGTGTAAATAATGGTGTGCCTCTCTCTTCTTTCCAGTGAGTATAAGTTGAATTCACATAACCTTTCCCTGTAATTTAGTTCTTTGCATCCATTGATCTTGGCTGTGAAGCTTTTCTGAATCCCTTCTAGTTAACTAATGTTTTCTTTTTTATATGGGGATCTTAAGACCGAGCAGTATTCCATCTTGAGTATGATCAGTGTTTTCAGTAGAGGAATCATTATATTCCTATCCATTCTTTTAAAGGTTCTCAGTATCTGTCCAGTTATTGTTTTTGCCCTGTTTGCTGCTACCTTATTTTGTGTTTCAAATTTCACGTCATCAGTCGTTACAACTCCTAAATCTTTTGCTTTAGAATTTCTTTGAATTTCCTGTCCATTTGGGAGATAGTATTCCATGGATTTTAGGTTCTTCTTTCTTCCGTACCTCCTTTAATAGTTGAAATTTCTCACTGTTAAATTTCATATTATTGCCTTCAGATCAATTGTAGATTGTGTTCATATCTATTTGTAGAGATTCCTCTGGGTTTCTTATTTTTCTACTAATTTTTGTGTCATCGGCAAAGGATGTTACTGTGCTGTCACTGGTAACTTCATCTATATCAGTTAGCATGATTATAAGAAGTAATGGACCTAATACTGTTCCTTGTAGTACTGAACTAAGGACCTCTGACTCTGAAGAAGATATTCCTTGGACTGTAACGACTTGCTGCCGCTCACTAAGGAAATTATATACTCAATACTCATATACCCATTTTATTCCCATATATTTCGGTTTATGTGCTATGATTCCATGGTCACACTTGTCGAACGCCTTGGCAAAGTCTGTGTATATCACATCATAGTTTTCATTGTTTTCGAGTGCATCAATAACTTTATTAGTGTCCCATTAATTGAGATAGACATGATCTTTCTGAACAGAATCCATGTTGGTTATTTAATGTTTTCCAAGTTTCCAAAAGGTTATAAATTTTTTCTCTAACTATTGTTTCAAATATTTGGTTGAGATGAAATGTAAGCAACAGTGACTATATTCGCTCTCTTCAGGATGCTCGGTATTTCTCCTGTGTCTAGTAATCGTCTCCATATCCAATATAGGGGCTCAGCGATTTCACTCTTGCAGTTTTTGATCAGTGTGGCATTCCATTTGTCCGTGTCTCCCGCCGAGTGTGCTTTTAGTTTCCCTCTTGGTTGTGTGATATCATATGTTGTGAAATCAAAGTCCATTATACTTTCCCCTTGTAATTCTTCTTCAAAGAACGCGTTTCTGTCACATATTAGTTTATCAGTTTTGGGGATACTGAAAGATGATTCATATTGAGCTCTTAATATTTCAGATACCTCCTTTAGATTATCTTTTAGATCATTCGTCTTCTCTTTTTCAAAATTATAAAAGTATTTTGAGTTAACCTTTATCACTTCTATAGCGCCATCTTCTTTCTTTGTATGTTTCTCAATTAGACCCTGTATGGCGCAGTCTATGAGTATAATCTCCAGTTTATCGTTTAATATTTTTCTGATATTGTGGTCTTTGCAGAACTTTTCTTAATTTTATAGTCATTCTTTTTCTCTTGCGGAACATTGATCTCGTTTCTCTCTCGAACCTGCATCTCTTTCCTCTTTGTTGCCTTTTTGGGACATGCCACAATTTCTAGCGTCTTCTCTTCTAGGGTTAGCATTTCTTCCGTTGTCTTGTCTTTAAAGATGGTTCTCCAGTCTATTGCTTCCATGTTGGGTACAACACCTTCCCAGTTTGTAGTTTTGGAGTGAAAATTAAAAATTTCAATTTGCCTCTTTCTATAGCGCGTGTTCTTTCCTTCCCTACTAGGGCTGGGCATCCGGGATCCTGGGATCCCAGGATTCCGGAAGTAAAGTAGACAGCTATCTTATCGCTTTGAGTTCGTTCTTTCTAGAAACCCCTAGAATGGATTTTATGATATATTTTATATTAAATTTCATTAGAATTTATAATTTTTATTCTTATTTATTGTATTAAACCTTTGAAACATACTAAAATTTATAACCAAATTTTTTCTAATCATGTATAACATTCTAGAATAATTTCAAACAATAGTATAAATTGCTCTCGGAATTTTAAACAACAATGCCGATAATTTTGCCGATGTTAGGCCTATTGAACTAGCAGAAGGATTTGATGACATACACATTGCTAGTACTATTACAAAAGTGAGAAAAATTGTAAAATTATTTCGTAGATCGCCCTTAAAAAACGAAATCTTACAAAAATATGTAAGACTTGAGCATAACAAAGAACTTCATCTACAACTCGATTCACAAATAAGATGGAATAGTTTAATAGTAATGTTGGAAAGATTTGTACAACTAAGAAAACCAATTTCGAAAACATTGATTGACCTTGAGATTAGCAAGGGCATGGATATTTCGGATGAAGAATTTGAATATATAAATGTTATTATCTCTTTAGAACCTGTTAAAATTGGATTGGAGAAGCTCGGTAGTAGAGATGCAACATTGCTCACTGCAGAAGGTGTGTTTACTTTTATTGTGAATGAGTTGAGAGAACAGAAAACTTGTTTTTTTACCACCTTAAAACAATCAGTAGAAAAAAAGACTTCAAGAGAGACATAATAAGAAGCTCGTAGGATTATATAAATATTTAAACAATCCTATAATAGCATTTAAACCTCTTATTTAATGCTCTGGCGACAATTCCTCCCACTTCACTAGAGTCGGAAAGAGCATTTTCCGCTGTAGGATTATTCATCACAAAACTCTGAACATCTTTAAGTGATGATAGTATTGATCATCTGTATTTTTTAAAGCATTATTTTAAGTCATAATGAAAATAAATCAATAATTTCAGTTTAATTAGTCTCTAGAAAGTTTTTGATCAAAGCATGTTTTTGTTCAATAAAAGGAAATTTTCTGTTTAGTTATTTAATTTATTCCAGTACTTCAACCTTATTTAATTTTTTTAATCCCGGGAATTTCCCGGGATCCCGGGATTGTAAGTTTTTTAATCCCGTTTTCCAGGATTAAGAAAAGAGCGGGAAATGCTCAGCCCTATTCCCTATTGCTTTGATATTGGTTGTTATTTCAATAATGTTATGAGCTGATATATAGTTAGGGGATATTTCTATGTTATCAATTATGTTGCTGGTGCTTGTGAATACCATATCTAGGCAGTTGTTTTTTCTTGTATTTTCCGTTATTTCTTGCGTGAAGATAAATTCATCAGCTAGAGCCTGCTCCTGGTCTTCCCGCGTATCTCCTTTGTTTTGGTTTATACATGTATTTCTTCCTATCCTTTTATATTTCAAATGGGAAATTAAAATCACCGCAGAGAATAATATTTTGGGTTGGAGAGTGTAGAGCTTTCATCCAATTCCTGACCTCTGTAATGGTATCTGAGAATTTTGTAATTGGAATGTTCAGGGATCTATATATTACAATTAGTACCCAGACCGGTTTGGAGTGTTTTGTACAAAACGGTCATAATTTTCAAAGTATGCAACTTTCAGATTTGCTTAAATAACATCGGTGGGATGGTTGATCCTGCCAGTAGTCATATGCTTGTCTCAAAGATTAAGCCATGCATGTCTCAGTACAGGCCTACCCAAGGCGAAACCGCGAATGGCTCATTAAATCAGTCGTGATCCATTGGATGAAGCGACCGTGTAATGAAAGATCTTCGGTCGTTGGATGAACAATTATTTATTATTATTGAAGATACGTAATCGATTACATTGATAGATATACTTAGCAACTGAAGTAGGTGTGATTCTTATTTTTAACCTGTGTAATATGCTTTAATGATATTTGTAAAAAACCAAAATGTAAATATTTGGAATCGGTTTGTATTAAATGAAATAACATACTACAATGTGTGTTTTTATTCCCATATATGCCAAAAAATACCCCTAAAAAACTTAAAACCCAAGAGTTTCCCGGGGCTCTGCCCCCTGAGACCCCATTACCATACATATTATTATTATATTACAGTATAATATACAATGGAGTATCCATTCCTGAAGAGCAACCCTCCCTCTCTCAACATTGCTAATAATATTAATTGTATTTGGTAGCGCGGAGAGACACTGACTGAACCGCGTTGTAATGAGCTGGCGGGAGGCGAGCCGTGGATGTAAAGACTACGCCAAATTACGATTAACTCGTCATGATCACGGATAAGTGCACACTGGTCACAATTAGTAAATCATGATTAACTCGTCATGATCACGGATAAGTGCACACTGGTCACAATTAGTAAATCATGATTAACTCTATTCACGGTTGAATGAATCGAGGATAATCGCTTGAGTACTCTTAATTACATTTCGAAGGACCAAAAACTTAAATTATCTGTAGATAAACTACAACCATTTCGTAATCAAATGAATGCCATCTTGCGTTCAAGGACGATTTGCTTGTCAAACATTTTTTATCTTACTCCTTTCATTTTAAGTGTTTGTAAAGTTATTTGTAACAGTTTCTGTGATTGGTCCTCGTTGATTTTGGGTTTCATTTGTGAAGTTTAAAAACTGCTGTAACTTAGTCTTTATTATTATAGCAACGTCGGCAGGTACTTAAAAGATTAGATACTTTGTGTATATATTGTTCTAAATGCGGAACATATGTACGAAACTACTAATGCATTGATGTTATTGTATTGCATGTCAATACTATATTTGAGCATTGTTAAAAATGTTGGATCACCCGAAGATCAGGGCCCCCAGCCTTCTCTAGTTAACCTTATAAGGCTAACTAACGAAAATATTACGACCTAACCTAACCAATCGTTAGGTCAACTGTACACCCTTGACGATTGGTTAGGTTAGGTCGTGATATTTTCGTTAGTTAGCCTTATAAAGCTAACTAAAGAAGGCTGGGGGCCCTGAGCTTCAGGTGATCCAAAATGTTTAATTATAAGAATTTTTAGCGAACTGCAGAGGGTAACAATGTAAGGCCAGTAAAACTATAATTTTAAACCATAAATTTTGTCTCTGGTGGTTTGAACGAAGAATTTGATGTTAGTGAGAAGTTAATAAAGGTGCTCAATTATGAACTTTGAACCTTGCATATAACACACACACACACATATATATATATATATATATAATATATATATATATATATATGATGCAAACCCATAAGGAAAAAGAAAAATGATTCAAAGCTCTTTCGTGTATTCAGAAGTACACCTCGTCAGGGAATAAGTACTTCTGAATACTTGAAAGGCCTTGGAATTATTTTTCTTTTTCCTTGTGGGTTTGCATCATTCATCCAATTCACGTGTTTAATTGTGAAATTCATCCCATATATATACATACAGACCGTGCATGGAACAAGGAATTCTTCTGGTTAAATTAAATCCACTATAGTCCGAATAAGTAATGGTAAATGACAAACACTATATAGTTTTTTCTTTTTCATGATGTTAGCCCGACGTGGGCAAAGGGTCACTCTCAAAGAGGCCCCAAAAATATAGCTTCTCTCACCAGCTATCTGCAAAGCAGATAGGATCCAGCTTTGGGACAGGATCTGGATTCTATCTGCTTTGTAGATAGCTGGTGAGGGAAGCTATATTTTTGGGGCCTCTTTGCGAGTGACCCGTTGCCCACCACGTCGGGCTAACATCATGAAAAAGAAAAAACTATATAGTGTTTGTCATTTACCATTACTTATTCGGACTATAAGTGGATTTAATTTAACCAGAAGAGTTCCTTGTTCTATGCACGGTCTGTGTGTATCATAGAATAGTCCCTTGAGGTTTTTTGAGCTCAATCTCATATATATATAAACCCTTTTTATTCTAATGAGTTTTTGGGGGGCTTAGCTTTCAATGCAATGTTGCTTGTAGGGAATGCTGTATTGGTATTATATATTTCGTACAAGAGAAAATCTGAAATGACGAGAAACTTCAGTGATTATTTGTATTACAGAGAACAATTGCTAGATGTTTTTCGCATATTTTCTTATTTACAAAAATCAAACAATAAATTATTTAAAATATATGCGATAGGCCTACATGCATGCTTACATGTAGGGTTCCATTTTATCATTATCAGTTCTGTGTTTGCTCAAAAAGTACAAAAGGTTCGTGAGAAATATACCACATATTACTTTATATTATACAGTACGGTACTGTACATTACAGCAGTGAGGTTAAAGGGGCCTGTAATGTTTTGTAAAAATATGTAGGCTTTAGCGGGTGTTGTGTAGTAAGTGAAATAGGCTTTTGATAATCGATAATTAATTAAAGTAATTATATTTTGAACTGGACCTTGTTGAGCGAACGACCTTTATATGATCCCTTTAATAGGCTTAACATCGCCTTAACCATATTCTTATCAAGGAAAAGATAAAATCTTATCAGCCAATCGATCTCGTTTCATCTTTTGTTACTTCTCACAGATTTTGAGTTGACAGTGCTTCTCGGGTCGACATTTCGCAATGCTAAATTCATTATAGATTATCGTTTTTAGTGGAAATTTGTAATTATTTTTGCTTGTAATTATTTTCATTTCTATTTTTTGAGTGCGCATTGTACTTCCATTTTGTTTCAATATGGCGGAACTGACCGCCTCAGTTTGAGGTTTGAGTATTTCTGTATTGAGCCCAACTAATGGAATGAGCGGAATCATTCATTTTCTATGCAGACGTTAAATTAAAATGAAGTTACATACTTGTTTATATATAGAATTATAGTGGTGCTGCATATATAGTATATTTAAGGGTACAGGATATTTTCTATTTTCTTTGGAAAGAGGAATATATTTTTAAATTTAAGACCTACTTCTCGCAGGTTATGGCCGAAATATGAAAGTAAACCTATATGGTGTACGGCTGTACGCATGTAATAATATATATGTGGTGTAGTGGTTAGCATCGCTGACTACAAATCCATCGGCCCGGTGATCGAGACCCGGTGACGGCACCCGGCGAGAAGCAAAACCCAACTGTTCATCGTTCCAAACAATAAAGAAATTGGTTGGTAGATAAATGGGTACCCTGGGTAGCCTAGTGGTTAAGACGCTGGGCTGCTGGTGTGGCGTGGCTCGGATTCCACGTTAAACTGTAGGTCTAAGGTGGAGTGAAAAGCTTGACCTTCGTCAGAATGAACAATTCGGGCGGAAGGTAACCAAAGGTTACCAAAAGTATATATGGAAAGTGATCAGACGGTCTCTTTTACCCTGAAATATTAAAAGTGCAATTATAAGTACAACCATAGGCGTACGGGCTTCATTTTTTTCGGGCGGGGGGTGCTCGCAATTTTCCCGAAAATTTCCAAGGTACCCGAATTTTCTGATGCCGACTAGGGCTGGGCATCCGGGATCCCGGGATATTATTTCACCCCATACTCAGACGAAAACGGTTTTCAAAGTTTAAAAAAAACGGGTGAACGAAAACTTCAGTTGTGAAAAGTCTTTGCATGTAATAATTATACCTCATAATAAAACTGTGTTTAAAAGTATCCCCTGAAAATAGAATACCGGGAAATCCCGGGATCGATGACAGTTTTCCCGGGAAATGAGCTGTCTACAGTACTTTACTTCCAAGATCCCGGATGCCCAGCCCTAATGCCGACATAGTGAACTTAACATGGCAAGGAAATGAAAGATTTTGTTGCAATAATGCGCATATATTCACAGAACATTATAATATATATATATATATATATATATATATATATATATAAAATTTTTTTTTTTTTTTTTTTTTTTTTTCCACGCATATTCCAGAAAAAATTAACCCTTAACAAAACTGAATTTTTTTTTGCCATCAAATAACATTTTCGACTGTGTTGTTGGAGTGAATTTACTACAGGTGTCATGAGTACCCCAAAATGAAATTACTTAACAAAATATTTTAAGAAATACATAAAGAAATAAACTTGTTTTAAGTTTAAATGCGACACGTTTATGCGACATTGCGGCGAAACAAAAACATTGTTCTGGCCCGTACGCAACAATGCAAGGCCTTCCCGTCCATCCTTGTTTAATATTACGCACCGGTGCTAAACTCTCCTTATAAGCAGGAGTCTGCCGATTTTGCTGTTTTTTGTGATTTATATAATTACACTAGGCAACAAATTTCAACTTTTTTTTTGTTACAGACACGTGAACTACTGATTCCTACTAAAGCGCTGATGCTGATTTCAGATCTGATATCAAAATTTCTCTATCACGTCCAGATTTTGTGTAACCGAAAACCCCTATTTTTCATTTTTTTTCTCACCCGCTTCTATTACGAAAGCCGTCTAAGCTACTTTTCCGTGCCACGTTTTATGTTAAGCATACTTAAATAATTAGTGAACAGGGATGTCTTTCCTCCTTTATTCTGGCTTAAGACAGACAGCGGAATTCCGCTGGCGGAGTTACCACCCTGCGCCCAACCATCCACCCAAAGCGCGTTAGTATTTTGTTGTTACTACTGAAAGGCAAATTCCTGTTCTTAAGTGAAACTTTGGTGTGTCCTCTTCCTTTGTCGCTTGTAGAATGACGAGCTCTCCTTCTGCAGGAACCAACAATAATCTCCCATCATATTTGGGTTGAAATTACCTTGGTATCTGTTTTCCATAACTGAGATCTGTTGGTGGAAGCGCTCACCATGCTCGTCACTTATAGCCCCAAGGTTGGCCGGGAAGAAGTCAAGATGAGAATGTAAAAAATGAATTTTCAAAGACATTCTGCATCCCATTATTTCATAAGATTTAAGCATGTTTTCTACGAGTTTACGGTGGTTTTCAGCTTTGTGGTTTCCAAGAAAATGTTTGACAACTTCAACGAAAGATGTCCATGCTCCTAGTTCATTCTCATTTAGGTTAGATGGAAACGATGAGTCGTGGATGACACTGCGGATCTGTGGTCCAGTGAAAACTCCAGCTTCTAGCTTAGCATCTGTCAATATTCCTTTGAATTTATCCTTTAAATATTGGAAACCACTACCTTGATGATCCATACCCTTCACGAAATTTTTCATAAGGCCAAGTTTAATGTGAAGTGGTGGAAGATGTACTTTCTGAGGGTCAATAAGTGCTGGGTGTTTCACATTATATTTACCAACAACATGTTCAGTTCTAGATGGCCAATCATGTTTTTTGTAGTGGTTCTTGTCATCTCTGCTGTTCCATAGACACAAAAAGCACATATGTTTTGTGTAGCCCAACTGTAACCCAAGAAGTAATGATACAACTTTAAGGTCGCCACAAATATTCCATGTGTGGTCCTTATATTTGATGAGTCTTAGCAGCAGTTTCATCGATTCATAAGTCTCATTAAGGCCAGTGGCATGTGCTACAGGTATTGAAGGTTTTTCATTGCCGTTGTGCAGTAATACAGCTTTAAGGCTAGCTTTACTAGAGTCAATGAACAGTCTCCATTCTTTTGGATCATAGCGACAGCCAATCCCTTGCATCAGACCAGTGATATCGTGGCAGAAACAAACGTTTTCTTCCTGTAAGTAAAATGATGAAAACTGCAAATGGCGATGGCGGAAATGGGAAACTTTGGTGTTTGGTTGGAGAAGATTAAATTCTTGAAGTCTTGAACCAAGCAACTCTGCCTTTTCTTTTGGTAATTCCAAATCGCGCACTAAGTCATTTAACTCCGCTTGACTTAACAAATGTGGGGAAATATTTGCATCTGGAACATATATGCCATCTTTCCCTGTTTCTATATCACTAGCAGAATCTTCAGATGAACTGCTGTCTGTTATCGTTGCTGGTGGAACTGGTGGTGGATTTGTTTCATCATGTGGTACTGGTTTCATTGCTGATTCGCAGTTTGGGTACGTGATCTTTGATTTGTTTTTCTTTGTGAAACCAGCAATCTTTGTCAAACAAAAATAACAATCATTGAAGTGATTTTCGGCTCACGCCAAACCATGGGGACTGAGAACGGCATAGCTTTTATTTTACCATTCATCCAAGCTATTAACATTGCATTGCACTGTGCACATCAAATATGTGGTGCCCAGTCCCTCTGTTGGTCTCCTAACTTACAGTCAAAATAACACTTGTAGGCAAGTTTAATCTTTGTTGTTATGTTTCTACGTTGTGGCTTAGGTGTATATTGTCCACAGACAAAGCAGAAGTTGTCTGGGTGATTTACACAAGCACGTCTATTTGATGCCATTTTGAATTACCATACAATATCTGAAAAAACGTAGAAAGTAATTATTACGATGTGCAAAATAAAAAGAAATACACACCGTAGTACAAAACAAATGCTATAAAAACACACAAGTCACCACAACCTGTCACTTGCTCATCAGCAGAGAGCTTCAACAACCGTTCTGCTTGACTGTCACGTAGCGACTGACCGTTGGGCCGTTGCCCGTTACTATGCTCTTGACTCAGTGTTGCCAACTCGGGATAAATTTTATTTATCAAAATTGTTCGAATTTGTATATAGTTGGCAAAAAAAATTGCTTTAACCTTGAAAAGCAAGTTTCATATTACTGGCATTAAGCCGATTAAAACCAAAATCTGGACGTGGTAGAAAATTTTACTAAAAGTGATTTGCATTTTACACAAAATCTAGACGTGATAGAAAAAATCTAATTATAGATTTGAAATCAGCATACCGAAATTAGCTAGGAGCACCTATTTGGTCTTCTGTAACAAAATCTTTGTTGCCTAGTGTTATTTATTAGGGATACGTTGTGGGTACGTCGCAACACCGTTTCCCGTTAGATCGGTCAGGTTGAGCAACGTTAGGTCTGTTCAGTGGTTAGATGGATGACTGTCCTCTGTGTTCAGTTAATGTAACGACCAAAGCTGGGCACAAACCGTTAATCCGTTAATCGTTAATTAACGAAGTTAACTTTTTCGTTAACGATTTAACTTTTAAGTTAACTTTGAAAATCATTATCGGACTAATTAACTTCCGTTACATTTAACTTCCGTTAACTCAAGTCCGTTAACCCAAAAAATTCATAAATAAACGTTTAAAAGTTTCTATTATTTTCAGTGCTGAGCAGGTGCGCAATTAATCCGCCACTGTTAATAGTGATGAACGAATTTCCATTTCCGCAGTGCAAAATCAGGCGATATATTTATTTCCGTCGCCACAATTTGTCTTACCAAATATGGTAGTTATTTATGGCATTGGTTTGAGCAAAACATGGTCGACTGTAAAATCAGGCGGAAAGATTTGCCATTTGAGTTGAATGTTTCAACTTCTTTCAAGAAATATCACGAGCATTTTAAGGCACTTTCAATAATATATATGTAACAATTACAACAAATAACTACATTCGTTTCATTTGCAGTCTGTCTCTTGCGCAACATGTTTGTGCTAGTGAATATTTAAAAATAATCGTTGTCAAGTAAGTCATGTATATTTATAATATGTCTGTGAGTACCTTATTAGTAGTCTCCTTGATACATTTCAAGAACCATAAAACTGATCAGGTAAGATTTCAATTCTCATGTCACTTTGATGACAAAAATTAAGTCAAATGATGTCTTACAATGGGAGCGTTTTCACCTTAACCCTTTATGTCCTGGCGGTACTTCTAGGTACCACATCTTTAAAATCTCCATAATTATTTTTCGACGCACTTTTGGCAGGCATCGACAAAAGGTTTGGGCCCCTCCTGGAGGATGACGAATGCCAGCTGGCTGCTGCCTTCCATCCCAGGTTTCGCCTCATCTGATTGGACAAGTATGACAACACCAAGGTCGCCAGGGTGAGGAAAAGCATGGAGGGTACAGTCGAGGAGGCCATGAAGCAGCAGTCCAACGAAGTGGGCAGCAACAGTGGAGGCAGCAACAACGAGGAGGAGGAGGAGGATGACTTCTTCAGTGCTGTCATCCAGACAAAAGAGAGCAGCAGAAGCCACAGGTCACTCAAGGGCAAGGCCCAGAACTTGGTCAAGACCTGGCTGGAGACCAACTCCAAGGACTTGCTGACAGATGCTGCCTTCTTGGGTGAGCAAGTGTTGGGGGACTTGTTCATCAAGTTCAACACAGCCATCCCCTCCAGTGCTGCAGTGGAGCGTTTGTTCTCTATGGGCAAGGACATCCTGAGGGCCAAGAGATCATCCCTGTCTGATGAAAACTTTGATATGCTAATTTTCATGAAGGGCAACATGCATCTCATGGACAAAATGGAGAACGAGAAGAAGAGGGAAAATTAAATTATATATATATATTGTGTTTTTCATTTTTTTTATAATAAAAGTTAACGTTAACGGTTTATCGGTAACTTCCGTTACATGTTTAACGAATTAACGGATTAACGGTTAACGAAGTTAACTTTTTGGTTAACGGATTAGCGGTTAACGAAGTTAACTTTTTGGTTAACGGTGCCCACCACTGGTAACGACCCCTAGTCTCTAGATGTTTTCAAATGCCATGTAAAGTTGTATGTCCCATCCATTACATGACTTTTACCTCGACGATGGAGGTTAAACAACCCAAAGCATTATTATTATCAGCATTATCATTATTAACTTATGCTCTTTTCATCTTTTTTCTGATGTACTATTGAGCTAAAATGTGTCTGTGTGTGTGTGTGTGTGTGTGTCCGCTTTTTTCGGAACCGTGCACAGCCTAAACGGCACATCGGAAAATTCTGCAACCACCACCAACTGATAGCCCATGAGCTGACGATGTGCTCTGTCAAGTTTCCCGGTCCTAGATCACTGGTTACTGGGTCCGAAGGCCCCAGCACCGCGATAAAACTACAGAAAAGAACGCAGCCGTGAAAATCTTGAGCTTCACATTTATACTGGGGAGGGGGTGGGGTAATTGGGGGAAATGGGGGAGTGGGGGTGGGAGGGTAATGGAGTAGAGAGATGGGGGTAATGGCGTTTTTTAAAATTTTGTAGCTTAGCCACTTCTTCCTATGAGGGCTTCATCTATTATTATATACTAGTACAGTTCCCGTCACTTCGCTGACGGTTAGACAGGCTAAACTACAAAAAAAGAACCCAGCCGTGAAAATTTTGAGCTTCACATTGTGTCAACATTTCTGAATCTGGTATCTCCCAAAACCTCCTCACCCCCATTCATACAACTTGGGGCTAACCCCCTCCCCCATTACCCCCACCCCTCCCCATTACCACACCCATCCCCCATTACCCCCACCCTTCCGCCCACCCTCACCCTTCCCCCATTGCTAAACTACAGAAAAGAACACAGTCATGAAAATCTTGAGCTTCACATTTCCGCCCGTAATACAATTTCTGAATTTTTTTTACAATTTCTGAATTTTTTTCTCACAATTTTTTCTCACAATTTCTGAAAGTGTGACGGACGGACAGACAGACAGACAGACGGACGGACAGCTCTCTTATTATAGTATAGATTATAATAAGAGCGCTGTCCGTCTGTCCGTCTATCCGTCACACTTTCAGAAATTGTGAGAAAAAATTGTGAGAAAAAAATTCAGAAATTGTAAAAAAAATTCAGAAATTGTATTACGGGCGGCAATGTGAAGCTCAAGATTTTCATGACCGTGTTCTTTTCTGTAGTTTAGCAATGGGGGAAGGGTGGGGGTGGGGGTAATGGGGAGAAGGGTGGTGGTGGGGGTAATGGGGGATGGGTGGGGTAATGGGGAGGGGTGGGGGTAATGGGGGAGGGGGTTAGCTCCCAAGTTGTATGAATGGGGGTGAGGAGGTTTTGGGAGATACCAGATTCAGAAATGTTGACAATGTGAAGCTCAAAATTTTCACGGCTGGGTTCTTTTTTTGTAGTTTAGCCTGTCTAACCGTCAGCGAAGCGACGGGAACTGTACTAGTATAATATAATTTTAAATCTACAACCAATAAAAAAAATGAAGTAGTGAAAAAAAAATCCGGAGGGCGATAGTGAGCTACCGCTTGTTAATCCTAAAATCACTTAATTCAAAGACGTGCCTAATAAGTGTAATAACAAAGCCTACCAAAATCCAGTCGGGCCACGCTCGCATTATAACTTATAAATTCATACAAAACAATTTTGAACAGAAACTTTAACATTTACTTGAAGTTTACGAGCCACGACTTCTGGCTTTGAATGTGAAGCTTAAAATTTCGACGGCTATGTTATTTTTGTAAATTTATGGTCTCGCTGGCTTTTCCTCGATTTTACAAAAAGAGTATGAAATTTCTAAATATAAGTTTGCATAAGTAGGTTTATATAATAGGCTGTAGTAGGCTTTGGGAATAGTCTAAAGGTTATCCATCACTTCCTTATCAGTTACGATTAGACCTATCGTATTATGACGTGTGATTTGTATCACTCAGGTTACTTTAATACGAGTTATAAATTTGTAACTTTTTGTAAATGGACCGAAGGTATAGGAGGCGAACTATCTGTTAGGTTTTACGATGTCGTCTTAAGTCTTAAGGCGTAAACATTTCCTAATTGAAATGTATTATACCATATGTCCAGGGCCGGATACTTGCTTGTGGGCCCTAGGCCAAACCTTATCAGTGCCCCCCCCCCAAAAATATTATATATACAGGGCGTCCCAAAAAAATGTATACACACTTTAACAGCTGATAGCTCAATTGATGTTTCTTTCTTTCCAAGTTAAACCCATTAGAATTAATAATGGCAGTCAGACTAAGCTTTGAACAAAGGAAATTCATTCTAAAATGCTACTGGAAGTGTGAAAACGCAGTTGAAGTGCAAAGACAGTTTAGGAGGGAGTTTCAAACAGATCCACCAACGCGACTTACCATCACTCGAATTAGAGATAAGTTTGAAGCCGATGGAACTGTTCAGAATGTCCACAAGAAGCGTTCCGGAAGAACACGGACATCGACAAGCCCCACAAAGCAAGAAAGAGTACTGGAAACGTATCACCAAAGTCCAAGAAAATCTGTGCGGCAAGCGAGTCGTGAGGTAGGAATTTCAGAATCGTCTGTCCAACGCATTTTGAAGCGCTGTCAATGGAAAGTTACATTCCAAGATTAGTCCATGCTATTAATGAAGATGATGATGATCCGGACCGAAGAGTGGAGTATTGCGAGTGGTACTTGGCACGATGTGGATGTGGATTGGACGAAGGGGTTTCGTAGAATACCCTCCGCGTTCACCAGACCTCACACCACTAGACTTTTTTTATGGGGATACTTAAAAGACAAAGTCTACGCTATAAAACCTGCAACAGTCGCTGAATTGAGAGCAGCCATTGAACGAGAATGCACACAAATACCAAACGAAATGTTTCGTGATGTTTGCGATTCCATTGCTTCGCGTTATCAGCAGTGCCTGGACCAGAACGGACGTCAGTTTGAAAACAGGCGTTGACAAAACAATTAAATAATGTCTGTAGATTCTATTACATTTTGAAAATGAAATGTATTTTAATAAACACTGCCTTTATAATTATTTAAAGTGTGTATACATTTTTTTGGGACGCCCTGTATATATATATCGTAATATTGTAATGTAAAAAAAAAAAAGAATTACAACATAATGTAACACATCAATAATTTTATTCAAATTAGTTTTATATCATGTACAACTTATTCTTACACAAAGGAATAATGGAAAAAAATACAGTCAAATTGAAGCATAATAAATTTTGCAATAAGAATTACAACATAATGTAATACATTACACATTAATAATTTTTAATCAAATTAGTTCCATATCAAGTACATCAAAGTAAATCAAGTTCCATATCATGTACATCTTACACATAGGAATAATGGAAAAATACAATGAAACTGAAGCATAATAAATTTTGCAAGCACAACTATGTGAAGTTCAAAATGACTTTTTCCTGCTTTTTTCTATGGCAAATTTGTCAATGATACTGTTTGTGTCAAGGGATTGTAGGAGGTCCCCAGTGGGCCCCCAGTTACTGGTGGGCCCTAGGCCAATGGCCTATGTTGCCTATTGGAAAATCCGGCCCTGCATATGTCCCACAAAAAAGTACACCCAACTTTAGATTGTACTAACTCCTCCAAAAATTGAGATATTTTGGATCTGTTTGTTTGATTTAATATAGCAAATTATTCTTTGTTAACGTTCAAAATTTATTCATGTTTAAACGATTTAGTGTTTAAGCATCTGCTTTTAACTGAAGGGTACAGCAAAATGGGTTGCGCCGAATGATCATTTCTCCCAGCCAGATAGCTCCTCTTGCTTTAACCAATGTGCTACTTTTTACGTCGAAGGATATTGCAAATATTTTTTTTAAATAATTCGAACTTTTGTATCTAAGATACGAGCAGTGGCGGTTCCTCATATGGGCAATATGGGCAGTCGCACAGGGCGGCATTTGTGGAGGCGGCATGAGCGCTGCAAAAAAAAATAAAAATAAAAATAAGAATAAATAAATAAAGAAATAAATAAAAATAAAAAATAAAATAAAATAAATAATAAAAGATCAATGACTTTGCATCAAGGAAGGTAAGAAGAGTCAGGCTTTAGATGGCAGTTGTGCTGTGGTGCAATTTATTTTGTTTCTTGTTCAAAGTGTAGCATAATAATTACCCTCTTAAGTGTCTTATTCTATTTATGTGATAGAGCATTTGTACAATTTAGAAATTTGATTCTCTAGTTTATTTATGGCAGTGTGCAATTTAATTTGTATTTTTCCTGTTCATAGTATCATAATTACATTCTCTTAAGTGAGTTATTCTATTTACGTGATGAAGGATTTGTAAAATTCAGAAATTTGAGTCTTTGTTTTGGTTCTGAAGTTCCAACAATTAGTCCAATAAAAAGTTATTTTGTGAAAGAGTTATGTCTGTCCTTTATTTTGGGGGGATTCGAATGTGTGTGTGTTGGCGAACAGGGGGGGCGCTGAAGGTGAGGTTCGCCCAGGGCGTCATGTAAGCTAGGACCGCCACTGGATACGAGTCATACATATAAATGAAGAATCTGAATTACTAAATTTATAAATAACTTTGAAACCCTTATCATGCAGTTTACACGAAGGCAGCGCGTTCTCATGGTCACAACTTATCTGCAAACTAAAAGCTTAAAACAAGTTCAGAATACCTTCGAACTGCAATTTCCCGATAGAGCTTCTCCAACTAAACATACAATTTTGAAGAATGTTCGGAAATACAAAGAAGAAGGAACGGTCCTCAATTTGAACAAAGGACGTTCAGGCCATCCGAAGACGGCAAGAACAGACGAGAACATTCAGCATTCAGCCCTGACTTGACCCCGTGTGATTACTTTTTATGGGGTCATTTGAAAAATAGAGTATTTGCATCACAACCTATCAATTTAGATGATTTGAGGACTCGCATCACAGCTGAAATCAACTTGTTAAAAGACAATCCAGATCTTATCAAAAGAGTGATGGGGAAGATGAGAGCTCGACTCCAGATTTGTATCGATAGGAATGGCGGTCATGTTGAAAGAAAACGAAACTAAGCATAACTTTTGCAATAAGGAATAAAGAAAAATCTGCTTTGTATCTTATTAAAATTATGTTAAAGTATCTATTATGTATTTGTCTTTTCATTACATCGATAGCACACACATTATTTTTTCATTGACCAATTTTGCGCAATCCATTTTGTTGTACCCTTCAGTTAAAAGCAGATGCTTAAACACTAAATCGTTTAAACATGAATAAATTTTGAACGTTAACAAAGAATAATTTGCTATATTAAATCAAACAAACAGATCCAAAATATCTCAATTTTTGGAGGAGTTAGTACAATCTAAAGTTGGGTGTACTTTTTTGTGGGACATATGGTATATTTGATCAACCATTGTTGTTTTTGCATTTTCTCAAAGATTATGTGATGCATAGATATGGCGCAAATAAAAATAGGATGATGATTTATTTTTACAATTTATACTTGTTTTGCTCAAATTTTTTGACTTTAGCAATAGTGGTCAAGAAGAAAGTTATTCCCCAAACTAGTTGTCAGATTTGGGGAATTTTGGGGGCTAATATTAAGTTTCAGAGACTCCAGATTTTGGTGATCCGTCTATTTTATACTTCGGTGCCAATCAGGATGACTCTTGCATCTGGGTTAGGTTACACTAGGTTTGGTGGTCGTTCTAGGTTGATTCGTTATTTCCTACATCACTCGGTGACTGTCAGCCAATCAGTGGTACAAAAAAAAGTGGTGGCCCTGAAACTTAATATTCACCCCTTTTAAGTAGTTGTGTGTGTGAAGTCCACTTCAAACTCGATCTGCTTAACCGTCTTCACGGTTTTCTAGTTTGCTGGGCAGTTGAACTAGAAAAAAAAGAAGATTGTGGATACCCGTGGTACAAGAGGAATTTCTGCGAAGTGTTTGGATGGTAGGGAACCAAGTTGAGAAAATTCTGAAGATTGTGGTGGTTGTTGTTGTTAAGGGTATAAGAAATACTGTTCTGCAGGGTACTTAAATATAAATCAAGATGTGGGTGTTTATTCTCTGTTTATGGTCTTGCAGCTTAGGATTCAATGTTTTCTTCTCATTTCCAGATAAGGCCCGATACCATTCGACGTCACTGAAACCTAAATCATGCATTCTCCGTCCGGCTTTTGTGTCGCCATTTTGCTCACATTTTTCAGTAAGTTCAAACATGAATGCATTTTTGTTCTTATTTTGCACATTTTTTAATTGTTCAAACTTGATTTGCCCCAAAGCGCTTTTCCAACTCTTTACCAATACTTATTTTACTCAAAATCCGCTTTACCCCCTTTCCAATGTTATTAAGAAGAGGAAAATTATACAAATTGAAAGTACTCTAACCGCACATTGACTCTCATTTAGAACCCATCAAATTAAAAAGTTAAAAACTAAATGACAAATTGTAACGCTTTTGGAAGCATAGTCTTCTTTCAAGATTCCTTTTGGCAAGAGGTCAATTCCGACTTCTTAATGATTTCAAAAAGAACAGGTTAAATTATTTTTACGTTTTCCTTTTGTGGACTATATATATATACTATATATATATATATATGCTTCAAGTGATGCATGACATGCATAGAATAGAAATGATTGAAAATGAAGCGCTTTGCTGAAACAGAACATTATTGTTGCTGACGCTCTCGGTTGAATTAAAGATGGTTTTCTTAACCCTCTAACGCCGACTGGGTCGAATACGTACCGTTTCAAATACACGCATTTAGATTTAACCCTACAAAAACGTTCGGCGTTAAAGGGTTAACTAGTTTATTGACCCGAACCAAAGGTCCTGGAGCATTCACACAATCATCAAGAGTCATCAACAATCGCCAACTTTATACTATTGTAAAATTTTACTGCAACGGCAGATTTTGAGGTACAGTATGACCGTATCCGAAATTTATTCCTAACAATGAAACAAATGGAACTTTTTCGCGTCCGCGCCATAGCGTTTGAGTTATTCAACATAAATTGATGGAACTTCATACAGGTATGCGTCATATATATATATATATATATATATATATATATATATATATATATAATATATATATAATATATATATGATCAAAAGTATTCGGACACCGCATGGTTTTGGGAAAAATGGTTTTATTATGGCATTTAGTAACCAGTAGGTCCACCCTTTGCTTTTATTACAGCGTCAACACGTCGAGGCATACTTTCCACCAGTTTTCGGTAAGTCTGTGCAGGAATGGCTCGCCATTCCTCTTGCAGAGCTGATGCAAGAGATGCAAGTGAAGCCGGGCGTGGTGTGCGGTTTCGTATCCGTCGCTCCAGTTCGTCCCACATGTGCTCGATTGGGTTGAGATCGGGGCTCTGAGCAGGCCAGTCTAACAAATCCACCTTATTTTCACGAAACCAGTCCTGCACACGCCTTGCAGTATGGCAGGGAGCTCGATCCTGTTGAAACAAACAATGGCCATCTCCGTAGTATTGCCACAGTGTAGGGAGGGCCGAATTGTCCAGAACGTCGAGATAAACGTCAGCGTTCATGGTAGTGGGTATAACAACCAACGGGCCGAGCCCTAGCCAGGAAAAACAACCCCATACCATGATGGACCCTCCACCGAACTTCACGTTGGACGTACACAGTCAGGAAGAAGCCGTTCTCCGGGCTGTCGCCACACCCAAACACGCCCATCAGACTGGAAGAGTGAATACCGCGACTCGTCGCTCCAAAGAACAGTTTTCCAGTCCTCCACGGTCCAGGAACGACGGGAGACACACCAGGCCAAACGACGCGTGGCATTAACTTTTGTAATCAGTGGCTTGTGTACAGCTGCTCTACCATAATAACCGAGTCTGTGCATCTCTCTGCGGATAGTTACAGTACTAACGGAGGTACCGGATGCTCTTCCTACCTCCTCAGCGATGGAAGCGGCAGAGGACGTGCGGGACTTCTTGACATGTCGTACCAGACTTCTTCTATCACGTTCCGTCAGTTTGCGTGGTCGTCCGGAACGTTTTTTCGCGTTAGTTGCACCGTCGTGCTTCCATCTCATGATAACATCCGCTACAGTCGACTTTGGTATATCCTGTTTGGCTGCAATGTTTCGTATAGAAACGTTACTTAAATAACATCCGATGACGAGTCCACGTTGGAACTCGGAGAGTTGACGTCCGCGCGGCATGGCTTCACAACAGTTACTGATAACTTAACAGAACACCTCAGCATTATAGTTTCGCCACGCTTTTTCCCAGCATACCTTTCGGCGAAGGTGATATTTGCAGAAATGCGGATTTTCCGGGGTGTCCGAATACTTTTGATCATATAGATATATATATATATATATATATATATATATGCGGCTTCTGATTCCTCCCAGTCCCAGCCAGCACGAAAGCGGTGCAAGTTGTTCAATTTTATGGCCGCTCCAACTCCCTCTACAGCTCCCTCTGTCAGCCAGGTGGACAGCTACCTTGACCAGCCCTGCAATGATGAGGATTGCAATCCCCTGACATGGTGGAGGGGCAATGCACATCTGTATCCTGACGTATCTGTTCTTGCTGCCAAGCATCTTTGCATCCCTGCCTCCAGTGCACCGGTGGAGCGCTTATTCAGTATTGTAATGATCATTACAATGATAATGAAGGGCTTGTAATGATAATGTAATGATAATGAAACAAAAATGCTGTAATGTTAATGAAAAATTTCTGGTAATGATAATGATAAACCTTGTAATGACCCCATGTCTGGTGATGTGTCGCCATGCCGTAACTCTTGAAACGTTCTACATAAACTGACGAAACTTCGCACATTATGGACGATCGTAAGATGATGTGTTTTGAGCAAGACTCGCGTCCATGCATCAAAGATGAAAGTCACAGAGACAAAATGTCAAACGGAAGTCCATACCATAACTTTTGAACCGCTCTACATAAACTGATGAAACTTCATACGCATATGTAACATCACAAGACGATGTGTTACAAGCAAAAAATCAGGTTTTTGCACAAAACGTCAAGGTCACAAATATAGGAGGGGACAGTGATGTCGTTCCGACATTGTGTATGCACATTTTAAATAAAATGCAAAAACTGACTTCTTATGAAATTTCAATCTTTTATTTTTAAGTCATATTCCAATAAAATATTAGATTGTTGCAAATGATTTTCTTAAAAGTGAGAACTGAAAATGTTGACAACAGCCAAGTTAACGATGGCCAAAATTGAAGATTGTTGACGATCGAGTGAATCAGGCTTAAGAGATCACTTTATCATTGATTACAGCGTGAAATTAGCTCATTTCATTTTACCCAACTCCAAAAGACAGTTAAGCAGAGCTTCATATGTAGAATTTGGACACCGTTCAGATTTGAATCTTTCCGTCGTGGAGAGAATGCAAATTAAACTGTAATTGTCTCAGAAAAGCAAAATTTGTGATTCCACCACGAAACCAAAAGTTTTTCTGCTCTTCATTCGTCGAAACAACGAAAACGATTGACACCTTTCAATGTACGAGTGTACTATTTATCGTATTTCTTGTCCTGCAACTTTAACATTCTCTGAACTAATCTCCGCGATTACTCAAGTCAGCTTATCTTGATGTTTGATTTTAATACAAATCTGCAGATGAGATACTTTCAATAAAATAAAATGTTTGAAGAAAATATGCTGAATTTTTCCAAAATGAGTTGATAATTACTGCACACCCAAAATTTATCACTTTCCGTACCGTTTTCTGCGCGTGGACATTTTTTCACGAAAGGATTCCCACAAAAACTGAAGTTAAGTCAGAGGAAAGATAAAAGAGGAGTGTTCATTGCATGAAATGAAAGAAATGGCTGTATAAGATTAAAAATCCCATAAATGTGAAATTTCTTTTTGGAAATTTGTTTAATCTTAAAAAATTATCTAGGCCTATTTTTGAAATGGCGTAACTAATGTTAGTAATTGTCTTCTTAATCTCTGAAAACAACACCTCGCTCATTATTTTCAAATTTGAATTGAATAATAAATCTTGAAGAATGAATAACTGTTGAGATCTGCCGGAAACAGGGTCTAGGAGAGCTGTTACGGAAGCTATTTGCGTAGGAATAGAACGCTCCTATCTTCACGCTGGTTAAAATCTTCATCTTTTAAACTTTTGGCCATTTTTGTAATTTCTTATAGGGTGCGGAAGAAACGCTTGAACTGTTGACAATCATCAAATCGTTTCACACTCACAGATATACAGGGTGTATATCTTCCATATTAAGCATTGCGTGTTATTCTAATCTACCCGCAACCAAAAAAGTCTCAAAACAAGACATTAATTTGAACGTTTGGTATAATTTTAATGTATTACTTTTGTAAATTTAATTTAAAATACATTTTCCTATAAGACCGGACTTATGGGACACCATATATATATATATATATATATATATATACCTTACCTTATGTTGTTTCGTGTGTTGGTCTCTCTTCACACGGAGGTCAAGCTGGTGGCCCCGCCTCTAGGTCTGGCCTGGTGGAGGAGCGAGTTACTTTCTTGCGCTCTCCACCGTACATAGCCAGGCACGCCCGGCTCATCTGGTACTGTCCTGAGCCAGGCATCCAGTCTTTTCTTGAAGACTTCAACTTTGACCCCCGTTACGTTTCTGAGGTCCTTAGGAAGCTGGTTGAAAAGTCTTGGCCCCCTGACAACCAAGCTATTTCCTTCAGGGTTGAGGAGGTCCCTTGTCGTGCTTTTAATTTGGGAACACTACACATTCTGCCTTTCCTATTTTCCAGTGTTGTTTGAATGGTAATTGGGTTTAGTTTTAGGTTTGGTACCAGTTTTTCGATCATTTTCCATATGTAGATTATGATGTACCTCTCTCTTCTTCTTTCCAGTGAGTACAGATTTAGTTTACGTAGTCTTTCCCAGTAGTTGAGTTCTTTGCAGCCATCAATCTTGGCTGTGAAATGCCTTTGCGTTTCTTCTAGTTTATTAGTTTCTTCCTTTTTATATGGGGACGTCAAAACTGAGCAGTATTCAAGTTTTGGTATAATCAGTGTTTTTAGCAGGGGAATCATTACTGTCCTGTCCCTTCTCTTGAACGTTCTTAGAACCTGTCCGGCGACTCTTTTTGCTTTATTTATCGCTATCTGATTTTGTGTTTCGAATTTCGCATCATCTGTCATTATTATCCCGAGATCAATCGCTTTCATGCTTCTCTGAATTTCCTGTCTATCTGGAGCATAATATGCAGTCTGTTTAAGTTCTTCTTTTCTACCATATCTCAAGAGCTGAAATTTCTCGGCGTTGAATGACATGTTGTTGTCTTCTGACCATTTGTATATTTTGTTCGTGTCCCTCTGCAAGGCCTCCACGTCATGTACATCGCTGATTTTTCTGCTGATCTTTGTATCGTCTGCAAAGGATGTTACTATACTATTGCTGTTTACTCCGCTGTCTATGTCTGTTGCATGATAATGAACAGGAGTGGGGCCAGTACTGTCCCTTGTGGTACTGAGCTGCGTACTTCCGATTCTGATGATGATATACCTTGAATTTTGACGACCTGCAGACGATCACTAAGGAAGTTGTAGATCCATTTTCCCGCTTTGCCTGTTATTCCCATGTCTTTAATTTATGTGCTATTATACCATGGTCACATTTATCGAAAGCTTTAGCAAAATCTGTGTATATAACATCGTAGTTGTCATTGCCTTCCAATGCATCTAGGATATTGTTGTAGTGCTCTATTAGTTGTGATAGGCATGATCTACCTGATCGGAATCCATGCTGATTTTCGTTGAATCTTTCCCGTGTCTCCAGGAAATCATAAATTTTCTGTCTAACTATTCTTTCAAATACTTTGGTGAGGTGGGACGTCAATGACACTGGTCTATAGTTCTTTGCTTGAGATCTGTCCCCTCCTTTATATATAGGGACAATGTTTGCTCTTTTCAAGATGCTCGGTATTTCCCCAGTGTCTAGGGATCTTCTCCATATCCAGTATAAAGGTGTAGCTATTTCATTTTTACAGTTTTTAATCAATAATGCGTTCCAATTGTCCGGACCTGCAGCTGAATGTAGTTTCATTTGTCCTATAGCTCTCGCTACATCTTCTGGTGTAAACTCAAAGTCTGTTATATACTCTCCTTGCAATTCCTCTTCAAAGAATGCATTTATGTCAGGTATCGCTTTGTCACTTTTTGGGGTACTGAAAACTGATTCATATTGAGCTCTCAATGTATCAGATATATATATATATATATACACATTTTAACTGCAAACAACACAGGATAATTAATGTAAAGAACGACGCTTGTGTAGAAGAGCGTTCCGCACAAGATGAGGAGGGAGAACGAACAAATGAAAAATGAGGTACCACCCAGGAATCGAACCCGGGATCATCCGATTGCCGGTCAGATATGCTATCCACTACACCATGGACCTCGATCAATCAAAAGTCATAATTCTCCTACATACGAGCAGAAACCAATGCCCTGAGGCCCATCGAGGTCCATGGTGTAGTGGATAGCATATCTGACCGGCAATCGGATGATCCCGGGTTCGATTCCCGGGTTGTACCTCATTTTTCATTTGTTCGTTCTCCCTCCTCATCTTGTGCGGAACGCTCTTCTACACAAGCGTCGTTCTTTATATATATATATATATATATATATATATATATATATATCGCAGAGACAGGAACTGTAATAAAAGTTATATAGGAGAAACCAATGATTTTAAGAGAGATCTATCAACCGTCTTAACACAGGTGATAGTGATAGTAATTCTTCGTTGCATCAACATCGGTCTGCAGTCGATCCCAGTATATTAGTTAATGACTCTTTTATTTGTTTTTCGACACAAAATGAGAATATTTGGTTTGTATCAATATATCGAGTTTTACGTTAAAACTTGAAGTGTCCTCTTTTCAAGTGGCATACACCGTATTTCACCCCATTTTGGGCGTATCTCTCATTTGAATAAATAATGACGATAAAATTGTAGTAAATAATCTGGGCAACGTCGGTAGGAGGTAAATGTGCGAGATGCCCTTCTTGCAAGAGCAAATAAGTGATTTAAAAAAATGCAAAAGTTGTAACTTACACGCAGTCTTAAATGTTTGCCAATGCCTACAATGTATGTTTGAACTGTGCACCGTGCACCCTCTTCGATGCGCAGGTAGCTACGTTGACGCATGTTTGCGTGCATATGCTTTAGAGTCTCTTCTTTACACTATGAGAAGAGGTGTACGAGTGGGGAAGGATAGGGATCAGTCAGTGACCTTGGTAAGAATTGCCAGATCAGACGCTTCAAAAGGTGTGCTACGCCAAAGTTTGCGTCCTGTGGCAGCTTGCATGACCTCGTGTTTCCTGCTGACTTTCCCAGATTCTCTAACGCAACTTTGGCGTGAATATTTATTACAATGCAATATATTTGAATATATATATATAATATATATATATATATATATATATATATATATATATATATAT
Source organism: Bathynomus jamesi (assembly GCA_023014485.1). NCBI lineage: Eukaryota > Metazoa > Arthropoda > Malacostraca > Isopoda > Cirolanidae > Bathynomus > Bathynomus jamesi. The sequence continues at coordinate 763,253 of JAJOZX010001380.1, read as the reverse complement.
ATATATATATATATTAGTGGTGGACCGGATATCTGCATCCGCATCCGCAATGTTGAAAAACTGACATCCGGTCCACCACTAATATATATATATATATATATATATACACACACACACACCTTTGGTTAACCTTTGGGTAGCTTCCCCCCGAATTATTCATTCTGACGTAGGTCAAGCTTTTCACTCCACCTTAGACCTACAGTTTAACGTGGAATCCGAACCACGCCCCACCAGCAGCCCCAGCGTCTTAACCACTAGGCCACCCAGGGTACCCATTTATCTACCAACCACTTTCTTTATTGTGTGGAAGGATGGACAGCTGGGTTTTGCTGCGCGCCGGCTGCTGTCACCGGGTCTCGATCCCGGGGCCGATAGATTCGTAGTCAGCGACGCTAACCACCACACCACCGAGGCGCATATATATATATATATATATGATGTTTCATAACACGTGGGACGCACTTTCAGGATGGATTCAGGACCTGAAAACGGAGAAAAAAGTTTATATAAACATATGTCCGAAATCGTTTTGTTTCCGAGTTAAGTCCGTTTTGTGTTCCAGCAATTCTTTCCGCAAACTGTTTACAAACACTGCTTGCCGACAATGTTTGTGAGTATGTACGAGACTTATTTCATGTATGGCCTTGCCGATTTTAATGTTTCGTACACTGTATGACATGTTTCAATATCGTTGAGTGTAGAGCCATCAGTCAGTCAGAGGTGCATCGCGGTGTTTCACTGTTCGTATTCGTAATTTCTTACCGTGAATAAGTGCAGTCGTACATTTGAAGTGAGAATGGAGGCTTTATTCAAACAGAGAAGTGGCAGACAAGCATTTCATGTATGGACTTGCTGAGTGTAATGCGGCCGCAGCAAGACGTCTGTATGCGGAAAGGTTTCCGAATCGCCGTCTGCCAGATAAGAAGACCTTTCAGAGAAAAGACGAGCGTCTTCGTGACACAGGATCATTCAACAAGCGAGTTTCAGATGGTGGTAGACCAATCAGCGCCAGAACTGTTGAGTTGGAGGAGCGGGTCCTGAATCGCGTGGAGGAACATCCTGGTGTCAGCACCAGCAGCAGAGGGTGTAAGATATACAACTGTGTGGAGAATTTTACGGGAACAACAGCTTTACCCATATCATATTCAGAGAGTACAAGGCCTTACTGAAGCTGATTTCCCACCAGGAGAGGCTTTTTGTACTTGGTTCCTTCAATAGTGTGCTTGCGATCCTCTTTTTCTATCCTCCGTGTTGTTTTCTGATGAGGCTGTCTTCACAAGAAGTGGCGTGATCAATTTTCACAACACTCATCACTGGGCCGAAGAGAATCCGTATGCCATCATCCAGTCAAGGCACCAACAACAATTTAGTATCAATGTATGGGCAGGACTTATTGCCGACAATTTAATCGGTCCATTTGTTTTGCCTGGAAGATTAACAGGAGAATCCTATTCCAATTTTTTAAGGAATAATTTAAGCGATTTCCCAGATGAAGTTCCTCTTGGTGTCCGACGACGTATGTGGTTTATGCATGACGGCGCTCCGCCTCATTTTAGTCGAGTAGCCAGAGACTATTTGGTTGACCATTTCCCTGATAAATGGATAGGCCGTGGAGGACCCATTGCGTGGCCTGCTCGCTCCCCGGACCTGATTCGACTATATTTTTACCTGTGGGGTCATCTGAAATCCATCGTTTACGTGACACCCATTGACAAAGTTGAAATGCTTCGCCAACGTGTAGAACAAGGATGTCAGAAAATCCGAGCAATACCTGGAATGTTTGAACGCGTCAGGCAGTCTATAACCGTATGACGAGGCGTGTTCAGGCGTGTATTCAAGCGCAAGGCGGTCATTTTGAACACTTCCTTTAAAGATAAAGCGGATACTTGCTGGAACACATAACGGGCTGTAACTCAAAAACAAAGCGATTTCGGGCATATATTTATATAAACTTTTTTCATTGTTTTCAGGTCCTGAATCCATCCTGAAAGTGCGTCCCACTTGTTATGAGACACCATATATATATATATATATATATTATATATATATATATATATATATATATATATACACACGGCATGAGAAGGTGCCCCCTCAAAGGGCATTCGATTCCGCTCGTACGTAGGAGAATTACAAGTTCTGATTCGTGGAGGACCTTGGTGTAATTGTTAGCATATCTGACCGGCAATCGGATGATCCCGGGTTCGATTCAGAGGAGGTGCCTCGTTTTTCATTGCTCGTTTTCTTTCCTCCTCTTGTGCAGACACTCTTCTAAACAAGCGTCGTTCTTTACGATATATATATATATAATATTATATATATATATATTTGTATTTGCAACAACTTAAGATTTGCATGTCTTTCCAAAGTAATTCACAGATTTGCGACTTTTTCCTCAGACGAAAGCAAGTTCAGCGTTTTGCACCAAAACTTGTTTTTATTTAGTCCATCCACGCTTCTACAAAATTTCCTACTTTTTTGTGAAATCGAGAAAACAGTAAGACCATAAATTTGCAAAAATACCACAACCATCAAAATTTTGAGCTTCACATTTAAGTCAGGGGATCAAAAGTTGTGAAGCTGCACTCAATATGTAAATGACTTGTGAGTTTAAAGTAAATGTTAAGGGCTCTATGACTTAAAAACTTCTGTTGAATTCGAGAATGGATCGACTAGATATTAGTAGGCTTTGTTTGAATCTTGAATTTGAACTTTTCCAAAAGTGTTTAAAAGAACCAGTTCTTGAAGTTGAAGGTGCGCGCCCACACACACCCACCCACCCACACACAGTATATGTACAGTGGTGCTCATAAGTATTCGTATAAAGAAATATTTCAATTATATTCGTCCTTATCCTGGGCTACGTCGCAGCCAAATGTCGTAACACCACTTCCCGTTGATCAGCGAAGTTAAGCAACATTGAATCGGATAGTAGTTGCATGGGAGACATTCCTCCGCGTCTAGACTATGTAGCGACTTATGGTTCGAATCCCACGTAAAGCTATAGGTCCCCTCCGACGTATATGACCTTAGATGTTGCGAAGGAGGTTAAACAAGTCAATCATTGTTTTTCGTCTTTATCTTTTGTACTATGCATAAGATAGTTGTTAAAAGTTTACCGTTCGTTTACAAAAAATTAACACAAAAAAAGTTAGTTTAACTAGCCACTAGCATAGGCTGACCATATTTCCTTGAGACAAAAATGGGACATTGGGATGGCAAAAAAGGGACGGGGGTTATGTAACATTCTGTATTCATGAAAAAGTAAGTACATAAACATATTGAGCTTACAATTATTCTTCAGTGACAGAACCCATACAAAAACCCATACAAAACGGTACTGTCCCGTTCAAAACGGTACGTATGGTCAGCCTACACTAGCATATAATGTAAACCATCAAAGAATTTGAGGGAAATAAAAATGTTGAAATGCAAAGGTTTTCGTACATTTATTTACAAAATTTGTTTAATACTTTGTGTGTCCACCTTTTGCTTGAATGATTTCAGTGATTCGTTTTTGGTATTTTTCTACAAGGTTTCGACATCTTTTAGTAGAAATTTTAGCGCATTCTTCTAAAGAAAACTGTTGCGATTCATTCATATTCGAAGGGTTTCTCTTGCTGAGAGCATTTTTTCAAATTAAACCATAAATTCTCGATTAAAGTGAGATCTGGGCTTTGACTGTGGCATTCGAGAAGCTTGAAATTCTTGTTTTGAAGCCATTTCATGGTGCTTTTACTTTTATGTTTTGGATAATTATGTTGTTGCAGTATCCAATTGCGACCCATTCGCAACTCCCGAATTGAAACCAATACATTTTCTTCTAAAATTTTCTGATATTTCTTCGAATTCAAGATTCTATTGGTGACAACAAGCTTTCCTGGACCAGAAACACTGAAGCATCCCCAAAGAAGGAAAACTCACCATGTTTAACCGTAGGAACGATGGTTTTTTTCCTTGAATGCAGTATTTGTCGAATAATTGAATTTTGTCTCTTGTATCCAGAGAACGTTTTTCCATTCTAGAATGCAAATCCATCATTTTGATGATCTTTGACGTACTTTAGACGAGCTTCTTTTTTTGTAGCAGAGGTTTTCTTCGTGCAGACCATTCTTTCTCAGTGTACGACGTACATTAGAGGGATGGACAACGATCTTAGACAGTCTTAATGTTGGGCAAATATCACCTGCAGTCACTCGTGGATTTGCAGCAGCCATTCTTTCAATCCGTCTAGCTGTACGTTCTGAAATCTTGCAAAGTCATCCACACCTTGGTAGAGTTTTGAGTGTTCCAAAGCCTTTCCATTTCTTTATAACTGCAGCAACCGTCGTAAATGGAATTCGAAGTCCTTCTATCTTCCTATAACTCTTTCCAGACTCGTGTCAGCAATAACAAATCTCTGAAGATCTGTAGACAGTTCTTTACCTCGACGGTCCATTGTTTACTAATGTTTTGTACAGCCATCCGTCTTCCATGAAGATTCACAGACAAAATTCTAGAATTCAGAATTGCCAACAGTCCCTAATCAATAAATAGCCAACTACTGATAAAAATTTTAAATTCTTCAAGCCTAAGTTGAACACACAAGTATGCCTCTATACTCATATTAATGCATAACTATTCTTGATTCCTCGCTTGAGCGTTTGAGGCAGGTTTAAATGTGCCATTTTTAAGAATAATGATTTGAAATGCTTTTGATTTTTCAATTAGTTTTTCCTCTTCAAATAAAACGTTACCAACTTTATTTTATTATCTGCATGATACCATTTAAACGCATCTCCTCCTCGTATCTTACAGGTACACTTTGCCAGCAAGCTCCAGGTAAACTATTTCCTATCATTTTGGGTGCATGTGTAATAGTAACTTTTTACTCAGTGTGTTTCCTTCATTGCTAATGTTGGCCTAATCACTGAGTTTAGTTGAGGTGAATCCTAAAAAGGGGTGATATTCCTTCTGGATTTTGATGTCGGATATTGTGGTTCAAATCGGAAAAAAGTCGTTTGAATTTGGATGCATTTACTTCTTGTCTCTCGTGTCTGCCCTTGTCGTTGTGGTGTTAAATCGAGTAATGTTGCTTAATTATAACAATTTTCGGAGCAGGTGTAGTTTATGTCCCCCTGACGCAAAAGGGGACAAAACTACACTAGGTCAAAGTTGGGGAACGTAAACTACACTAGGATCTTTGTATACGAGGACAAAGTTGGGGAACGCAAACTGCACTAGGCGCCACTGGGGCACTTGCTCTAAAATTTTCTTTCGTATTCAAACATTCTACAGGCCTATTTTCTCTCAGATACCTTTTCCACAGGCAGAATTATTCTCGCAATTTTTCATCAAAGTTCCCATAAAAGTGGTCGAGTAAATGAGATGAGATTTGTTTATTAGCATTTTTACACGATCATTTATACTCCTTTACTGCGAGTGGAATGAGACCTGTTTATCTGTTTAAAGTAATGTAAATCAAAGTTCATCATTTGGTTTTCGTTTGGCGCAAATTACTGATACTTTTTTATAGTTTTAGAAAATTTGTCCTTTCATTTTGTAGAAAATGTAAAATTTGATTCCATAAAGAATTTTATCCAAAAAGAATTTTTGGTACTTGTAGGTTATCTCCCCCCCCCCCCCACCAATTTTGACAGAATATTTTCGTTAAAACTAAAGAAAATATCACGATTTAACCTAACCAATTATCAAGGGCGTGCAGTTGATCTATTAGTAAATAGTAAATACTATTCCAGAAACAAACAATGTTATAATTAATAATAGATCAACTGTACGCCCTTGATAATTGATTAGGTTAAGTCGTGATATTTTCGTTAGTTTTAACGAAAATATTCTGTCAAAATTTGGGGGGGGAGATAACCTACAAGTACTGAATTTTTGTCTTGTTAGACATCTCAAATTCACCGTTTGAGAACGTAACGGAATTACAGTAAACTAGCATTTATAGTGCTAGTAATAGAGGTTCTAGAATAATTCATCCGTTGCGAGAAAGGTTTAATTTCATCTAACATAACCCGAGGTAAATCCTAGACCTTAGATTAATTAATTAACTTACTTGAAATGGAACTTATCCCGAACTCTTGATTTGGGGAAGAATCGGGTTAAGTGTCACGGAAAAAGGTTCGTTTTAACGGAAGAATTATTTCGAGTGCGGGAACTCCACCTTCTTGTCTTTAGAGACGTCGTCGTTGGAATAACTATCAAAAGGTAGGATCGGTTCCAACAGTCGGCCCAGTATAGCCCCATTATTGGAACTGATGGTAAGACTTTCCCAGGCAACAAATCTGGGACGTGTCACACAATTTTGGAAACGATTCGACAGACAAGTTCAGTTCTACGCAGTAACTTTTTTGACTTCATAAACAAAATTAAAATTTAAAATATACTACTTGCACGAATGTTTCTGGCGTTCCTCAAGGCGGGATGAATTATACTTTGGGCACGTACGGATGATCCTGAAAAATGGGACATCTGGGGACACTGGGACATGTTACTTAAAACTGAGACTGTCTGGATGGGGTGAAATTGGATCACTTTAACATATTGCTTCCCAGGAACCTCTCTTTAACATATTGCTTCCCAGGAACCTCTCTTTAACATATTGCTTCCCAGTATATATCACTTTAACATATTGCTTCCCAAAAAGGCTAACTAACGAAAATATCACGACTAACCTAACCAATCGTTAGGTCAACTGTACGCCCTTGACGATTGGTAAGGTTAGGTCGTGATATTTTCGTTAGTTAGCCTAGATTACCAACCTCTTTCTAACCAACCAACCTTTCTCTTTTTAACATATTGCTTCCCAGGAGGGGTCACTTTAACATATTGCTTCCCAGGAGGGATCACTTTAACATATTGCTTCCCGAATGCTTTGGGAAGCAATATGTTAAAGTGATCCGTGAAATTTATTAAAATGTATTATATTTATTAAAACAACATAGTTGTTAGATTGATTTCTTTCATGCCAGACATTATTCACCTTTTACGTCATCACCTTTTACGTCATCACCTTTTTACGTCATCACCTTTTTACGTCATCACTTTCCCCACGACGAGTGGGGACGTGTAATTCGAATGAATTAGTGAGCATTACGTGACTTGTCTTGCAGTGTACTATAAGGAGGAATTTGAGCAGGGAATTCACTCGCTTCATTATGCATTCTATACAATGTACTATAAACAATATCGTTTTATATATTTTCAAGGTACTCACCGATGGCGTGACACATGTTCGTCCTCATTTGAAATATGGTAAAGCATTTGCATTTTTTAAAAGATATCCTTTATTTTCTGTGTACATAAAATGTGGTGGAGAAATGCCATCTACAGTATTACATTTATGTACACGTAATATTTTAGCATCTACACGTTATGAAACGGTATGTAAAATCATTTGAAGGTCACACACGTATTATAGTGGTAATGCGCATGCGTAGGTCATATTAATTAAATTTATATGTTAATTAAAGTAATAATGGCATCATACAGATGTTAAGTTCATCTCTCATTTCTAGTACAACCCCTTAAACAAGCACAGATTTCGAAAGATAAATATGTAAGGGGTGCTACTGTAGTATGCGGTCTACCTACGATTCGGCGGTCTACCTTTTAATTATAGCTTCTTATCTTGTTTACTAATTGTTTGTTTACATCCCATTGTCAATCGCCCTTGACGATTGGTTAGGTTTAGTCATGATATTTTCGTTAGTTTCAACGAAAATATCATGATTAAACCTAACCAATCGTAGGTAGACCGCATACTACAGTAGCACCGATGTAAGGTCCGGGAGATCGGGAGGATATTTTAGGCGAAGATAAAATGGCATTCCTATATCATAATGACGTACGTGAACTGGATCGATCCGGAATTAACTCGGATTCGATATTATTCCAGTTAACCGATTCAAGATTGGATTTAATTACGGTTAGTATGAGTTGATTAATTCCGGTTTGATTTAATTACGTTGTCGACCTCCGTTTCCCCCTATATAATATAACCTATAACCTACACAATAGTTTCGTATGAACGATTTCTTCAGTTCTGAAACATTTCAAGTTCAGACGTATCTAAAATGTCAAATGGATATAAAATAAGGATCACTTTAACATATTGCTTCCCAAAGCATTCGGGAAGCAATATGTTAAAGTGATCCCTCCTGGGAAGCAATATGTTAAAGTGATTAACACTGGGAAGCAATATGTTAAAAAGAGGTTGGTAATCTAGGAGATAACCTACCGACCCAGGCCTGGATTAACCATTAAGCAAAATAAGCACGTGTTTAGGGCACCAAGGGAAGGGGGCACCACAGAGTTTTAATAAAATTAATAAATAAAATTAAAAACAGGTTATATTTAATATAGTTGTGGGGTCTGGCCTGGGGGATGGCCTGGAAGAAAACTGAATTTTTAATCTATTATTTCACATTCAGCACTTATTGAGTTTTAATGTCTTGTCAGTTAGACAATGGAAGGGTCGAGGGGGAACCATTGTTGGGCTGTGCTTAGGGCATCAGTTGGCCTTAATCCGGCCCTGTACCGACCGTAAACAAAGCTATAAATGTTAACAAAGTTATAAACTTGCTCAATTCTTTCTTGGTATTATACTATACAAGCCGGTTGATGATTGGTTAGGTTAAGTCGTGATATTTTCGTTAGTTTTAACGAAAATATCACAACTTAACCTAACCATTCGTCAAGGGCATACAGTTGACCTACAGTACATGAAACGGAAAAGATCATAGAGCGCAACAATTCTAATAAATTTACTTTCAATCTAATATTTTAACATGTTATGATTTACTTTTTATGCCTTTTACTTTATTAAAGCGAACATTTTTTATCGTACTCCTTATCCTAAATATTGGGAAGCAATATGTTAAAGTGATTAACACTGGGAAGCAATATGTTAAAGTGATTAACACTGGAAAGCAATATGTTAAAATGATTAACACTGGAAAGCAATATGTTAAAGTGATTAACACTGGAAAGCAATATGTTAAAGTGATTAACACTGGGAAGCAATATGTTAAAGTGATTAACACTGGGAAGCAATATGTTAAAGTGATTAACACTGGGAAGCAATATGTTAAAGTGATCCTAAAATAATAATAGTTACGCACAAATTTCCACGATTGCAATATACAATATACGCCATATACAAATGTAACGTTTCCATGGCAACTAATTTAGATGTTAATGTCGACATGCTTCATATTTTGTATTTACTTATTTCTGACGTGAACACTATTTTTGTATCCGGGTATATATATATATATATATATATATATATATATATATATATATATATATATATATATATACCTTTCAACCTTTCAAATGTTCCGTGCGTATATATATTCCCTGAGGTGTACTTCTGAATACACGAAAGGCCTTGGAATCATTTTTCTTTTTCCTTGTGGATTTGCATCATATATAAAATGTTAGTCAATGTGCGAAACCAGTCATTTCACGTAATGCCTAAAAATTTCAGGCATTTCGCGTAATACCTGTAATCCTTAACCATAGGTAATACGCATTACTAACCTAACCTAACCTAACCTTCAGAAAGTTATTAATCGCTTAATCGAATTATGCGAAATGCCTGAAATTTTTAGGCATTTCGTGAAATGACTGGTTTCACACATTGACTGTATCGTGTTTGACTTCGGTGGATTTTTGCATGAACTTTTTAGTAAAGGATTTATTTTATTTTAATATTTTTTTTTTTTTTTACAATTTCCTTCAAAAACTAAAAAAAGGGGAAAATTAATTACGATGTTTTAAATATCACGAAATGAATTTGTACAACCAGTAGGCCTATACAACGGAACTACTCTTTTTTGTTTACATTTTTCCTCCTCGTTTGCATTTTCCTCCGTCATACTTACGTCGTATTTATTCCATTTACGTCGTATCTATTTTAATAAAATGTTATCGGGTGAATAAGAGCACGAAACACGAAGAAACGTTATCAATTTTACATCACAGAATTGATGGGTTGCCATTGTTTGAAGGAATTTACCAATAAAAAAAGAATTTTTGATTTTGAAGTCAAATTTTGGGCCTGGAATTTTTTTTTTTTTTTTTTTTTAGGCACGTTCTGATTCTGTTTGATGATTGGATCGGTCATAAAAATATTCTGTTTAATTATTCGCCTCATACTTTTGTTTTTTTCTTATTTGGTGTTCTTCTTACGGTAACTGCTACTACAATTATTTGTATTATTAAATGATAGTAATTTAATAACTAAGGACTTTACTATGATGATATACGGTGCTTGTTTACATTTAGATAATTTATTTCCTAAATTATATAAATTTAGCCCCACTTTCGAAGTATTAGGTCAGTTATGAAGGTCGGAACTCGAAAATGGACGAATTGGCAACTTTCTCAGGCCGTAATGCTCTCTCGAAAGAAAAGTTTAAAAAACAGTTATATTTTGAGCGTCGTGGCATTTGTTGATGTAGATTGTGACGTGAATCCTTCGAACAGGGTTCAAATAGTACCTGCAGCAGTGTTTTCTGGCCAAAAAAAATTTCATTATTGTAGCATTACTGAAGTTTTGGGCCCCGTTACATTATTGTTACTTATAAAAGCTGGTCTTCCAAATTGTATTGACATTTTTTTAATATGTTTAGGATTAATATTATAAAAGTTGCGTACACTTTTAATTCCAAATTTGTAAGACATAATTTGACGGTAAAACTGAACAGAAATATCAGATTCTATAAAGCTAAACCCTCTTGGGGACGTGTAACGAGCAAACCGTGCATCCGTTAGGAGGAGTCTTAATGAAATCGGGTTCAGTTCGTAGACCTCCGTTCGTTCTTTCCAAGAACGTGTCGTTCTAGATCTAGGAAATTAATACCAAGAATTGTTTATGGAACATTGACAGGAAAGGTAACAGTACATATGTACAGATCACCTAATTAATTTCACCTTGAAAGAACTGTTTTTCTCCCGACCTGTTCAAGTTCACGAATTTACGCCTGACCTTGAATTCTGTTTGAATGATGGCCTCTGATATCAAAGTGTGTAAATGACGAAAGAGGATGAGTTACAGGATAATGATAGTTAAATTGTTATAAAGAATATCGTAATTCCTGAATGAAATAACCTATTCTACGTATAGAAATATAACGCTTGAAGTTTTTTCTGTTTCACTGCAAACTTAAATTGATTAAAGTCTGTAAGGAGAAAATTTCTGTTCCATTCGATATTTACTGTACCAATAATCACCAGACGTAAGTTTATTTACAGATTCACGCTTCAGAAATCCTGATTATTGATTGAGCCATATAAATAACATTTTTGACAAATGCCCGGGGGAAGCATATGAATCATGTGCAGGAATCTCTCTGCCCGCCCGGCCGCAGAGCTGGGCACTTGCGGCATATTGCGGTACTGCGGTACTGCTGCACTACCAAACCGGTACCAAACCGGTACGCGGAAATTTGAATGCGGTAGCGGTACTGCGGTACTTTCAGCGATCCTTTGCGGTACTGCGTTATGGGGGCCCGGGGTGGTAGTGCGGTGGTACCGCAAGTACCGCAGTACCGCAAAATATGCCGCAAATGCCCAGCTCTGTGTAAACAGTACTCTGGGTGAATAAAGGTTAGGTTAGACGAGTGTAAGCATAAATATTTAACAAAGATAATTTATTGAATTATCATAAATTTACGAAAATAAGAAAATATAAAATTGGATGCTTAGTTTTCAAATAAAAATATGATGTACATTTACCTAATGGTTTATAAGTAAAATTTCCCTAACAAAAAATGAAGCTGATCAGTCCAAACCAGCCATCGTATGCAGTGTAGTCGTAATTTCTTCAGTGGGGTAACGCAGTAGGGTAACGCTAAAAGTAAAATAAAACCAGTAGGGTAACGCTAAAAGTAAAATAAAACCAGTAGGGTAACGCTAAAAGTAAAATAAAACCAGTAGGGTAACGCTAAAAGTAAAATAAAACCAGTAGGGTAACGCTAAAAGTAAAATAAAACCAGTGGGGTAACGCCGTTACCTTGCGTTACCCCCGGACTACACCACTGATCGTATGACTAACCAGTTATAGTTGACCTTGCGGGCTTATCATGGGCAGGCCAAACCTTCATCTAGTCATGATAAATGGTGGTAATACGCTTCAAAGCCAAATGATCAGATGCCAAAATGTACTAAAAATATTAGTTTGTCATCGGTACTTATCCCTAAAACTAAATATATTAATGGAGTTTTAGATCCAAGTACTTATTTCTGTCATCTGTTCAAAACCTACCTAAAATATTAATGAAAATGTCTTATTAACGTTAATTGACAACAGAATCTCTCTCGTGATGATGATTCATAACGACAGTAAATTACGTAATGATCATTTGGACAGTCATTACTGATTCGCTTTTGATCGACATTACTTTCGGAGTTTGAGTAAACAATGTACATTACCATGACTAATTTTGTTTTTTCAACTGAACCCTAAGAATGCACTGCGATGTGACCACCATAAAAACGAATTTGAGTGACTTTCTCATTAGTAAGTTTTTAGACGTATATAAATAACGGTTCAAAGCGAGTTATCATGAATTGCATTTAATGAGCGCTCAAATGTAACGAGATCGTAGGAGGATTTTAGTGCTAGTATTTCGCACAATTTTATGTTAAACCTTTCAACTTTTTAGATGTTCCGTGCACGGAGGTCAGGCTTGTTGCCCCCCCTCCCTTCCTCTTAGTCTCATAAATCTTTCAGTAAACGGCAGATACGAGAAAACTTTACTTGGAACACTTGCACACGCGGAAGTGTGTGTCTGTGTCACTAATGAGATCAGATATTGTGCTCGAAATTTTTGTAGCATTTTCCTGTTTGTATTAAATTTGGTGTATACAGAATGTAATTAAATAGATTCGTTATGTTTTAAGTATTATCTTATTTATATATTTATTGGTTTATTTAGTATTCGTTCGTACAACATTTTAAATAATATACTTTTATGCAGAATTATAAATAGAAATAAACGAAAAGTATTATTACCCACTAATTTCGGGGAGAGATTTCAACACGTGAAAGAAGTAATCCAATGACATGGAACCACTTGGAAACTGTTGCCAACAGGAGTTTGAACTGCTATGACGTTTGTTATTGTTGAAAAGACTTTATTCCTATTTTATCGTCATTATATCTGGAGCTGATAAAGTACGGCATTAGCGGTAAATTACCGTCATACGTTTCGGAAAGTTGCCTTAAAATGAGAAGAATTGAGAACGTTCTCCAGCGAGGTCAGTTCATCGTTTGTTATTTATTGTGGTTCCTTTTAGTAGGAATGCATTTGGCGACAGTTGTTCCTACTCAAGCCTTTGTTCTACTTTCATCTTACGCAGGTTAGTCCTCAGTTCATGTTAGACTAAAGATTTTACGCACACAAAAGAGAGATTAATTAGTGCCAATTCGCGCCATCATCTTTGGAGCATTTAGTATCTCATTTTTAGGTTACTTTATCGGTCTGTTAAATTGTTAAATTGGGCTTAATTATACAATTGCAGCCATGTATTGTTTTCATTTATTTATCTATCAATAGATAGAAATGTAGAAACATCAAATAGGAATTTTTCCGGATTCAAATGTTTGATTATATATATATATATACACACTCGTATATATAATTTTTTTTTCTTTTGGCACGGCGGGGCTTGGAATGTCCCTCAAAATTAAAATAAAATTCGGTATTGCTTATAACGAGAGAGACTGAATTAAACTGGTGTAGTCAAACGAGTGTCTTAGAACTTCTAATACTTTTATTGCGATTATTTATAAGTTACTTTTAAAGCGTCGTTGTAAATGTTTAGCGAATGTAATAAATATGTCTTCTACCATAATAATAATAATGGGAATATTATAATATCACATTTTAAGAGTTATTGGATGAGTGAGTGAGACCCATTCAAATTTGGTTGGCTTTAACCGTCTTGATGGTTTTCTAATTCATGCGTGATTTTAATTTATGTTTTTAGTACAAAATAACAGTGAGAAATCGCAACCCTTTTTCGCTTTGAGCTTTCTTCCTTCCTTCCATTATTCTTTTTATTGTTTGTAAAGCAGATTATTTGAGTTTAGTGGGGTTTTAGGTTACGTAAAAACCTCCATTTTCGGACCTCCGTCTCAGAAGGAAAGCGGAACAGACCGCTGCCGAAGAATCATCACGGCTGAACTCTTCTTTTAGGCCTATGTTCGGGGTTCTTATTAAGGAGAACCGTCCATTAATATTTTGGAATTCTAATTTGAAACTTCTTCGCGAAGAAGTTTAGAAACGCAGAAATTTGTCTACCATTATCATTATCGGTGGGCCAAGTCGCAGTACCACTTCTCGTCAAATCAGTTAGGTTAAGCGACATTGTTTTGTAGTTGGACGGGTGACTATCCTCCACGTTTAGATGATGTAACGACTCGTGGTTCGGATTCACGTTCCCCTCTATCGCATGACCTAAGCCGTTACGAAAGAGTTTAAACAACCCGAACATTAATATCAGCGACAGCGGTAGAATTTGAGGGAAGTCGTCCAGAGTAGTGTATGATAAAAAGAGGTGTCCAAGCTTCTTTAACATTTTCACCGAGACATTTATTGAAAGAAAAAGGGATTGTTTCAGTGCAGTAGAAATTCGTCTGCACCGGAGATGGCATGAATGTAGTTTTTAAATCTGTGCCTCCACACCAATGATATACTTCAAAAGGAAGTACCCCATTGTATTATTTTAAATCTAGGCTTTTAAAATGGCTGTGGTTAAACATCACTCCCAATCCGGAATGCGGGTTTTTTTTTGGACAAATTTCTTAAAACAAAATTGTCTATCAACCTAGTATTACAAATGGATATATGGCGGGATTTCAGCTTTTCTCATCCAAACAAATAATTGACGATACCCCTGTAAGACGAATAGCTTCTTAGGTGGCACTGAGTGCCGGTTCCTCTATACATTTTATCGTTTATCTTGCGTAGCAATGCAACATCTAAAGCCGATTTTCACTTTTCTCCTTTTCATCTGTCTTTCCTGTCATTCTGTCTGATGTTTTGCCTTGCTTTTATTTGGTTTTCCATCCATCTTTTGTTTTTTCTTATCAATTTGCGCTTACCAAGAAGGCCACACAAATGGATTCATCTTTTAGTTGTTCTCCTCTTACTAATGAGACACGAATTTACCTAAAAGACTTAAAAGAAAGACTGACCCCCTAAGGTTATAGAATAAAAAATTAATACTGTACCGTATGTACAAATTGGGGCTTATGTGAATATTGAGTGTCTGTTGTACGATATAGGCTTCACCATAATTTCTATAAACCGTAACGTGGAAAAAAGTCTTGCTCCAATTTTTCTCCGGGTCACTTTTAGCTTCGTCGTTGCCTTGTCATACTTCCTTCAAAGTTGAATTACAGAACGATTATTTGAAGATGTAATTTAACGTTAAGCCTCATTTAGTTGTTGTACGAAGTGGTTTTTGCTTGTAGCTGTGTGTATTATGAAAAACTCTCTACATTGCAGTATAGTTAGCTACATTTAATGTTTAGGATGAATTATAGTCTTCTGGCTTTAGTAGCTTAGAGTGTATCTTCCTGTTCTTGTTAAGGCTTAAGTGTTGGGAACTGAATCATTATTAAGGAGAGTGATTTAGATGCATTAACCGTTCGGTGGAGCTTAAGATAACCTTCCCTGAATTGCTTGTTCTCTTTTTCTCAGCCTTTTCTCGTCAGTATGAGTTAGGAACGCTTTACACCTTCAGCTACGAAATTTCGGCGCTCCTGAATGAGCCTCAGGCAACGCCATTATCCTCCTCGAAAGAAGTTGGCTTCAAAGTGAATCTTCAGCTAGATTTGGCTCCTATATGGCAAAATCCTTCCAAAGGAAACGAACAGATCATCGAGATGAAGGTAACAATTTTGCAGGACTGATTTTTATCATGAAAAAAAAATTTGGAACACCTTTCATTATTAAATCCGGAGTAGTTAATGGAGTATCGCGACAGTCTTTCATGATTCGGTTGAGAATACAGTATTTTACACTTAAAATTCCTTTACCCAACACGGTGGTGAGGTGTACTGCGAGGGGAGTTCAATAAATAAGATAAGGTACTCTCAATATAAATCTTATTACCCTAACTATTGAACACGCTTCGTATACATGTCAAGTTCATAAATAAGTATTTATTCATTATTTTGCGGGCTACGATAAGTCGTAGCCACCTCATAACACCGCTTCCTGTTGATCAGCAAAGTTAAGCAGCATTGGGTCTGGGTAGCAGTTGTACGGGAGACCGTTCTCTGCATCCAAATTATGTAGTGACCGCGGTTCGAATCCAACGAAACGCTGTAGGTCTCCTCCCTCATATGGCCTTAGGGGCTGCGAAGGAGGTTAAACAATTCTATCATTACATTTCATTATTTCGTCATGAGGAAACTGACTTCGTTCAACAGCTTTATCAGTTAACTGATTGTTGTTGGGCCGCTTCATATAGGCCTGGGATTGACCATTCCTTAATTCTTCTTCCTTAAGTTTAAATTAGTTCATTTTTAAAATTTTCCTCTCAGCCTAAATAATTGCGAATAATATATTATAAAATGTAGCTATTACACGTGATTTGGTATAAAGGGATCGTTGAATTTCTAAGTAGCTTCAATTTCAACCGTAGTAGTTCGTGAAGCTGCAAAAAGCAAATGAATAATATAGTTATGGAATTATGTTCGTTCAAAATTCTCGATTTTTTTTTAGTGAATTCTATTTCCGACATTTTCAAAGTACTCTCGTTAATTAGCCAAAAAATCTAAGATATATATCTCTCCACTTTTTAGATACTCGAACCTTGTGTTGAATTTTGCAGGTTAGCGTTCCAAAGCTTTCTGTCAAGGCTCGACAAGGTCCATCTCCCGAAGGATTTGTGAGAAAGTCTTCTAAGGCGGAAAAGTTGCAGGATCTTCCTTTCTTTCTTCACCGCGAAGGAGGACTGATCAAGAATGTTTTTTACACCAATAAGGAAGAGTTATCTTGGCTAAATATTAAAAAAGGAATTGCCAGCCTTTTCCAGGTATCGTCTATCTTGACTGTATTAGAACGACTAAATCTGAGTTTTCAACGCGTCCCTGCTTCACCATTTAAATTACTTTTAGTCTACGTGTTAAGCAAACTTTATGTCTTCAACTTTCTTATTCTTAATTCTGTGTTCCATGTAGAGTTACGGGAAGAAATTCGTCAAAAAATTATAATGTTCAAACTTTACTTATTAATTTTTTGTGCCTTTTTGAAATTTCATTTCGGCAAATTTCTTTCCGCAAAGTTAAATAAAAAGGTTTGACAAGTGCAAAGCTTCGTTTTCCAAATTCTTTTCAATTTTTTCTTTAGTGTTCAAAGTTTAGTATATACCCCAACTTAAACTAACCATCTCACAAATCTCTGACGTTACAGTACCAACCCAGAGATGGAACGGAAGAAGAGACTGACACTTCTGGTCTTTGTAACGTAACGTACAAAATGAGGGGAAAACAGCTTCTTCACAAAATAAAGAAGAACTGTACATCTTCAAACCAAGTCCCTTTCTTCAATCATACCGATAAGGTAGGACACTCGACATCCCAGTCACTTGAACACACACTCCTTTCTATTCTCAATAACAGCCTATTCATCAGTCAAGTCTGGCGGTGCTTATTTAGACTTAAAAATAAACAAACTTTTGCGTTTGGTACAATCTTTGTACACAATACTATATTTTTAAGAGAAAGCCATAAAGCTACGGTGTAACAAAGCTCTTTCAATTACATTCAGAACAGAAAGGAGACCTAAAACGGTTAAGCAAATATCCGATAACTCTTCGAGTTAAGCTTCTTGTAGATATTTTTTGAAGTGAAATCGTTCTACAGTCGATTGATAGCTTTGTTGGCTCGAGTTTCTAAATAGTTTGGCATCTCATTCTCTAATTGGGGAACTGCACGCAAACGTCAGTTAACTAGACATTTTCCCATACGATCACTGAAGAATGATTCGGTTAAATGAGCGATTTTTGCCCAAATGTGGCGACTGATTCAGTTTTATAACGAAGCTCTGAGCAATTAATTCAGTGTAAGGAATTAAAAATCAATTTGTAGATCTGTCAATTCAGTTCGGGCCATTGAAAGTAAATATTGCACCCACCGTCCTTAACCCTTTAACTGCTTCTGTGGTGCTCTGATCGAGTATACTCGATTTGGGTTTTCTGTCGATTAATGAAACCCACACACTGATTCAGTGATGGCATTGAAATGGAGCAGTTAAAGAGTTAAAATGCTTTGTGCGAAGTCTCGTGTGGTTGTCTTGAAAGAGGAAATGGTTACTCCTTTCATTTCTCCAAGGACACCAGGTTCATCTGAAGTGGTTGTGAGTGGGCTGCATCGTGACCATTGTCGCAACACTGCATCCTGTCGGTCAGCGAAGTTAAGCGACATCATGTCTGGGTGATAGTTGGATGGGTGACCGTCCTCTGCGTCCAGATGATGCTGTTACGAAGGAGGCTAAACTAACTCCATCCCTCCCCTCTAAAAAACCACTGGCTTTGAGCCAAGAATCTGTTTTTTTTTTCCTTAAAAGTGCTTTCTTGCATTCTCATCCTCCATATCGTGTTAGGTTAGGTACGATGAGGGAAATTAATGAGATAAATCTTGGCGTGAACGGTTGCAGGTCTTGAGTGCCGAGGTCAGGAGGCAGTCAGAAACCACTTTCGAACTGGATCCAGATGACGCGTCTATTAAAAGCTGTTCCTCCGTCGAGGTTCTCGTATTAAGACCGGAAGCGAGGAAGTCTTCGGGAGTCGAAGTCATTGGCAAACAAGTTCTCCATTTAAAAGGTTGACTCTCGTGAATTCTACAATTTGGTTGTGCTTTACTGTTTGCTGTAGGCTCCTCAGTTCGATTGTGTATGCAATAAACGTTGTTTAGTTTCGCTTGGAACAAAATATTTCTCTTCTCAAAATCAGGCAAAAGCGCATCCAAAAGCAAAACATTCAGCGGGGAAAGCGCTTCCGAAGTGGTGAAAACTGTTACCAAGCGAATCCGAAGTTCTCTCGTCGCCGAACGACTACCAACAACTCCAGATCCCAAAGAATGCATCGCCTGCAAATCGGTAAGCTTTCATTGGCTACTACTTTCCATCAACTGAAGGACTGAAGTTATTCAAACTATGATCATTAATGATGATAATTCCTTTCTACAACCTTCTTTCTGTCTTCTTTCAGCTGAAGGACCTCGTCAACAACTTCCGGAAGGCCTTGAGTTCCTCCAATTTAGCTAATCAAAGTTCTGCAATTGCCTTTTTACGCCTTTTGGGAAAAATTAGGGAGAGTGATGAGAAAACTGTCAAATCTGCGTTGAAAGACAAGAAAAACGCCAAGATTTTGTAAGTTCACATTTAAGCAGTTACGAGATTTTGAGATGTGAAAGCTCGGGTATAGGTTTGTTTGGTATTAAGGGTACTTTATACCAGTGGTTCTTAACCTGGGGGGCGCGCCCCCCTAGGTAATTTCCAGGGGGGGCGCGATCCCTTGGGGAAAAACACTAATTGTATTTGTTATTCTCTTAACGAGAGCATGGGCTAATATTGAGAAGTTTATGAAAAAATGCAAAAGTATCCCCCTCCAAGGGGGGCGTGGAGGGAAGGACCAATTCCTAGAGGGGGCATGGTAGTAAAAAGGTTAAGAACCACTGCTTTATACTGTTGAATGCGGAACACCCAAGACGCTAAAAAATGTAAGAGATGATTGGATAGAAGTTGTTATTGTAACTAAAAAATGTCGAACGAAAGTGTATCACAAAAATATAATTAAGGCAGTGACATCCGACTCTCGAAGAAGAGGCGAGTTTGTTTATCTTAAATACGATAGGTATAATTCAGAAACAAGTGTCACCTTTGGGTTTTAAAATTCTAGTCCGAAAATGTAGTTTTTTTCGTTCCTAATTTTTATCATATTTCCTACTGCTGGGGCATTAAGCTAACTGAGTGAGGGACCGCGGGGCGGATTCAGCAGAACATTGTTAAAATGTAGTAGCACATTTTCTCCAAACAGTATTTGGACCGTTTAATGGAAAGTGTTAACCATCTTTTATCTTGAACTTCAGACCGCAATTGTTGGACATCGTCGCGGCAGCGCAAACTATTCCCGCCCACAACGCGGCCAAAAGCATTCTCGACTTCGGTGGAAAAATTGACCTTCCCGAACGGTATTTGTTCAGTCTGTCTCTCTCGACACATCCTCTCGAGTTCATTATCGAAGGTAAGAAACGAAAAATTGTGCATTAATTTCATAATTTCTTTTAAGCATCTTTTTTGCACTTTTGATGGGAAGTTACGCCACAGCCGCTAACTTTTTATTAGCGATACTGTTAGCGCCGCTAATTTTCAAAATTGTTAGCGAAACAGGTAGCGGCGCTAAGTTTTTAGAAAAAGTCAATCTAATTTTTCAAAACCACTCGTACTAAAATTTGGTTCGCTGACTGGAATCTCCATCATAAAAGAGTGAGGCACCACTAACTGCAAGTTGATCATGACATCAGCGTGTAGAGGTTGTAAGCTGCAACTTTCTGGACAGACTCTGTATATCCACTGCTCTGTTTGTAGCAAAACATGTTGTTGCCTGTTATGGACGGAAGGCAGAACACGTATAAATTTGGGGTGGTTTCAGAAAAAATTAGCGCTAGAGTTAGCGGGCACAGTTAACTGTGTGCAGATGATGTAACAACCTGTGGTTCGGGTTCCGCGTTAAGTTATAGGTCCTCAGACTAAATAAAGTCTCTCTCTCTCTTTCACACACACACACACACACACACACCAAAAAAAAGAAAAAGAAATACCTCTCAATTTAAAAGTCTAAGACCCTTGTTGTCTTTCTCTTAAATTAGTAAATTTAACCCTCTAACGCCGACTGGGTCGAATACGTACCGTTTCAAATACACGCATTTAGACTTAACCCTACAAAAACGTTCGGCGTTAAAGGGTTAATCCCGTCCCAAAGTTGGACAGCGAAATATTGCGTTTTTGATGAATATTTATTGTAAGGTAAAGTAATTTAAAAAAAGAAATTGAAATCCGTCAACTTTAATTCTCGAGTAAAGATATTTATTTTGCATTTTGGATATTTTTCCTCAAGTATGAATTGCCTTGCGGTTTTTTCATCTCAAACTAGGGAATATGAGATGGACTTCAATAGTTTTATTTTTACTGTAAAAGAAGTGTCTCAAACCTAAAATATCTTTCAAACTGCTTTTTATGATAAGTTCATTTATTTTGGCGTTACTTAATTATTAGTTAAGTGCAGTGATGGGCAGTATCTAGATACATGTATCGATCGATACTTTTGTATCGGTATCGCTTTAGCTACTTGACAAAAGTATCGATTTATCGGTATTGCTAAGGTCAATTTTCTTAAATGTATCGAAAAAAATCGATACATCGATACATTAATAAGAATTTTTAAATATTTAAATAGATGTTATAATATGACACTACTGAGTTATATTTATGAATGTACATAAATAATAATATTATTAAATATTTATAATTAATGACAGTACTACTCTACTGGTCACGTCACACAGTACGGCGCAACGTTTAAACATGTTTGTACTTGTGTTATTGAGATTAATTAACCATAATATAGAAACGCTCATATAATACAGAAACGCTCATTGGTGTTGCAACACTATTGGCCACGCCCACTCGGTGTTGAGTTTAAACAGGTTCATACTTGTAACGCAGCGATTCCTCTTGGTCCCCCGACTCACTCAGCAGGGTTGCCAGGTGTGGCTAAAATTAGCCATTTGGGCTAATTTCAGATGTGGCTGGCTAAAAAAAATTATAAGGACTAGCCACTCGTTTTTTGGGCTATTTTTGGCTAATTTCAGTTTATTTACCATATAAATTTTTAGCTTATAAAAAATTAACTTTTTCTACAAAATTTTGAGTCTATTTGTCTACGCTTTTCAGAAAATAATGTATTCAATGTTTGCTATCAGTGTTGTCTTTTTAGTCTTTTTCAAACCAGATTTGGTTTAAAAAATTCAGGTCCTCGGGCCGCCTCTAGTCATCTCTAGTGGCAACTGGCAACTTAAAAGTTACCAAACAGTGGTGCCAGATTGGGCTACAAGTAGCGGATTACGTTACTTTTTAGGGCTGCACGCTACTAGTTTTAAGATTTGGGCTACCCGCAACTTTTTTATTCGGAATTTTCTGTTCAAAATTCAGAATGCGTGCCAGGTCGGTTGCACACCCAATATTTTCCATTATGAACACTATATTTATATACACTATGATGCAATATACCTTTGAGAACGTAACTGAACGTTTTTCGACAAGCGCAATCTGGATGAAGGATGAATTCGATGAGCAAGAATTTGATGATATTGTCTCTACCAATTTTTAATAAAAGTATTTAGCATTATAAGGATGTCATCAATATTTATTAGAAGGTAAGTCTTCAATTATTTACTCATTTTATATTTCTTATTTTTATTTTATCATTTAAAAGTAAGTATACATTATGCAATCGATTTAAAGAAAAAAATTCACATTTTGCATATATATATATATATAGTTTATACGTACAGGGTGTCCCGTAAGTCTGGACCCATAGGGCAAAATTAATAAAATTACAAAATAGTCCCAGTTTCGCTGGACATGAGTCGAAGTGACTTCTTGGGACTGACAGCGAAGCTAGCCAACACATTGGTACTGGTTTCGTCTTCCGTAACAGTCCTTGAAGGTCCTCTGCGAGGCTTGTCAGCTACGGATCCAGTTTCCTTAAATTTGGCTATCAACTTGCCAACACATGTGTGTGTGATTGGTGCGCGGTCTGGATGATATTGTTGAATTCTTCGGCCACTTCCCGGTGACTGCGGGTCCCGACCAGCAAAATAACTTGAACTCTCTCCTCTCTAGTCAGTGACATGGTTTACCTGCAACATAATAAAAAAATATATTATAAATCCCTATGGGTCCAGACTTACGGGACACCCTGTAGATTGATATAGAGGACTGGCTAATTTTGGCTAATTTGGTTCTCTCATGTGGCTAAAAATGCTTTCGAACACCTGGCAACCCTGCCCCCGAGGCATTTCTTATCAATCAGTCACTCATTAAGTAGACGTCACGCCGAGTAGTTGTGCGATAATGAGTGAAGATATTAATATTAATAATAACGCGTCAGGATGTGAGCCACAAAAGGAACAACCTGGTGAAAATGACGCGACAGAAAATCATTTCCATAAAATTAAAGATAATATCTAATACCTACATATTAAACGAATAATTATAAAAATGTACCGGCGATGCATGTATCGGTATCGCTTAAGACATCTAGAAAGTATCGGCGTATCGGTATCGCCTAAGACGTTCTTCATGTATCGATGTATCGGTATCGCTTTAGCGATTTTCATGTATCGATGCCCATCACTGGTTAAGTGTTAGTGAAGCAACTTCACGAAAGCAACGGATTTATTAGTAAATAAGAGTATTAAACCCCCCAAATGAAGATACATTTTAAAATTTAATGCAAGTGACGTAATGAAATTGCCAAATTTATTAAACTAATTTTTTTCTTCAATTCAGGAATTTTTTTTTTTTTTTTGAGGTGCACAATTTCGGGAAAAAAGTTCGCCTACAAACTTCTAAAAAAAGTATAAAAAATTATTAATTGTCAATATTTTGTTTTTTCTTTTGTATATTTTAGTTTTTGGTGACATTAATAAAAATTGAAGGGAACACGTACCCATTCCTGATTAATAATTTTTTAGAATTTTTATGTTTTTAGGCGAACTTCTTTCCCGAAACTGTACCTACAGTATATAGAAACAGAACACTAATCATGACTACATATAATGTGAATCCTTTTCAAGCCCGGGTATCATTTCCACTAGTTTCATTCCCCTTTGTCGCTCCTCTTCGGTTGCCTTTTTTCATCTGCAGAACTGCCAGAATGTCACATTTCATCACTTTATAGTTTTGGTACTTTTAATAATTTTCTCCATTGTCCATATTTAATTTAAGTGTTTAATTTTATGTAATAAAATTATATTACATCTTTAAAGAACTTTTAATTAATATTAATTTTATAATACCCTCTTTATTATATCAAAATGTTTTTCTATTTATATTTGACCTATATTCATTTCGTTGACAAAACCAAAAACTTGACACTGAAAAATTAACTAAATCTAAATTAATGGAACCCATAAGATACTTGTCAAGGTCAAGTCGATCAGATGTAGAAAAGCCGTTTTATATTCACTGCTTCTCGTTAAAATGTTAAATGAAGGACTTATCAAAGAATGTCCTTCGTGACTGAGTGTAAAACAATTAGTATACTGTAGAACAGTGATGGCGAACCTATGACACGCGTGTCAGCAGTGACACGCCGCAGGGTTTCAGGTGACACGCGATGGATGTTGAAAATGTTTGGTATTCTGATGAAAAACGGCAATAAATCGTCTACGCCCTAGTACTTTCGATTAATAAGTCGGCTATCTATGATTTTGTAGTTAAATTTAAAATGCATGTATGCAAGTGACACGCCAACAATATCATTATTTAAAAAACACGAATTTTGGCACACTTGGATAAAAAGGTTCGCCATCACTGGTATAGAACGATGTTCTTCCTCTTTGAATCGTATGATTAGTGCGCTTGAAAACCTTTGAATCATCGCTGTGTTTCCCACGTTTATAATAGGTTTTAAATTGAGGGAATAATGGAGTGTCATTCTTTCCCACTTTAAAGAAGAGTAAAGCGGTCCTTGGTCCTTTCAGAAGTTAAGTGGTTTGTTACTTCTAATAGCTAGTTCTTTCCCTCAAGATTTGCTGAAAATTTCGAAGAAAGGAGTAAAGAATCCTCATCTTTCTGAAACTTTGATTCTTACCATCGCATCATTGACGAGAACCTTCGCCAACCAGACAAAGAATGAAAACCAAAAAGTAAGTTCGCTTTGACGGAATTCCCTTTCAGTTCGTACGAGTTTGTTTCTCATTTCACTTCTTATCAAACCACAGTTTGATAATGAACACAATGACAACGTTGGAGTTCCTTCTGTAGCTTCTGAACCTTTCAAAAATCTTTTCATTATCATCGTAATACTTAAAAATGCTTAACTGTGTCTTTTTTTTATCTTAGTGTGTATGTATTTTAGATTAATTACTGTATTGTAATCGTAAATATTAACCGTCAAAGACTAATACTGACTTATATAAATTAAGTATACCTTTATTATCAGACTATATTGTATGGCACTAAAATTTACTTATACGAGATAGTTGACAAAATACGATGGAATGTTTTACTAATTAAAAAGTGGACTTGCTAAAACCGGTATTTAAAATAAAAATAAAAATTTTGGTGCTCTTCCAATATGTGCTCTACCGCGAAAATTTACATTCCAATACGTGATCTACCTTAGATAATTAATTATTCGGATTAGCAGCAGGTACGTTAGTTAGCCTTATAAGGCTAACTAACGAAAATATCACGACTTAACCTAACCAATCGTCAAGGGCGTATAGTTGACCTGACGATTGGTTAGGTTAAGTCATGATATTTTCGTTAGTTAGCCTTATAAGGCTAGTTTCACGGTAGAGCACGTATTGGAATATGATAGATCACAGTTTCGCGGTAGAGCACATATTGGAAGAGCACCAAAATTTTTTGCTCCATAACCAAGTTCATTCATGATAATCAAACTGACGCAATTCGTAAGTATAACGTAAAAGTCAAACAAAACTTAAAAACTAGAACCCCCACCCTTACCCACCCATCCCAAGTTGAATTTAACATTACATTAAGATGACCAGAGTCCCGATTTTCGGCGGGACAGTCCCGCTTTGGAGAAGTGTGTCCCGCTGATGTATGGTGTCCCGAAATTGTCCCGCTTTTTGGAGATATTGAGCAAAAATGTCCCGCTTTATTAAAATTACTACTAATAAGCTATTTCATGAATGGTTATTGACATACTTCGATTTTTTTTAACTTGTTACACGTAGATGCTATTATAGACTTGTGCAATAAGTTAAAGTCTTAAGTATAATGTTAGAATCCTTATGAATTACTTTATAAAGACTGAGTTTCCTCGGAGAATTATTATTATATAAAATTTGTATTTATATAAAATATATAAAATTGTCAGTTTGCAGTGGTGGAAAAGTGGTACCTAATTTGACTTTGACTCTGTTTCGTTATTGTCTCTTATTTGATTTTTATTGTAGTATTGTACAGGGTGTTTATAAATTCCCTATCTATTTCAGTGGAAACGTAGCAAAAAGGGTAAAATTCAATAACTATATAATAGAAGGTATACATTTAATGAATACTTAAGCATATGATTCTACATGAGCACCATCAGTATCTCTACAGAGTTCGAATCTGTCAGCAGCATTGCGGAACACATTTTGGAGAATGACAGGGGTTATTTTTGTAACTACTGTTACGATACGAGCGCGTAAATCTTGCAGATCTGTAACCCTCGTTTGATAGATGTTTGATTTGATAAAGCCCCATGCAAAGAAATCCAAGGGCATTAAGTCAGGAGATCGAGCCTGTTGCCTCCACGTCCGATCCACCGATTTGGAAATAGTTCATTTAGGTACTCCCGAACAATGTTTGCGTAATGACATTGACAAGGTGCCCCATCTTGTTGAAAGACGACGATGTTTGAAATGCCATCTGAATGAAGCTGGGACATTTACGTGATCGTATCGTAACAGCAGTTACAAAAATAACCCCCTGTCATGTTCCAAAATGTGTTCCGCAATGCTGCTGACAGATTCGAACTCTAGAGTTACTGATGGTGCTCATGTAGAATCATATGCTTAAGTATTCATTAAATGTCTGCTTTCTGTTATATTGTTATTGAATTTTATCCTTTTTGCTATTTTCACCGAAATAGATAGGGACTTTATAAACACCCTGTATTTGGTACAACAGAGAATGGAGCGCATATGTATGTCATATGGGGGCTTGTTTTTTGCTGAAATATCTGCTTACGATGCCACCAAAACGTGTTTTTTGAGTATTGCAATTTCAAAATTTTCTCAACCGCGGTAGGGGGGCACTCCCTCCCCCCCACTCGGGGAGTTCAGGATACGTCCCGCTTTTAACTTCAAAAAATTTGGTCACTTTACATTACATGGAACTTTACTGGTTAAATGTTTAGTAATAGCATGAGATTTAAGAATCAGTTGCTATACTTTGGAATTTTTCGCCAAATACAGGGTGATCTTCTAGTTAAGCCACACTTTTAAAAATGTATTAAAAATCAATAGGTTAATTTATGTTCAAAGGATGAGAGGTTGTTACCGGTACACATGCCAAAAATGTTCTTCCCTTTGGAAGCTACCTGACGAATCCGGACATTGTAATTTTTTCTCGCGACCTCCAGCTTGCGATCTTTGGCGCTATCTTTATTAATACAACGGTGTTCAAAATGTCTACCTCTGCTTCGTCCAAGAACTGTTCAACTCATTTCTTTTGAACCAAGATACTGATATGGACAGAGTTTGGTTTCAGCAGGACGACGTAAGACCTCGTACAGCAAATACTATTTTGAACTCCTGTCCCCTGACCTCAGTTCCTGTGATTTCTTCTTATGGTGATATCTAAAGGACACGGTCTTCAAGAAAAACCTCGCAACATTCATAAAAGCAGTTTTAACATCAAAACGGTTCCATTTCTACCGAAACGATGGAGCCGTTATATGAAATTGCACTGCCCGGATTCGTCACATAATTGCGTAAATGGGAATTGGGATATGTTGCATGCTTGTAAAAAAAAAAAATAAATAAAAAATTAAAACAAAAATTAATTAATCACACTGTATTTAACTTGCTTTGAGTGTATGGTTGCAAATTCTTACTAACTGATTATCTATTCAACGAAATAGCTTAAAATCGATAGATTTTTCAAAGTATGGTAAAAATTACATTACTTCAGCTTTCATTGATTGTTAGATTACGCTCAGGCGGTGCCTGATTTTCAAATTATTCCCTCCAAAATTTGATTGTGGTTTAATTTAAAATTCATTGAAAAAAGAAAAAGTTGTCTACCCTCAATATAACACCCGTAAAGTAAAATTACTTTTCTCACCTAACTTTACTATCACTAATTTCGAAAGCGTTGCTCGTTCTCCTTTTTGCACATTTTACGAGACTTTATGTTCCGTTTCATTGCAGATTATATTCACGGTCCGCAAAAGATTTTTGAGTGACTTGAAAGATTGTAAAGATGAAAACTGCTTTCTCAAATATATTCGGGCTATGAAAAATCTTCAGAGTAAAGTGGCAATGCCAACATTACTCAAATTCGCTCGAGGCGCCAATCGAAAACAAGCGATTTGCGCAATGAGATCGATACAAACGATGCCACATGATTTCATCGATGCCCAAGTAAGCTCACATAAGTGTCATACCCATGTAAGTTAGCCCTGTAGTTATTGTCAATGCCTAAGTTTGCGTGAAATGCAATATTAAAGGACCTTATACTCTCGCTTATGCGGAGATGTGCACATTGTGTGAGAGAGAGAGAGAGAGAGAGAGAGAGAGAGAGAGAGAGAGAGAGAGGAGAGAGAGAGAGAGAGAGAGAGAGAGAGAGAGAGAGAGAGAGAGAGAGAGAGAGAGAGAGAAGAGAGAGAGAGAGAGAGAGAGAGAGAGAGAGAGAGGAGAGAGAGAGAGAGAGAGAGAGAGAGAGAGAGAGAGAGAGAGAGAGAGAGAGAGAGAGAGAGAGATTTACTATATTTCATTCCGAAATGAAGATAAAAAGCGTGAATTTCTGTCCATAAATTACATATGTGTTAACCCATTATTGTATAATGATAATTTCCGGCTATATCATCACTTATTTCTCTACTTAAATGCCTAATGCTGCATCAGACAGCGTTTATTGATCTTTGGCTATGAAGAGAATCGAATAATATTCTAAATGCGTATAAAATTTCATGCTTGAAAAGGTGTCCAATTAAAATTGAATTAGTCTCCGTAAATAAAATGAAAAGTCACCTTTGAATTTTTTAATTGACTCGAATCTTTTCAGCGATTTCCCTAATTCGAAGCAATGATGTCATCAGTTTTATAATACTGAGCAGATAAACAAACAAACGCTTTATTTCAGACTCAACAGGTGCAAACATTATACAAGTGGTCCATAGAAGATTAAGAGATAGTTGTCTGGAGCACTGACTAAGTAGGCCAGTGAATTAGTGTGCATAATGAACATACAATTGCCTACGCCAATGCTTCCTTCCACGTTTGAGAATTATAAAATATATCGGAAACCAGTTCACTAACCATGGCTTCTATTATCTTATTGACTGACTCACCAAGCCTAGTGATAAATCTAAATACAAAATTGTGAATGATACTGGCACAGTTAGGCACCTTATTGACTACAAACAGCATACTGACACTAGAAGGAGCACCATTTATAAATCTTGGAGTCCTTAAAAAACTCCTAAAAATATTATTATATGCAACATATAATTTCCTCAAATTATACATCCTGTAGTTCCACCACAAATGAGCTGTATACATTGGAGTACAAAAATTTTGAACAAAATCAACTTAACATCTCATGTACACATATGAAATTTTCTAACCAAAGTATTTCCCTGAGCATATAATTGTCTACATTGCCTTAGAATATCACAGTCATCTGAAAGACTATCAGTTAGTATGTGGCCAAGATATTTAGTCTGGGTCACTTCTGACAACACCATACCATTCAATTGAAATTCAGGAAATTTTATATATTTGTAGGCCTTGGTCCTCATAAATTTAAAAAAAAAATTGAAAAGAACTTGAAATATAAATATAAGGTTGTAACATATATTCTGCTCGATTTTTTAGTTCATTCAACACAAAAATTAAAGGACATAATGACAAATTAATCATCAATATAATTCCCTTCTTTTTCTATAACCTCCTCCCACCTGTAGAAAAGGTTTTTTATGCCACGTTCGAAGAAATCCCTTGGTTTAGAGTTAAAAAAAAGCGATCACTTTGTTTTCGATAGCTTCCCTGGATTACAACGTTTGTCCATCTAGATGGTGTTGCACACATCTGAATAAATGGTAGTCTGAAGGTGCGATGTCCGGAGAATAAGGTGGATGAGGCATTTTTTCCCAACCAAATGCCTCCAATTGGGCAGTGGTGATTCGAGCAGTGTGAGGGCGCGCGTTATCCTGGTGGAATAGAACACCTCTGCGATTAATTAATGGAGGACGTTTTTCTTGTAATGCCATCTTCAATCGTTGGAGTTGTTGGCAGTAGACTTCAGCTGTGATTGTTTGGTTATCTGGCAGAAGCTCAAAATGAATAATTCCTTGCATATCCCACCAAACGCATAGCAAAATTTTCTTTGGATGGAGTCCATTCCTTGGCTGAGGTTCATGCTTTGTTTCACGGCTAAGCCACTGATGTCGACACTTAATATTGTTATAGAGGACCCATTTTTCATCCCCAATGACGATCCGATTCAAAAACGGTGCCTGCAGTTGCCGAGAATGCAGTGATGTGCAAATATCGATTCGATGTTGAAGATTCGCTTGCGACAAATCGTGCGGAACCCATTTTCCAACCTTCACTACTTATCCGAACAGCTTCAAATGACGATGAATGGTCATATGGCTAACGCCGAATTGCA
Organism: Bathynomus jamesi; assembly: GCA_023014485.1. Lineage (NCBI taxonomy): Eukaryota > Metazoa > Arthropoda > Malacostraca > Isopoda > Cirolanidae > Bathynomus > Bathynomus jamesi. The sequence continues at coordinate 732,582 of JAJOZX010001380.1, read as the reverse complement.
GGCCAAGTTCTCTTACAGTTACCGTTGGGTTTTCCTACACTGTTGCTTTCAGCAACTCATCTAACTCATTTGGTCGTCCCGTTCGTTAATAATCTTTCAGACTGAAGTCTCCATTTCTGAACTTCTCAAACCATCTCCTACACATCCATTCGCTCACAACATCATTTCCATAAACTCTTTGAATGTTTTTTGCGGATTCACTAGCGTTAGATCCTTTATGGAACTTATACAGCATCACATGTCGAATATGCTCTTTCGTGGGCTCCATGTTTTTTCAATTACTGTAATATCGTAGGGGTGGCGTTGTAACTGTATGAAAAACACCAGAGAAAATATTCACTAGCCTAAGCCTACACTAGCCTAAGTCATTCTGTATCATTCTGTATCGTGATAAAACCTGTGCGAACCTGTCACCGCGTGTATTTTGCAACATTTCTAAAACTATTTCACATTATCTTGAGGTTATTCTATTATCTATCGTCCGTTTTCTAATCGAGCAGAATTTATGTTACAACCTGATAGATTCAACAGACGTATGATTTTAACTCGTACTTCATCTAATCGTTACTCCACTGTTAACCCAATTTATAGTAATTTTTTTTATGAGAGCATTAAATATAAACTATAATTGAAGGGCGTAACTCAAAACCGCCATATTGGCACATACACCCTTCTTGCAGGGCTCGCTTCAATTTTTTTACAACTAGTTTGTGCATTAAATCTGGCATCTAAATCGTGGAGCGTTTTGCAAAAATATAATTCGCAGCGATACGAGGAAAGTAACATTATTCTCATACCAAACTTTTAACACATTCTGAAATAGAATCGCTTCTACTTTCTTGAAATTTTAGTTTATCTTCTGAATTGTGTAAAATTGATGACATCATAACTTGTTTTTTTAATTTATTAAATGACTTTCTAATTCGGAGTACATAAATATACTGTACTTCACAGAAATCCAGAAAGGTGATTTATGAGTAAAATTGAAGAACCCAGCCGCGGATACGTAACAGTTCAAAAACTAAGCCTAACTTAACCTAATATAAGCCAACTTAACCTAATCTAACTTCACTTAATTTCTATTAGTTTATACGTTGTATACGAGCCTGACGTTTGAACTAAACTGCGTCTGGATTCTTTAAATTAGCCGATTTATGCTCTAAAGGATTTGCCCAGTAAAGCCTAAAGCTTAAGGCCCAAATTAAATAAAAATAAATAGTCCAGCCTCACAATTATTTGTATCATTGTAAATTGTAAAACTATTGTACGTATTTTATTATTAATAAAGGTTATTCAATTTAATTAAAAAAATCAATAAAGACAAATTTTTAATAATAGTCATCATCTTATTTTGATTTCTTCCTTGAAAAATTAAAAAAATCGTCCTCGAAAAGATTCTATGAAGCTTCACTTTCAATTTGCTTATTCCGTCATTCACTCGCTTGCCTATTTTAATATAAATTGCCCTTCATTACTGTACCATAAGAATAGACGACGAAACCATTGTCGATAATACTAGGTTATTTCAAAAATAGTTTTTTGCAAAATTTTACAACCTCCCTTCGGGGAGTCAAAAAAAAAAAAATGGTGTCAATAATCCAGCAGGGTTGAAGCACCTTAAACAAAAAAAACAAAATTGTCGATAATCCAGGATACAAAAGTGTTTCTTCATCAAAAGGTTTACAAGGAAATAGAATCTATTTTCTTCGAGTTGGACGCTGAGCACGACTCTAGCGTGAAGGCAATGGCGGCTGAGGTTCTTCTCCGATGGAAGCCGAAAACTTCTTTTCTAAAAGACGTCTTCAACCTCTTCAGACATCAGAGTGAGAAAGACAAAGAGCTGAACACACTCATCTTGGGACATATCCGCGATCTTTGCGAAAAGAACCCTGAAATGGATAAGGTGAGTTGCATCTGCCAATAGTCAAAGTTTGAAACGCTGAGAAGCAGAGTAACAAAATTTAAACGTTAGCTAATTGTTCCGGTCTCTTTTCCCGTATGGGAATATGGGTCTCGGATGTTACCAACACGTTAAACTGGTTTCAAATGTACACCATAACCTAGCGTTTGTTTAATTACTATTACAGTTGGTTCGGAAACTGTTGAAGGCACACAATTTGGCGAATTATCATATTCTGAGTCAAGGCGGACTTTCGGCTGCATTCTCAAGACCGTTCTTGAAAGATGACGCCGTAAACGCATCATTTACAAATATGATGGAAATGAGCGGAGGAATCCTTAAACGCTCAAACGTCGACGTTTTTATCGACGTCGGTGACGCCAGATTGAGGTTGCTTTCGGTACGTAAATTGAAATTCTTAAAGCCGTTCTCGAATGGTTCATCACAATTCACTTTAACCTTAGAGTAATATAAAATAACCTCAGTAAGGATTTCTTTGATTTAATCTCTAGTTCGGGATGTTCGCTGGAGGACTTTCGTTGTTCAATGGAGAGGAGTCTGACGAAGAAGAAGAAGCTAACGCGGGTATCGAAATTGCCCTTATGGGCACGCAGCTGCGTCCATTTGTCTTCTTCAGGGGACAAGGAGAGCTCATGGGACACGTGTGGTCCGGCACTGCCTCTGAAAGGACAACAGCTTTACAGGTCATTGCCTTGAACAGAAATACTTAAAATTGACAGCGAGACTATTATAGTGATTCATTAATTAACACTTAATCTAAGCCCTACTTCCTGCCCTTCTGCTTGAATCTAAAGTATCTGTGTTTAAGAAACATTGTAGCCATTTGGCAAGTGACTTCTCATCACTTTCATGACAATCATTTAAGATAACTGAAGAGGTCACTGACAGACTTGGACGTTAATCTTTAAGATTCTTTAAAGATTCTCTTTATTCCAGGGTTCCGTTCTGCTTCAGGATCACAATCAAATAGTTCCACTTCAAAGTGGCTTAAACGTGGAGCTGCTTTTAACTGGTGTTGTCTCTTACGATATGGCTGGACAAATTCAGATATCTTTATGGAATAGAAATGCGCACAGTCTTGTGGAAGTCAGGTAAATGCCATTTATGAGTAACAGTCCTTAAAAGATTCAAATAGTTGGCGATGCTGCATAAATACAAATATACAGGGTGTCTCATAGGAAAATTTATTTTAAATTAAATTTACAAAGGTATTACATTGGAACTAAAACAAATGGTCATCTTGATGTCTTGTTTTGGGGACCTTTTTTTTTTGTTGCAGGAAAACTCCTTCCGCTTCCGCCTTTTCCTGAGGAGCGAAACTCGTTTCCATATTAGCTATATTGCGTGTTGTTCTACCTGCAACAACAACAAAAAAAGGTCCCAAAACAAGACATCATTTTGAACGTTTGTTTTAGTTCTAATGTAAATTTAATTTAAAATAAATTTTCGTACGAGACCGGACTTATGGGACACCCTGTATGTCGCCAATAAGTAATTCGTCTCTTTAAACTTTAAACACAACTTCTTAAAGTGTTCCATAACATTCACGTTTTCGAGCATTAAGTAGGCATTGGAAAAATGACCCTCGTGCTATAAGAAATGAATACAAAAACTTAAAACCCACATGCCACGCGGTTCCCATTTCGGCGGAGTGGTAACTACCCATTTCGGCGGAGTGGTAACTAGCGACTTGAGTCCATTTCTCCCTTCTCACTGCCGAGGTACATTAAGAATAGGGCGTCATCGGACAAAAACTGAATCATCGTGACACCTTATTTATGGATCGATTTAGATAGCAGGCGCTTTGCTCAGTTCTGACAACGTGCAGTTGACTGATATCATCTGTTCTAATCCAACTTAACAGTGAAGAAAAGGCGAGATAAGTAAAAATTACCCTCTCATCAGTTGCTGCGTTATTGGTCTGAAGGACACGAGTCATATTATTTTCTTATTAGATGACTCCATTTAACAAATTTGCATCAAAGTATCAATAAACCACGAAACAGTCTCTTTTTAATAACTTAAATTACGCTTCAATTTTAGCACCACTTCGAGTGCTAATGTTCGGGTTGAAGATTACGAAAAGGCCGTTTCAGCCATTTGACCGACGTTCAAATTAATTCTCTCTTATTTTGACATAATCCCAAAATATTGTTCAAACTTCCGTTTTCCGTGTCACTCGAGATCCTCTTCGCTCTTGTAATGATTTTTAAGAAATTATGGAACACAAGTTTGTCTAAATGTGGTGGATCTTGAGTGGTTTATTCCGTTGTGGAAATAAAAATATGCTTTAACCTTTCCTCAACCCAGAGCCGCCGTCGTGGTGCAAGGACAGGCTAGAGTGGACAACGCTTTCGTGCAGACGATGATAGAATTTAACGTAGGCGCTCAGACGCAGCTGAATTTCATCTCCGATCTTGAATTTAGTGACAATATAATGATGTGCTTAAAAATGGTAAAGAATCTTCCCTCAGTTCTTTAACATATTTTCAGGTCAGGTGTAGACACAAACGAGAGATTCTATATCTGTTCCTCGCTCACGGTCAGAACACAATCTTATAACTTTCGGCAAAACTTTACTATCCAGACAGTGTTCAGAGACGCCCTCTAACAGCTTAGTAATGTGTTAAATTAGGTTAGGTTAGGTTAGGTTAGGTTAGATTAGGTTAGTAATAAGAGCCTTATAGACTTTGAACACTGTATGTATAATAAAGTTTTATCTAACTTTCATTACTTTGCAATTTAAGCCGAAAGAGAAGTGATTTTCGTATTTGGAGCGGAGCTTCCACAAATAGACAAATTTGATTACAAACAGAACAAAACATCTTTATTGCGGATTATTCAAAATCTATAGCCACTTAGCCTAACATAAAAGTCATACATTTAACTTAAAACAAAAATATGGCCAGCATAGCCACTTAACCTAACATATAAATACAGTCTTATCATATACTTGACTTAATACTGTATGCCAATACAATCTTTGCTACATTACAAAAATAAGGCATTGTACACCAACAGTTGGCTGAACAAAGACTACCATATAGGTGAGAGGTGATTAGCTTAAGTTGGCTTAAATTTGCCAAATGAAGGACTACAACGTGGCCACCTCACGACATCGCTTTCCGTTAGGTTAACAAAGTGAATCGATATTGGTTTGTTCAGTAGTTGGGCGGTGACCGTTCTCTCTGTTCAAATGATGTAGTGACCTTTAGATGGTTCGGATCCAACGTAAAGCTGTAGGTCCCTTCCGTCACATGACTTTTGCCGTTACAAAGGAAGTTAAACAATCCCAAATATTATTATTATTATTATTATTACCAAATGGATAATAGCTTTTAGTATCCAAATTAGTAAGCACAAATTGCTTTTTCAGATTTCATTTCTAGTTAACATTGAAAGTAATTTTAGAGGTACAACTTCTTTTTTTTTCCAGGTTCAACCCAATTTCGACATAATCGACAATGTCAGAAAATTTGAAAGAATTCCCGGCAGTAATTATGTGCTCAGGAAATACAAGAGAAAATCTCTAGTAATTCCTGGCAAAACGTATGTAATGAATAGGAAAAATACTGAACTCTGTAATATAATGTTCAGAAACTGATCAATTTTAAAATAATGTTTTATATATCAAATTTGAACTTATTTTTTTATATTAAATTATTTTTCTCTTTTAAATTTCTACTGTATTCATTACATGCTCAAATCCTCGTTAACACCCACTGGGCATTGACCATAATTTAATCCTAACGATAGAGATTTTCCATCACTCTGTAAATGGAACTGTGATAAGTAAATAAATATAGGCTCCGTATATCATATTTTTGTATTAAAAACAATCTGTGCCAAGTTATTCATAAATTTCAAATTGAGATTTGCTGAAACAATTTTGCTACCAATTAATTGATTGAAGATTGATTTAGTTTCATTTTACAACCAAATTCAGGATTCATTGTTATACTTGAATATCTGTTTTATGAACTTACTCCAATGTATATTAAGTATTTTATCTGTAAAATAAAATTTATCATTATTTTAAGTGACTAGTTAATTTTCATTATCACTTTAATGGAATCGTTAACAAGTATTATTACACGCGATATTATTTTAAATTCTCTACGATAAGTAATTTTTGCTTTTGTAAACATCCGCGTACGGTAAGAGGTACGACCCAACCTTTTCGTGAAAGGGAACGCTAGATACTGGTTGGTACTTTATTTCCAGTGGTGATTCCTGTGTTTGTGTAATTGGTTTGAGTATCCCAAGTACAAGCGTCGTGCCAACCCCATGGAGAATGAGAAATGGGTTTTCAGATAATATACGTATAGTCATTTTGCCAAGTTTATTTTACCAACCAGTGCAGCATTTCAAAAAATTTTGTTTCAACCAAAAATTATGATGAGTGAAAATGTTTTAAAAAATTATGAGAAGTTTACTGTGACTTTCCTATCAACTTAATTGAGTGTATGGTGTTATTTTTTCCGAAATAACGTATTTTTGACAACTTAAGTTACTCTCGTGTAAACAAAATAATAATTCAGTAATGAGTGTTGATGATAATGCTTTAAAACAATTTTTGTCCAACGACCCAAGGTCCAAGTGAATCTTGGAAACTTTTAAGAAAAAAATAATTAATTGAATGATACCATTCTGTATAGTGCATATTTTGAAAGCTTTTGTAATATATAGTGAGTGAACAAAGTTTATTGAAAATTGAGGGTAGGCTTTTTTGCAGTCTTTATCAAATGTGCTTTATATACTATATATAAACCTCGTTAACCTTGTTTAAGTTCCGTCCGTTGGTCTCTCTTCACACGAAAGTCAAGCTGGTGGCCCCGCCTCTAGGCCTGGCTTGGTTGAGGAGCTAGTTGCTCTCTTGCGCTCTCCAACGCACATAGCCAGGTACACCCGGCTCATCTGGTACCGTCCTGCGCCAGGCATCTAGTCTATTCTTGAAGACCTCAACTTTGACCCCTGTAACGTTTCTGAGGTCCTTTGGAAGATGGTTAAAAAGTCTTGGCCTCCTGACAACCAAGCTATTTTCTTTCAGTGTTGAGGAGGTCCCTTGTCGGGCCTTTAATTTGGGAACACTACACATTCTGCTTTTCCTATTTTCCAGCGTTGTTTGGATGGTAATTGGGTTTAGTTTGAGGTTTGGTACCAATTTTTCGATCATTTTCCATATGTAGATTATGGTGTACCCCTCTTCTTTCCATGGAGTACAGATTTCGTTTACGTAGTCTTTCCCAGTAATTGAGTTCTTTGCAGCATTCACTTTTGACTGTGAAATGTGTGCGCGTTTCTTTTAGTTTATTAATTCCTTCATTTTTATATGGGGACGTCAAAAATGAGTGGTATTCAAGTTTTGGTATGATCAGTGTTCTCAGCAGAGGAATCATTACTGTTTTGTTCCTCCTTTTGAACGTTCTTAGTACCTGTACCGCGACTCTTTTTTGCTTTGTTTATCGCTATCTGATTTTGTGTCCTGAATTTGGCATTATCGGTCATTATTACCCCCAAGTCGACCGCTTTCGTGCTTCTCTGAATTTCCTGTCTGTATATATACACATATGTATAATTGTATACAGGGTGTCCCAGGAGGAAATGTCAAGAATGCACCATTGGACTCTTTGGGTATTTCTAAGTAGAAAGTATTATATCGACATGTGCCTGATTCCCAACCGTTACCGAGATACAGGCCTCTACATTTGGGTAACTAAAACATTATAAAAAGCCGATCTTAGATAATATTCAATGACATTTAATGATACATTGGCAACTGTGCAGATCCTCACATTATTTATTTACATTATTTATTTAGGTACGTCTTAACACCTGCTCACTGACTCTGCAAACGTGGAGGTGCAGTGCTCAAGCAACATTTCAAGCCATGCCGGCTGGACAGTGGCGGTTCCTCATATGGGCAATATGGGCAGCCGCACAGGGCGGCATTTGTGGAGGGGCGTCATGAGCGCCTGCAAAAAAAATAAAAATAAGAATAAATAAATAAAGAAATAAATAAAAATAAAAAAATAAAATAAAATAAATAATAAAAGATCAATAAATATATTTTTATTAATAAAAAACCATCTATTGCATTTTCCATAAACCTTCCCATAAAAGACTTAAACAATGCAAAATGCTTCCAGATTAATATTATTGGGAATAAGAATAAAGGCCCATACTTTAACATATGTAGTGGTTGATGCAGTGGTTGATGCTGCAACATCAGCCATTCAGGAAAGATTTTCCACGTTGGAAATTGTGGGAGAGAAGTTTGGAGTGCTGACACATTTCCAAAATCTCACATTTGAGGAGCTGACAGAACAATGTGTGAACCTTAGTACTACACTACACTTTAAGGGACAATCTGACTTGGATGGCAGAGAGCTTGCACAGGAGCTGAAGAACTTGCCTGACTTGCCATCAAAGCCATATCCTTGCTTGAACTGCTGACATTTATCCATGAAAGGGAGCTCTCTGAAATATATCCAAATTTGTGGACTGCTCTCAGAATTGGTCTTACTCTTCCAGTCACTGTTGCTGAAGCAGAGAGGAGCTTTTCAAAGCTGAAGCTCATCAAATCCTACCTGAGGTCAACTATGTCACAGGAACGCCTTACCGGTCTGGCCATCATCAGTATAAATCATACAATTGCTGAGCAGATTTCATATGATGATTTAATTCATGACTTTGCATCAAGGAAGGTAAGAAGAGAGGCTTTAGATGGCAGTTGTGCTGTGGTGCAATTTATTTTGTTTCTGTTCAAAGTGTAGCATAATAATTACCCTCTCTTAAGTGTCTTATTCTATTTATGTGATAGAGCATTTGTACAATTTAGAAATTTGATTCTCTAGTTTATTTATGGCAGTTGTGCAATTTAATTTGTATTTTTCCTGTTCATAGTATCATAATTACATTCTCTTAAGTGAGTTATTCTATTTACGTGATGAAGGATTTGTAAAATTCAGAAATTTGAGTCTTTGTTTTGGTTCTGAAGTTCCAACAATTAGTCCAATAAAAAGTTATTTTGTGAAAGTGTTATGTCTGTCCTTTATTTTGGGGGGATTCGAATGTGTGTGTGTTGGCGAACAGGGGGGGGGGGGCGCTGAAGGTGAGGTTCGCCCAGGGCGTCATGTAAGCTAGGACCGCCACTGCGGCTGGATGCGTTCATAAACCTCAGAAATGAACTTCAGCGTTTTCCTTGGCAAGACTCGATGGATCGGAGGCTCGCCGCGTGCATTGAAGAAGGAGGGGGTCACTTTGAAACCATTCTGCAATAAGTGCAATAGTGTATTGTATGTTTGTACTTTTTGTAAACCACAAGTGTCATTAAATAGTATCTAAGATCGCCTTTTTACTATGTTTAAGTACCCAAATGTAGAGGCCTGTATCTCGGTAACGGGTGGGAATCAGACCCATATCGATATAATACTTTCTACTTAGAAATACTCAAAGAGTGAAATGGTGCATTCTTGACATTTCCTCCTGGGACACCCTTATATACAGTACCAATATATACTTTTTATTTTTCAGTGCAATTTAGTGGATCAGATTGTTTGTAACTATTCTGAATGGCGAAAGCTTTACTGCTGTAATACCGAAATTGTAATGTATGTTTTCGGTTGGTAAACCCGTCTTAACGGCCTCCTCGTTATACAACCAAGAAAGACTTCATATGAGGTGGCAGGAGCGGATGAATCGCCTACTGACGTCATGCCGCAGAAAGCGGCGGCGGCGAAATCCCAACAACAACAACAGCGTAAAGGTAACATCCAAATATCACATGTCCCAGGAAGTAGGGGTTAGGGGCCTGAGCCAGAGCTAATTTACCCAGGGTCAATTAAGTGGAGGGGTGGACGGCCAGCCGCTTCGCTGCGACGACAAGACACAGAAAAGACAACCACCCAACTCTGACCAGCACTGGGGTTCGAACCTACGACTGAGAGGAGTCAGAACACTGCCGAGTGGCGCTCTGACTGATCGAGCCACGGGACGCTCTAACAACAACGTCATGGCAGATATTCTGAACACTTCCATTCGGCAAAATTTATAGAGGAGAATTTGTTTAAATGCAAATGAAACTCGGCACTTGGAGGAGATAAATTGAAGGAAAACCTACTCTGTGACAAAGGAATGCATTCCCAATGTGTCAGAAGTACAGTTTGTATCTATAGTAAAAGAGAGAAATCACTTCCCTGCCTATCGTGAACGAGGAACTTAAATATCAAATGGCACTGTACTGCAGAGAAAATTAACTTGACATTTGAGGAAGGGAGAGATTTTGTCACTCAACGATTATTCAGTTGTACTTCATGATTATCTTTGTATATCAACAAAACTTGTCAGAAACAAAGGTTGACATATATCTGACATGCTAGATGATGTGCGCTTTGAGTATAGTCAAAACGCAAGCTAATTTTGAGATACTTCAATTATTAGGCTGAGAGAAATACACCTACCTTCTGTGGTTAACCAGGGCATTCTGACTCGTTATTGGCTGAATCTATTGGACAATTTATTTTATTTAATTTGGCTCTTAATCAAAAATAAAACATAGTTATTAATAATACATAAACCATGAATAAGAATTATTAAGTAGGGTATGTATTAATTCTAAATTATTATTATTATTATTATTATTATTTTATTATTATTATCATCGATATAACAAATGCAAAGTGATTATTGAAGGTATTATACCAATAACATACAAAGAAATCAATATTATACAGGGTGGTCCAAATATCACTCTTATTTACTGAAATAATGATATTTCTATTTTATTTTCTACAGGCCATAGAGCATAGATGATGATGATGGATGTACAAAAACGTGTAATGGTAGTAACACTACGTATCCAAGAGAAAAAGTGAAGAGAAATTAGAGAAAAATTCGAAAAAATTCACAAACCAGGACCTACAGACAAAGCAATTCGCGAGATGGTCAATAAATTTAAAAGAACAGGATCTATTCATGATGAGGCAAGATCTGGACGTCCAGGTACCTCTCAAGAAAATGTCGAATTGGTAAGAGTGCCTTTGAAACAAAACCTAAAATGTCAACTCGCACAGCATCATGTAGACTGAACATACCAAAAACGACTGTTCTAGGGATTTTAAGATCAACATTAAAAAAGAAAAGTTACCATATTCAAGTGCTACATGAGTTACACGAAGAGGATTATCCAAGACGAGCCGCCATATGCACAGAATTGATTTAAAAAATTCATACAGAAAACTTATTAAACCACATTCTCTTCAGCGATGAGGCGACATTCCACACATGCGGAAAGGTTAATCGACATAATTGCTGTATTTGGGCTAGTGAAAAACCAACCAAGTTCTACGAATGGGAGAGAGATTCTCCTAAAGTTAATGTCTGGTTGGGTATGACAACATCGAAGATTTACGCACCTTTTTTCTTTGCAGAAGCTACGGTAACAGGGCCAATTTATCTTGACACGCTTCAGCACTTCTTGAATCCCAGCTTCGTTCAGATGGCGTTCTCGACACTGTTGTCTTTCAATAAGATGGAGCTCCATGTCACTATGCAAACATCGTCACTCTGTCTTGATGAGCTCTTACCAAATCGCTGGATTGGACGTGGTGGAAACAGGCCCTGGGCAGCACCATTTCCGGATTTAACACCATTAGACTTCTTTGCGTGGGGCTTTATAAAGTCTAAGGTTTACAAAACAAGAGTTACAGGCCTGCAGGATCCGCGAACCCGCATTATCGCGGCAGTCGCTAAAATAACCCCAGATGATGCTTAAGAATGTGTTCCGCAATGCAGTAGAGAGATTTGAGATTTACAGAGACACTGATGGTGCTCACGTCGAATCTTAGACCTAAGCTTGATAAATAAATATAAAGGGTGTCAGGAAATGATTGCCCCCCCCCCCTGTACAGAAGAAACTGAAAGGAATAGAAAAAACAGACAAAACCACGCGAAAGAGCGTTTAATTTTGAATAAAAAACACTTGTTTTAATATCGGGTGTTGCCCCCATTTGCAGCTCTGACGGCCATTAATCGACGGGGGTATGATCCCAGAAGTGTCTCAAAGAGATCGGTATCATGACTCATTTCTTCAAGGACTTCGTTGATCTTTGCAGTCATAATTTCTGTTGAATACCGATTCTGAATGGGTTGTTCCAGCATTAAGGACTCCACCCGATCCTTCATGATTTATCCGACATGTTCACAGACATTAAGATCGGGAGAATTGCCAGGCCATTCATTATTTCCGAAAAAATCAATGTTATTGTCCTTAAGCAGTTGTTGAGTCGCAAGTGCTTTCATACAGGGGGCTTTGTCGTGAAGAAAGGTTGCCTGTTCAACATCCAAAACACACTCGGGGTCTTTCAAAAACGGAATTACATGTTGGGCTAAAATTACATTTCGAAAATAAGGCCCATCCCAACTGGTTCCTCTTGGTTTGATAACCCAGATGAGCTTCGGAATAGAGAACATAATGAAAACACCCACACATGCTGGATTTTTTACTATTTCTCGATACTTCTGGTCGTCTGGGACTTCATCAGGAGTTGTTGCCCAAACCCGATCATTCTGAAAATTTGGTTTTCTGGAGACATAAACGAAGAATTCATCGCTGACAACCAAGTGAAGGAAATCGTCTTCCGTCCATTCCTCAAGATAATCACAAAACCATAGCCGATCTTCAATATTAAGATCACTCTTCCGTGGCTTAGCTATTTCATGCCAAGCACTCAAGCCTTGGCGAACTCGAAATTGATGCACAAGTTGCCGATTGACTATCTTACCACGACGGATAAGTATCTCTTTCGCTACCTCAGAGCAGCTCTTCTTTCGGCGCCGTGATGCAGCAAGCACAATGTCTTTCGATTCTTGAGATAATTTCTCCGGTCTTCCTCCTCGAAATTCTGTTTCACAATCTTCAGGATTCTTATTCCAATTCCTTTTGACAAAGTCTTCTGATCTTTTTAATCTCTCAGCCACCCAGTGTCGAGTTATGAAAGTTGCACCATCTTCCTTTGCTTCACGAAATGTGACAGCTCGAATGCGGTCAAGAACTCGCTTTTTCTCTGAATCGTTCAAAATAGATGATGCCATGGTTTCTGTGGGGAAAAAAATGGTAAGAATTAAAATCACAGGAATAGAATATAATGGTTTTTATTCAGATTTTAACGCTCTTTCAAGTTGTCTCGCCGGTTTTTATCTATCTCTTCTAGTTTTTGCTCTACAGGGGGGGGGGGGGCAATCATTTCCTGACACCCGTACATCTAATTATGTTACTACATTTTTATCCTAAAATACTATTATTTCAACAAAATAGATAGGGACTTTTGGACTACCCTGTGCATGAGAGATAAGAGATGAACAATCCCAAGTAATGTACCTTTAATCCTAGATTACACACGAGAAAAGAATAACCAATAACCAAAGGTGGGCACCCGAGCCTCAAAAAGGATCGACGGTCCCGGTCCCGGTCCTTGCCTCAAACTGGACCACGGTCCCGGTCCTTTCTGAAGATAGGACCTAGGAACGACTCGGTCCTCGGTCCTTATATATAATATAAGTGAAAAATTTGATTAAAATGAAAAATGAAATTAAAGACACCGGAAATCTTTAATTTTATTAACGTAAATTATAATTAATACAATACATATGAAAAAAAGTTATTAAGTTAAATGCTTGAGTTTCCCTTCAAGAAGACTAGCATTTCAAAATGGCTGGAGACATGTCGCTTGAGGTTGTTTTGGCTCTTGTTGCTTGTCGAGAGGATGTTCTTGTTCGGCAGGCACAGCAAGCACTTGTACTCCAGGTTCTGCTCATCCTTGGGGCCCAGGTATTCAAAGTATTTGTCCAGGTACGGCCAGGGATTGCCGGGTTCAGTTCTTCCGCTAGGAGCTCCAGTTTCTTGACTTGAAGTTGAAGCACTAACATCAGTAGATTCTTCGTCTCCTCCAGGTGTTGAAACAAGTTTCAGTTCAGTCTCAGTCTCTTTCTGAGTCTTCTGGAGGAAACGATCCATCTTCTTTAGAACTTCAAATAATCACTAAACACACTAAAATCACTAAAAAAGACCGTCCGGACTGGACCGTCCGGAATTGCTTAAAAATGGACCGGCGCTCCTCATTTCGGTCCTCACTGAGAAAAGGACCGACTTTCCCGCTTACGGTCCTTAAAAAGGACCGAGTTCCTGGAACTCGGTCCTGCCCACCTTTGCCAATAACAATGTACATTAATCCTAGATTTTTACTAGTATGCCATTATTAATCATGACTTCAACTTGGTTTTTAAACGAATTTACATTCACAATATTTTTTATATCAGCATTTAAATCATTCCATAGTTTCAATCCAATGAAAATGGGTAGTTTTGAGATGAAGACAATCTAAATTGGGGTATAACATGCTTTGATCTATTTCTGGTCTGGTATGAGTGGATTTCTTGAAACTGCAAAATATCTATTTATGCATTGTAAATTAATGATTTTGTTCTTACACTCGTAAATAAAAATAAAATGTGGCAGCTTGATTAAATCATCAAGCTTTAGTAGTTTTAGCTCTTTAAATAATGCACTAGAATGATCAAGGAAATCAGCATTAGACAATAACCTTATTGCTTGTTTTTGGATGACAAAGATATCGTTTAAAGCATTGTTGGCGGAGTTTCCCCAAACAAGGGTGCAGTACGTTATACGTGTACAGGGCTATTCAAAATGATTCATCCGATTTCAACTGAGAATACTTCCGTACCTATCAACCGTGCATCAACTGGGCATACACCACATGAAAGAGGAAATCTCTGAGTTTTACAAGATCACCGCGAGAGGGCTCCAAAGTCACGCCGTGGCCTAGCCTAGCAACAAACAGTCAGTGTGAAAATGGCGTCCGCACAGCGTCCACAGCTCCACAGCTGGCCCCCAGGTCGCCGGATCTTACATCGTGCGACTTCTTCCTTTGGGGGGTACGTTAAGGATACTGTGTACGTGCCACCGTTGCCCACATCTTTGGATGAGCTCCGAACTCGCATTGTTACTGCCGTAGAGTCAGTGACAACGGACATGCTGGAGCGAGTATGGGAGGAATTCGACTATCGTGTCGACGTTGCTCGTGTAACTAGGGGAAGTCACATAGAGCATTTATGAGGTGAGAGACAAAATTTGGACAGTTTTTCTTTTGGTTGATGTATCACAAATCACTCTGTATTTGTAACATTAAAAAATATTCTCATTTGAAATCAGGTGAATCATTTTGAATAGCCCTGTACTGTATATAAGGAAAAATAAGAGTTTTATAGAATTAACAAGCGGTAGCTCGCTATCGCCCTCCGGATTTTTTTTACTACTTCATTTTTTTTTATTGGTTGTAGATTTAAAATTATATTGTATGAAGCCCTCATAGGAAGAAGTGGCTAAGCTACAAAATAAAAAAAACGCCATTACCCCTATTACCCCCACCCCTCTACTCCATTACCCCCCACCCCCATTACCCCCACACACAAAAGTAAAAAAGCCATTACCCCCATTGCCCCCACCCCCACTCCCCCAATTACCCCACCCCTTCTCCCATTATACTGCTACCCGCCCGCCCGGAGGCGGGTAGCAGTATATATATCACAGTATAAATGTGAAGAAGATTTTCACGGCTGCGTTCTTTTCTGTAGTTTTATCGCGGTGCTGGGGCCTTCGGACCCAGTAACCGGTGACCTAGGACCGGGAAACTTGACAGAGCACATCGTCAGCTCATGGGCTATCAGTTGGTGGTGGTTGCAGAATTTTCCGATGTGCCGTTTAGGCTGTGCACGGTTCCGAAAAAAGCGGACACACACACAGACACATTTTAGCTCAATAGTATATTAGATAAATAAAACCTGTTTAGGGACTACATTTCTAAGTATAAACATTATAAAGCAACGCTCCTTGAAATCTTTTTCGCGATGTAATTTATATGATCACTCCATTGCAAAGTTTTATCCAATACACCCCTTTACAGCGGTTTTATCAACATTAAGTACAGCTAAATACACATTTCTTTTATTAGTAAAAATTATGAAATTTGTTTTACTGGTATTTAGGAAGAGTTTACTAGTGGTCAATCATTTGCCGCCCTAGGCGGGTGCCTACTCTTCCTGTACGTAAATCCACGTATATGTATGTATGTATGTATGTATGTATATGAATGAATGAATGAATAAACCTGAACACTCAAATCTTTATCATTCTTCTTGGGTTTTCCTTTTTATTTTTAAACTACGCATTCTCGGAGCAAACCTTTAAGTGAAATTTTACACACACACACACACACACACTAGATTTTGCTGCGCAAGGCGTAGCGGACATTCTAGTATATATAATATAATATCAGAAGATAATAAGAAACTGAGAAATACGAAGAGAGAAGAAAGAAAATTCAACGATGTTCTTATGGAGGGTCGATAAATGTCATCATTGATCAACAGGTGTTCGCGTGTCCGAGTCAGGTGAGACATTTTGAAGAAGACTGAAATGAATTTGAAAACAGATTTTGCTAAAATGCCATCTTTTATTTGTTTAATTTAGTCTAAAAAGATAAACATTTGTTTTATTCTAGTCAAAAGAATGGTTATTATCGTGCATATAACAAACCAAAAGCTACATTTATGGTTGTCATTTTAATTCAGCTACCAGGGTAGCCAGTGGTAGACTGTTAATATAAAGGTCCTGGGTTCGAATCTCCCTGCTCGGAATTCAGATTTCAGCGATTAAGGGGTTTCTCTGAATCTTCCTTGAGGGGATAGTGGCTCGGATCCGACATAAAACTGTAGGTCCCCTTCGTTAAATGGCATTATAAATGAACTTAGAACAACCTCCACTTCTCAGATCTCTTCTGGTTTAACTTACATGTCCCTTTTCTCAAAAGAGAATGCGTTCGGACGTCAGAACCAGATTTGTTGAGGAAGGAGCAAATTAATAATTTATTTGGCAATTTATATGAAACTTTAGATAATTCTGGGTAAAATTTTACTATCCAGAGAGTGTTCAGATAGATAGGGACTCAGTGCTGTAATGGTGTGTGTGGAGGGGGGAGGGGGTACGCGGCCATACGGCGTATCCAGTGGTGTAGTGCTGTGGGAACGGCGTTCCCTTACTTTTTTTGGTAGACGGAACGGCGTTCCCTCACTATTTCAAATAAATCCGAACTTACAAATCTCTAACGTCATGAAATTTTAATTCCCACCCCTAGAAGAAATATGAGAAAGAATCATTAACTGTTTCATTTCTTTTAGCTTCGACTGAGGCAATGCTAGCCTATAAAGATCTGGTGAAACAGTCACCACGGCGTACCAGTTGTTAACTTTTTTTTAGTTAATCATTCCAGTTGTTAGCTATTTTTATTGATCGTACTGGATGTCGTATATCTAATGACACTGGAAATACTGCATCTTCAACCTTGGAATATATCCTAATATCCAGTGCATATGACCTCAAAATATCCCTGAAATTGGTCAGATTTCAAAAGATTTCCCGGGGAGCTTACAGTGCCCCCGGACCCCCAGCTGTATGTGCTCGCCGCGCTCGCCATTGTCCCCCCCGCATCTGAGTAACACTTTCAAAATGCGTTCCCTCACTTCTTTATTTAGCACTACACCACTGGGCGTATCCCCACCTTAAAATTTCAGGCATGCCATATAACTAATAGTTGAACCCTGGCTGTACGCCACTTCAACGATTTTAAACCCACTTTCCATTGTCGAATCGTCATAAAACATACACCATTCGATTCTACATCATATGCTTAGTAATGCAAATGGCTTTCAGAACATTAGATCAAATATCTTGACCTCGGGTCACAGAAAGGTCAAAATTTCAACATTGTAGCGTATGAGCAAAAAAAAAGTTGCCATTACAGCACTGCATGATGATAGGGTCCTAATTCTAACCTAACCCAATTAACCCTAATCAACTTAACCTAGCCTAATCTAACCTAACATAACCTAATTTAACGTATTACCAAGTTGTTATGAATCTCTGTCTCTGAATAAAAAATATTAATTGCTGATTCAAATTGAATTATACCGATTTATTTATTTTTCTGTGAAAATATTTATTATCCATGAAGCTTATTTCCTCACTACCTGGGAGTGAGTATCCCCCAAGGGTCGCCCGAGCTCTGACTACGTCATAGCCAATATCGCAACACCGCTTCCCGTTGATCAGTGAAGTTAAGCGACAGTGGATCGGATAATAGTTGGATGAGATCATCCGCTGCGTCGTGGTTTGGATCCCGCGTAAAGTTGTAGGTCCCCTCCATCATATGACCTTAGATGTTACGAAGGAGGTTAAATAACCGCATCATTACATTCACCCGACCCTGAGCAGAAACAGGGTGAATGGCTGGCCCAACCCCACCTGAAGCTAGCAGCTGGGAGCAAACTCAGAGCCTCATCGCCCAGAGCCCGACACCATAACCACTGATCTACTGGACGCTCCTTAGAGCACAAAGCTCCGTCCTAGAAAATATTCACCGCGTGGAACATCTTTCAGGTGACTGTGATATTTTAAAGCAGTGTGTGGGCAACCTGCAGCCCATCAGGTTTCTGAGTGCGGCCCAAGAGACATTTTACTAATCAATGTCCACATGAATGAAAATTTTGGAATTTATATTAATTTCCATAATCGACTGATAATTTTGTTTGATTTAACCAAATTTCTTTATATTAATCTTTCCCTAATCTATCAAAAACTTTGATTGATTTAACAGTACTTGTAGGTTATCTACCCCGCCCACCAATTTTGACAATATTTTCGTTAAAACTAACGAAAATATCACGACTTAACCTAACCAATTATCAAGGACGTACAGTTGATCTATTATTAATTATAACATTTTTGTTTGTTTCTGGAATAGTATTTACTATTTACTAATAGATCAACTGTACGCCCTTGATAATTGGTTAGGTTAAATCGTGATATTTTCGTTAGTTTTTAGTTTTAACGAAAATATTCTGTCAAAATTGTGGGTGGGGGGGAGATAACCTACAAGTACTGATTTAACTAAATTTCTTAATTTAATGAAAATCACACCATATTTATTTTTGTAATCTGGGAAGCTTACGGAAGAAAGATCCAACCAAACGTCGCATTGATCATGATGCATTGTAAGGTACATAAAAATGTTTCTTTTGCTTTACTATTTGAAGTTGATCACGATTCAATTAATATATAAATAATAATTTTCTCTTAACTCTTTATGAAATTTTTGGGCTGTATTAAATGTATTTTAAACATATTCGTGGGGCCATGTTTAGCGCACATGCACATTTTTAATTTTGCGGCCCACTGAGATGAAGGAAGGCCACTCATGCGGCCCACTTACTAGCCTAGGTTGCCCATCACTGTTCTAAGGCATTGTAGACAATTATATGCTCAGTCAGGGAAATACTTTCATTAGAAAGTTTCGTATGTGTACAGTTGCCCGCATATGTAATGTTCCTCGCCTCACATGCGACTCCGTACATGTGGCAACGCCACAGTGTTAGTCAAGGTACCCCAACTGGGGGAAGGTGAGGTGGAGGGGGGACAACCCAGTCCAACAACATATAAAACAGACATATATATCTAAAGGGAAATTGAATGTGCAGTCATTGACATACGGGTAATTATACTGTAAAGATAAACATAAAGATAAACAATTAATATGATCGTGAACAGCGTTGAACTCCATGTTTTTTACAGTCTTATCCAGTAATAAGGTTCCATTATGATTACTGCAAATCTATATGAACAGCCACTACAATAGAACTTTTGGATACCTGAAGATCAGGGCCCCCAACCTTCGTTAGTTAGCTTTATAAGGCTAACTAACGAAAATATCACGACTTAAACTAACCAATCGTTAGTTCAACTATACACCTTTGGACGATTGGTTAGGTTAAGTTATGATATTTTTGTTAGGTAGCCTTATAAGGCTAACTAAACAAGGCTGGGGGCCCTGATCTTCAGGTGATCCGAACTTTTTATATACTAGTGAACGCGAAATGTTCGCCTGCTAGAAATATCCAGCAGGTGAAAATTTGACAATTTAAACTAATATCTCGAAGAAAATAAAACTTAGATCATTAAAATACTTTATTTGAAAAGTAAATTCAGTAGTAATAAAACATTGTAAAGTAAAGCAGTAAAAACACTTTAAATTATACTGTATTATTACTGTATAACAAGAATGGGAGAAAATGTAGTTTACGTCCCCCTGACGCAAAAGGGAACACAAACTACATTAGGTCAAAGTTGGGGAACGTAAACTACAGGAGGATCTTTAGGAAACATTTTTTTAAATGAATCCATCAAATAAAACGTTAAAACTAACGAAAATACTACGACTTAACCTAACCAATCGTCTATATATATATATATATATACACACAGTGGTGTAGTGCTAAATAAAGAAGTGAGGGAACGCATTTTGAAAGTGTACTCAGATGCGGGGGGGGGGGGACAATGGCAAGCGCGGCGAGCCCATACAGCTGGGGGTCCGGGGGCACTGTAAGCCCCCCGGAAATCTTTTGAAATCTGACCAATTTCAGGGATATTTTGAGGTCATATGCACTGGATATTAAGATATATTCCAAGGTTTAAGATGCAGTATTTCCAGTATCATTAGATATACGACATCCAGTACGATCAATAAAAATAGCTAAAACAACTGGAATGATTAACTAAAAAAAAGTTAACAACTGGTACGCCGTGGTGACTGTTTCATCAGATCTTTATAGGCTAGCATTGCCTCAGTCGAAGCTAAAAGAAAATGAAACAGTTAATGATTCTTTCTCATATTTCTTCTAGGGTGGGAATTAAAATTTCATGACGTTAGAGATTTGTAAGTTCGGATTTATTTGAAATAGTGAGGGAACGCCGTTCCGTCTACCAAAAAAAGTAAGGGAACGCCGTTCCCACAGCACTACACCACTGTGTATATATATGTATATATATATTATATATATGGGATTGAACTCAGAATAGTCCCCTGAGGTTTTTCCATGATACACATATACCGTACATGGAACAAGGAACTCTTCTGCGAAAATTAAATCCACTATAGTCCGAATAAATAATGGTAAATGACAAACACTATAGTTTTTCTTTTTCATGATGCTAGCCCGACGTGGGCAACGGGTCACTCGCAAAGAGGCCCAAAAAATATAGCTTCCCTCACCAGCTATCTGCAAAGCAGATAGGATCCAGCTTTGGGACAGGATCTCGGGTTTAAAGCATCCCAGCCCAACTATATTCAGAACCTCAATATATGCAAAAGACTCGTTGCATTTACGGCGGATTGAATACATCAAAGAAAAAGGGGTAACTATTGTATTTTTAGCCAAAAACCAAAACCTCAACTGGCAAAATTGAGCAGCTACTTTTCAAGGCACATAACATGTCCGTTTCACGATGGGATTGAACTTAGAATGGTCCCCTGAGGTTTTTTTATGATACACACAGACCGTGCATCGAACAAGGCTATATGGGTTGTGTGTGTGTGTATATATATATATATATATATATTATATATATATAGCTTTATAGCTTAGGGGCTGCACACGGACTCTACAAACAGCTTTATTAGTATTGTTACATAATGAATTAGTATATGCGATACTAGTGGGTTGGGAAGGGGAATGAGGGAGTGTGGAGGATGGTTGTGTAATATCTATTTTTGGTTCAAATTCACTAGTATATAAAAAGTTGTATTGTGGTATCTGTTCATATAGACTTGCAGTAATCATAATGGAACCTTATATGGAAAACTGATGAGTGGGTAGTTGGGAGGTAACGAAAATGGTTCACTGAGTAGGTAGGTAGTTAATCTAACAATTATTAAATTCCTTTTATGTCAATAACTGGGTGGATGAAACCAATTGGTTGCTCACCAGAGTTATTCTCCACACTAGTATTTATATACTGTGTGAGAAGAGCGTGCTCGGTAATAGATATACATTACCGATCAACCAACCGGGGAAAAAACCAAGACAACGCTGGTGGAAAAAGCCCCGCGAAGAGAGAGAACAAAGAAAGAACGAAAACGAAGAACGGGGCGAGAGGACGCAATGGAGAAGGGACAGAACAGACACCGAAGAAAGATCCCCCAGCAAGTACGCTCTCGACAATTATACAAGGAGAAAAGAGACTCTCTAATAACTAGCAGTAAGTGACTAATTGTGTTTTTAACCCAGGTTTACATAGATTCATTAAATTAAGCTGGGTCAGACAACTTAGGCCTACATTGTGGCCTAAGACCCAGCATCAACTCATAGCTTAACAAAGGTGAAGGTAGATTGCCCTAACCTAATTTGGTGAGGAATCCTACTGTGGACCTCAATTTATCTGCCCGCTCTGGACCATTTCCGGAATCTCTAGGCTGACCCCTCTAGGCTAGACTTGATCTACTCTATAGTTAGACTGGAGATATAAGGGGTGGGTTAATTGTGGACCAATTCATACAGAGCATTTTTCGCATTGGTGGTCCGTGTGTGGGGAATTTACAAACCTTAACCTTACTTAACAAAATTGCAGAATTAGGCTAAATGGTCTAGCCTAAGCCTAAGCCTAACCTAATCAAGCCTAATTAGGTCTACAACCTAGGGCCTAACTAGGAAACATTTACATTTAAGGAGTCTCATCTCTTATAAGCTTAGACCTGAGTGACACATAAGTACTTGGTGGGGATTAAACCAAATTTAAAACTTGACTGTTTTGTCTGTGATCTCTCTTCTCTGGTAATTTCTTCTTGTCCTCTATTTCATTACGATCCCCAGTCAGAGCTGGGCAATAAATACATTGAATGTATTTAAATACTAAATACTAAATACATGGGAAAAATGTATTTAAATACTAAATACTAAATACATTTTACGAATGTATTTAGTACTAAATACAAAATACATCAATTGTATTTAAATACATTTGTAAATACATTTTAAATTGTTATCTGCAGATATATCACTGTTTGATTCACCGGATTTGCTTGTTGAAGCCATGACACGCACACGATAAAGAAATCAACCGCTTTCGACTAAGAGTGGCACACAACTGATTGAACTGACACGTTGAAACATGAACCATGCTGTACTACACTGTCGACGCGTCGTACTGTGCTAGTACAGAACGTGTATTAAACCAGTAAAAGTATTTACATTTTTAGATTTTGAGTATTTAAATACATTGTATTAAATACTCATTAAAGTATTTAAATACTATATTTAAATACATGAAAAACGATGTATTATAAATACAGTTTCTAAATACACAAATGTATTTAAATACGTATTTAAATACAAATGTATTTAAATACTGCCCAGCTCTGTCCCCAGTTAAACAATTTTGACTTAGACATGGACAGTGCGGAATTGAAAAAGTTAAAAAAGAAAAGGGGGGCAAAGTTGGGAGCTGTTACAAAGGCTGTGAACACTTTTAACAATATTACACAATCAGGTAAGGAAGATTTAGAGTGTGTAATTCTTAAATTGGAAACTAAAAAGAAGGAAATAATAGCCATTAATGAGAGTATTTCAGAGTTAGTTGAATCCGAAATGGCTGAAGAACAATTGGCAGACCTTTACGCTGATAATGATGATCAGGTAATCTCAATTGAACAGCAAATAAGGAGACTACGGTCTCGTTTGACTGACTTAACACCAAATAAACCTAATTCTGATTTTAATCAAAGTAGAGCTAACCTTCAACAAAATTTAAGTGGCATGCTAAATCCTGAGTCACAAGAATTGAGGGCTCAGTTACCCATTTTGCTAGTACCAACATTTGAAGGGGACACGGTACAATTCCCATCTTTCATTGACAAATTTGAGAGTTTAATAGGTAATAAACCTTATATTTCAACTGTTCAAAAGTTTAGCTACTTAACTAGTTTCCTTAAAGGCCCAGCCTATAACCTGATAGCCTATTTACCAGCCGTAGGGAATTCATATGAAGTAGCTATTGATCTCTTAAAACGTAATTACATTAATAAAGATGAGATTGTATATGAATTATCTCAACAAATTTTGATTTTGCACCCATAAAAGATAACCATAGTGATATGGAAAATTTTTATACAAAATTAGAAGCTATTATAGGACAACTAGTTAGCAATGAGATAGATATTAAAGCTTCATCTTGGATTATACAAGGCATAGTTCTTAGGTGCCTTCCTTTGAGGGTTAAAGATATTTTAATTCTAAAGACGGGAGAAAATTATCCTAATCTGGAAGATATAAGAAAACACTTCCCCAATATCCTAACTAATTACAAATTGAGAGATTTTCCAACACAAAATAAGACCCAGACTATGATAAACCAAAGACTGTTCCCAGAGACCAACTAGCTACAGCCAAACAGACAAAACTTGATACTGTAGAATCAAATGTGACCAACTGTAATACACGAACACCTACATTACAGAACTTTAATGTAACTGCTGCCTCAACTTACACACTACATTGCAAATTTTGTGCAAGTAATGAACACAGTAGTACTGGGTGTGACAAATATTCAGACTTTAACCAAAGAGCTAAAAGATGTGAACAGTTGAACCTATGTAAAAAGTGTACTGGCCAGGGACATTATAAGAAAGACTGTAAATCTAGGTTAAGATTCAAGTGTAAGTTTTGTAAAAGTTTACGACATGTCTCATCAATGTGTGATTCACCAAAGTGTCCAAACAATAGTATTCAAACTCAAAAGATACCTCCCCCAAACAAAGGTAATCAAGAAAATGCCACTTTCATGGGACATTCTGTTTGTTCAAACAACGTAACAAAAAACACTGAGATTCTTTTACCAACTATTACTTTGGACTTAGTGAATAGTGAGGGTAGCACCACTCCAGTGAGATGTCTTATAGACTGTTGTTCTCAACAAACATTTGTTTCACAAAATGTAGTAAATAAATTGGGTTTGACACCAAACCCGAATGAACAAAAACTCAATATTGCATCCTTTGTTAAGGATAACTCGGACAAAAATAGCTATAAGACAATTGACCTGGAACTACAGTTAGAAAAAATTAGAGAAAATTGAAGCAGTTATTATTTCTAAAGTAGGACAAAACAAACTGGTTATACCCAAACTAGAACAAACCATAAATCATTTGGGAAAACACTACAAAATAGCTGATAGACATATCACTAACAACACAGTAGCTAACATTGAAATGTTAATGGGGGCAGATTATATTAATCTTATTCATAAGGGCATAGTGAAGATAGGTAATGGTATAGCTATTCAGACTCCATCAGGGATAGCCCCTTTGGGTGATCTATCCAAATACAACCTAGACCTAAACCAAAATAGTTCATGACCAACAAATACTATGTGCCTCAACTCAGTCCTACATAACACCTGTAAGAATAGCAACACTTTGAATAATATTATCTCAACTGAGAACATTAATTCATCATTATCAAATGAAACTTTGGATGAGGCAATTCAAACTTTATGGTTGCTAGAATCTGTGGGTATACATGACACAAATCAAACTTCAGAAGATCAGTTAATGGTAGAAAGATTTGAAGACACCATTCAGTGCAAAGACAATAGTTATTTTATTGAGTTACCTTGGAAAATAAATTGTCCAACTTTAAGAGATAATCTCAAAGTAGCTAAAGGACATTTATATAAAGTAATGAAAAACTCAAACAAGATAATAATATAAAAACATATAATGATGTCTTCAAAGAACAGCTACAGAAAGGCTTCATTGAAGAAGTAACAAATAACCCTTTTAAAAAGATGGTTGTCATTATTTAACCCACAGGGGGGTCTATCGACAAGATGCCCCAACAACAAAACTCAGAGTAGTATATAACTGTAGCCTCAAAGACAGTGATAAACACAGTTTGAATGATTGCCTGATTGAGGGTCCTAATCTCATTTCTGACCTTGTGAAGATCTTACTGAGGTTCAGGTTAGATAAATATGCCGTACAAAGTGACATTTCAAAGGCATTTTTGAGAATAAATCTTAAAAATGAATATGATAAGAACCAACTTAGGTTCTTATGGTTCAAGGATCCATTTGATTTGAATAAAGGGTTCATAACCTATAGATTTAATGTTGTGTTGTTTGGAGCCAATTGCTCACCTAGCCTATTAGCATTGACAATTAGACATCATTTAAACCAGTTTAATAACTCTTTAACATTGAACTTCCTTAAGGAACATTTTTACGTAGACAATCTAATAGGCTCAACAACAACAAAATCTGAATTATCTGAAGTCTATGAACACTCAAAACATTATGCAACAAGGTAACTTTGAACTTAGAGAGTGGATTTCAAATGATGAGGGTTTAAACAAAAAGATTTTAAAGGATAATAATGGTCTTACTGAGCCATCAGACAGAGTTAAAACTTTAGGTATGAACTGGTATTTGGATGCAACTTCTAACAGTCATGATTCAATCTGTACTAAAGGTTTTAAACTTGATGAGGAAGCAAATACTAAAAGACAATATTATCAGAGGCTTCCAAAATTTTTGATCCTATGGGTCTATTCCTGCCTTCAACAATAAAATCAAAGATTCTCCTCCAAGAAATTTGGAGGACAAATGTTGGGTGGGATGATCCAATAACAAATGAAAATCAAAAATCTTGGAAGAAGTTAGCTGCTGATTTAACAAAAGTGCAGAACATTAAAATTCAAAGGTGCTGTGGGTTTAGGGATAAGCCCCAGAGACTTCATGTGTTTGCTGATGCAAGCACACAAGCTTATGGGTGCCGTGCGTATCTTGTAAGTCCTACAGAAAGTCATCTAATTTATGCAAAAGGGAAAGTTGCACCTCTCAAACCTACCCGAACCATACCTCAATTGGAACTATTGGCTGCTGCATTAGCCATTAAAACCATTTCATTGCTTAAGGATGCTTACCATGATGTGAACATAACTGATATCCACATCTGGCTTGACAGTCAGATTTGTCTTGCCTGGATACGGAATGATAGCCTTAATAGTAAGAATATCTTTGTAAGAAATAGGCTAAAAGAAATAGCTGAAGCTAATGAAAGCCTACAAGTAAACTTTCACTATGTTCCAACTAAACAAAATCCAGCAGACTTTCTGACCAGAGGTTTATCCTACAAGTTGTTGAAGTCAAACAAAACTTGGTTTATGGGACCTAAGTGGCTCTGTAATACAGACCATTGGCCTGTGGAACAAGTTAACTTGACATTAAATTTAATCTTTTCAAATGAAAAGGTTGAACCAATCACTAATTATGAAATTTATTCTGATTTCAACAAACTTGTCAGGGTCACAGCCTACTGTTTGAGGTTTGCTCACAACTGTTTAACTACAATTAACAAACAGCTAAATAAAAATAATCATAATTATACAGAAGTTGCAACCAAATACTGGATAGCCATGCACAACAAAAGAGTACAATAAAGAGTTAGAATTCTTGACTAATGGGAAACAAACAAAAGAACCTGTACCATCAGTAGTTGTGGATCTAAACTTGTTCAGAGATGAGGAAGGCCTTCTAAGGTGTAAAGGGAGATTAGACAAATCAAAACTGTCATACAAAAGCAAACATCCAATCCTTTTACCTAGATTTAGCTATTTGACAACATTAATCATCAGAAAAACACACAATGATGTATATCATATGGGGGTACCACAGACACTAACTACATTAAGAAAAACTTATTGGATACCCAAGGGAAGGATCACTGTTAAAACAGTCCTGAGTGAGTGTGTCACATGTAGGCGTATTCATGCTAGGCCCTATAGGAAACCAAATCCTCCTGCTTTGCCAAAGGAGAGAGTTACTCTCAACAGACCCTTTGAGACTGTAGGCATTGACTATACAGGAGCATTGACTGTAGGGGTGGGTGACACTGAACAAAAAATGTACATTGTACTGTTTACATGTGCTGCCTCACGAGCTGTTTATTTGGATGTTGTGGAGGACCTTACAGCAGAATCTTTTGTTGCTGTCTTCAAGAGATTCTGTGCACGACATTCAGTACCCAAGACAGTTTGGACTGACAATGCTACATATTTCAAGGCTGGTGAACAAGTCATCCACGACTTGTTAAGCAATGAACTCACACAATTATATATACAAATTCAAACATAAAGTGGAAGTATATTCCGGTTGCCTCTCCTTGGTATGGTTCTATCTGGGAGAGGAATATACAAACAGTAAAGAATTGCTTGAAGAAAGCAATTGGTAAAAAACAGATACACTTATTTGAGTTGCTCACTCTCCTGGCTGAGATTGAGAACATCATCAACAATAGACCACTCACTTATGTGAGTGACAACATTAATGACCCGGAACCATTAACTCCAAATCATTTGATTCGGGGAGAACAAGTTAGTCTCCTGCCGGACTACAATATAGACTCTTCAGAAGACCCAAACTGGACTCAACGACATGATGAGCTCCAGACTAAGTTACAACATTTAACTAGAGTTAAAGCTCATTTCATTAAACAGTGGAAAACTGAGTACTTGATGGGTCTAAGGGAGAGACATAAACAAATGACTAAAAAGGATTGGTCTGACACAATTAAGGTAGGGGACCTTGTTCTCATACATGACAGTACTCCAAGACAATACTGGCCTCTGGCTAGAGTTTCAGAACTCAGACCAGGGCAGACGGGGTAACAAGAGTGGTCAAATTAAGGACTTCAACGGGTGACACAACAAGAGACATTTCTCTTTTGTACCCTTTAGAGTCTGGACCCAAAACAATGGACTTTGGAGAACCTTCTCCACTGACAGTAACAACTGGAGACACTGAACTTCAGTAACTATTCCTTTGACAGTAGGAGTGGTAACGCATCCTACTACAACATTGACAGACACAAGACCTCAGCGACAAACAGCATTAAAGGCGCGACTATTTTTACAACAAAAAATAGATGCTGGGGAATTGTAATTTTATCTTCTAACTTTCACTTTTTCTTTTCTTATGGTAAAGACCATAGATAGTTTCATCCTATGGATGTATATTTTCTCTTCTAATTAAATGCTACACCTTCTCCATAAGAAGGTGAGGATAGGCACTGTTAATCAGATTAACAGGCATTTACAGTCAAATAGTTAGCTAGTCTACACTCAGACATAAAAATTGGTGACAATGACACCAAAATTTTTATCTCCCGGGGCCCCCAGTATATGGAAAACTGATGAGTGGGTAGTTGGGAGGTAACGAAAATGGTTCACTGAGTAGGTAGGTAGTTAATCTAACAATTATTAAATTCCTTTTATGTCAATAACTGGGTGGATGAAACCAATTGGTTGCTCACCAGAGTTATTCTCCACACTAGTATTTATATACTGTGTGAGAAGAGCGTGCTCGGTAATAGATATACATTACCGATCAACCAACCGGGGAAAAAACCAAGACAACGCTGGTGGAAAAAGCCCCGCGAAGAGGAGAACAAAGAAGAACGAAAACGAAGAACGGGGCGAGAGGACGCAACTGGAGAAGGGACGAGAACAGACACCGAAGAAAGATCCCCACCAGCAAGTACGCTCTCGACAATTATACAAGGAGAAAAGAGACTCTCTAATAACTAGCAGTAAGTGACTAATTGTGTTTTTAACCCAGGTTTACATAGATTCATTAAATTAAGCTGGGTCAGACAACTTAGGCCTACATTGTGGCCTAAGACCCAGCATCAACTCATAGCTTAACAAAGGTGAAGGTAGATTGCCCTAACCTAATTTGGTGAGGAATCCTACTGTGGACCTCAATTTATCTGCCCGCTCTGGACCATTTCCGGAATCTCTAGGCTGACCCCTCTAGGCTAGACTTGATCTACTCTATAGTTAGACTGGAGATATAAGGGGTGGGTTAATTGTGGACCAATTCATACAGAGCATTTTTCGCACTTATTACTGTATAAGACTAGTAAACATGGAGTTCAACGCTGTTCACGATCATATTAATCGTTTATCTTTATGAACACAGACATTATATTATAATTACGGTGTGTTCAAAAATTACGTACGCTAGTATTGCTAAAATTTGACACCTCAGATCTCCCAGGAAAGTTCTGTAACGCTAAACCAGGCACCCCCTAAATAATGGGCCTAAATAATGCAATGGGCCTAAATAATGCGATTTATTCTCGTAATACCTTTGAATCTGCAGACGACAAATTTTTTATTTTCAAAAGGTAACTTCTTTTCTTTATCCACCTATGGAGCTGGCTTGGCAAAACTCAAGTCGTTTGTTTTGACGAAAAGAACGCAGCAACTTGACTTGAAATCAGTTGGACGAAAAGAAAGAGGCTTTAGTTAACAACAACATCAAACTTTATTTCAGTTAATAAAGGACCAGTAGAAAATGCTTAAATGATTTAACATTTGTTTTAAAATTTTTGGTATGTGCTTTTAATAGTCAGTTGAAAGTCCTTTAAATATAAAGTAGTATTTCACGACTGTGTAAATGTTATTTTTATATTTTAACGAAATAACGCAATTATCAAGTTAGGATTACATGGGTGTTTTAGTTTTGTATGAAATAAGTGCAAATATTCGAACAAATGATTCTTTTGACCATTCCATAGGTCAAAAACTGAAATGGATTAATTAGCGGACTGACCAATATGAGACGATTGTTCTATGTGCATAACTTTTCTATAATAAAAATTACTGTTATAAACCTACAGTAAACCATTTATACATTACAAACAAACAAACAAAACATCTTTATTGTGGATCATTCACAATCCATAACCACTTAACCTAACATACAAGTACAATCTTACGTATACACTGAACTTAATACAAAAATAAGGCCAACATAGCCACTTAACCTAGCATACTGGCATACTGTTTGATTAATTATCTGACAATATTATGTATATTGTTATTACATGAGACATCAGTAACTGAAAAAAATAATTTGTATACATAAGAGAAAATAATTGTAGCTCAATGAAAAAAATCAGAGAATTTATGAAAATAAAAAAAAGAGTAATAAAAATGCTGATGAATTATGGGAAGCTGAGTTCGGATTAGAAAGTTTGAAATACTTTATTGTACCTATTAAAATACCTTTTGCTGGAGAGGAGATTGTAGATACCAATCGACCAGGGAAGTACTCCTGGGGAGACGTTAGGCAGGAGACAGGGAGTGCTGGAACTTTCGTTTCTCCTGTCATTGTCCTCCTTAGCTGATCTTTATCAGTGTCCCATCTATCCTGTGAGCAATCCAGCATGCTTTCAAACTCACGCTTCAAAATTTAAAAAAAAGTTGCTTAAGAATAATTTCTTGTATTCTAGCTTCCTTCTTCTCTTTCTATAGGGAGGTAGGGTTGTGAGCATTTGCCCTTGGCCGCTCCTTCCTGCATAAGAAAAAATAAATTACTTTCGTTATTTAAACAAATTCTTGGAAAATTTTCCATCTCATGAATCTCAGTTGACTAATCAGAGCGTACGTGTACCCGTTCCTGCCCTATTTTTCTACCTTAAACATGTTATATATATTATATATATATATATATATATATATATATATATATATATATATATATATATATATCCCTTTGCTTTGTCCGGAGCGATAGGGCGCGTCCCTCTGTGGCGAATGTGGGAATACACCTTTCTTCGGTGTAAGGGCTTTCTCTGCCCTCGTGGACCATTGGGCCCGTTTGGGGACCCGGCTGATCTCCTGCTTCTTTTTCTTTCTTTCTCCTTTAACCCATTCTTTCTGGCTTCTCCCTGTTTTTTTGGCGTTGTTCTTTGGACCTTGATTTTGACCCTTTCCTTGGCCCTTGGGTGTGGGAGGTGGTTGCCCTGCACCCTTGTCGCTTTCCAACCAAACCCAAACCCTGTCCCTGCCACTTTTCACCGCGCGTTGGATGAGAGTGGCCGCCTTTCAGGCACAGGGACTGGGTGCGGGTGTATCTCCCCTGCGTGACATCTATCGGCGGTGGGACCAAGTGTGCCCACACTTCGCCTTTCCCTTGTTGGAGTCGGTGGTGGCTGGATGCGCGCGGGGGATGAAGTTCTTTTTTGTTTTGCTATGGACACTTCTCCCCCCGGCTTACGACTACTGCTTCTCATTCCCGGACTACTCTTCTCTCAACACTCGGGTGGTGGGCAACCAGGCCCTCGAGTCCTTTACCACTGGAAGACCGCAACCTAATGGGGTTGACCCCCCTGTGGAAGCGGAACGCTTGCACTCTCCTTTTCCGTTGCCGACCCCAGTCCGTCCCTCGACTACGCCCTTGGACCTACACTCTCTGGAGCAGGGGTCTCGCCCCAGCCCACTTCAGCCACCTTCGGGCAAGTCAAGTTCCACCGAGGACTTGCCCCCACAACCCGGCTTCTTGCTCTCCCCATATGCCCCCCTCACCCGCCGTCAGCCCACCTCCCCACGGAGAGAGCCTCGCGGCGGACGGGGGAGCCGGCATTCACGGCCGTCCTATCGACCGTTGAATATCCCAGTCCATTTCGACTCTACAGCCTCCCTCTCCCTCCAAGTATCCACAAATTCCTGGTGATTCGGCCTACATCTGGGTCCCTCCCGAACAACTCTGAACGGACGTTCCAGGCGATCCGAACCCACAGCAACTCCAGCCGCTATGACGTACGCCCACAGAGGGATGGCTCCCTCCTCGTAAAATCACGCTCAGCCGCAGAGACGAAAGCCCTACTCTCCGTCACTGAGGTCCTTGGATGCTCGGTGTCCGTTTCCCCACACCCTCGCCTGAACCAGAGTCAGGGCACTATTTACGCCACCCGCCTATTGTCGGTCGCAGTGAACGAGCTCCTGGAGGACCTCGCACCCCAAGGAGTCACTAAGATCTATCGTTTCACATCCCGACAGGGAGGCACCCCCTCCCCCACCCCACGTCTGCTCCTTACTTTCAACACACTAATCCCCCCCGGCCGCATTGTATGGGGTATGGGAGACCGCGCCTCATGCGAGTTTTCTATCCGCCCATACGTCCCAGACCCGACCCGTTGCTTCAAATGCAATAAATTCGGACACGTTAGCTCCGCTTGTCGACAGCCGCATCAATTATGTGTTCACTGTGGACGACTCGCTCACCCTGACAGGTGCCCCAACACACCCAAATGCTCCAACTGTGAAGGCGCACACCCCTCTTCATCCCGAGAATGCCTTTTCTTCAGGTTCGAGAAGGAGGTCCGAGGCCTACAGGTGACGGACTTCCTTAGCCCCCGTGAGGCACGCGACAGGGTGCGGAGTCGGGAGGTGAGGCCGGGGGTGTCCTATGCCGCTGCTCTCGGCTCTATCATCTCGGCACGCCGCCCTGGCCTGCCGCCGAAACCCCCCCAAGCCACTGCTCCCTGTTCCCCTCAAAGAAAACCCTCGCAGGACCCGACGGTTTCCTGTCCCCCCACCATTCCTCCTCTTCCCGCACCTCACCTGCCACGAATCCCCCAGGTGTCTGGGACCAGGACACCCAGGTCCCATCCACCTCAAACCCCGCTTCCCAGTACCCCTGCACACGCCCGAACCTGCCGCCCGGAGCAAGCCGTCGAGGCGGAGACGCCGGAGCGTGTCACCGGACCCTCCGGCCTTCCAACGTCTCTCTCCCTCTTCCCCTCGGACCAAGAAGACGGCTCGGATCCTCACTCCGCCCACCACGCCTACTATTTCCATCTCTCCCCATCGCAGAAGTCCCACCACTCTACCCCCACAGACTCTGACAATAGTGGCTGAGATCCACGACCCGCCCCGGACGACGGGACCCAGTCCGAACAATATCCTCTCCCCCGAGGATCCGGTGGATGCGGCCCTGGCGCAGCTGCACGGTGTGACCGAGGGAAGCTCGGCCGCGCCCACGCCCACGAGTCTTATGGATCTGCCCTTGCCTCCTGGTGCCATTTTCTCCACCCCTCCACGAGACTACTCTGATTCACCTCCTTCCACCCCCATCGTACCTCCCCCAACATCCCCGGCCCCCTCCTTGTCAGCTACCCTGTGTACGCCCTCCCTCCCACCCGCCCGGTCCTTTTGGTACCCCTTATCACCACCTCGAGTCCGCCATGAGACCCCGGACAGGCGGGGTAGCGCCACTTTTGGGGCTACCGTGCCCCCTCCTGGTCCGACCATAGAAGCCCGTCACAGTACATCCGACCCTCTCAGCCCACGATGTTCCTCTGCCTGCCGTGATCCACGCCTCCGGTCTCGCTCGGCCGACTCGATCCCGCCACCTCCGCGGGGTTCGACAGGCCGACCGATTCCTTCCCTGGTGAACGGTAGATAGCCAGCCATGCTCCCGACCAAGCCTTCAATTTCGCGAACTCCGGATCTCCCTTCATACTCCAACCTCCTAGCACCTACACCTTTACCCATCCCCCTTCATCAACTAATGGATCCCCCGAAAACCACAATAGTCCACTGGAACTGTCGAGGAATATTCGCAAATTATGAAGGCCTTACCTCCCTGCTTGCCACTTCCCGTCCGGTGTGTGTCTGTCTCCAGGAGCTAATCCTGGGGACCAGGCCCATGCCCTGCCCTACTGGTTATTTTTGCACCGCCACCCCGCCTCCTACCTGCACTCGAAGGGGAGCTGCCATCCTCGTACACCACGCAGTCCCCTTCTACAACCTCTCCATCCGGTCCCCACTACAGGTGACTGCCGTCCGGCTCTCCCTGGATAGACAGTACACCGTCTGCTCCATCTACCTCCCCCCCCACGCTCAAGTCTCCCGCGACGACCTGGTGGAAGTCGTGGAACAACTCCCTAGGCCCTTCCTACTGCTGGGCGATTTCAATAGTCGCCACCCCTTGTGGGGCGACACACGCACCACCTATATGGCCCCAACCCTGATATCCGTCATGACCGAACTCTCCTTCGAGTGCCTCAACAATGGCTCTCCTACTTTTTACCATGCCACCACCTGCACTCCATCCTGTATAGACCTGTCCCTCGTTTCAACTGATGCCCTCCTAGACTTCACGTGGCAAGTCCTCCGAGAGGACCATGGAAGTGACCATCTCCCCATACAACTCACCCTTAATCGACCCGACCAGACTGTTCGGGTACCGGTAAGGTGGGTTACTACCAACGCGAATTGGGCCCGCTTCCGCGACAACACCTATACCACCCTTACAACTGCCCACTTCCCATCCATCGACGAGTGCATCGCTTACTTCGAGTCCGTCGTTCTAGCGGCCGCAAGCACTAGCGTACCACAATCCTCCGCCTACCCCCGCGCCCGACGGGTGCCTTGGTGGACCCCGGAGTGCGCGGAGGCCGTGCGCGCCAAGAGAAGGCAACTCGGCGCTTCTACCGGACGCGACTCCCCATCCATCGCACGGAGATGCAGCGGGTCAGGGCCATCGCCCGCCGCACAATGAAGACAGCGCGCCGAACCTCTTGGCGTGCCTTTGTGTCCGGCATCACCGCCAACACACCTTCGGCTACCATCTGGAAGAAGGTGCGGGTGTCGAGAGGCGACATGTCCCCTCCCGACCCCCGGTCCTCCGGACTAACGACGGACTCCTATGTGAACCCAAGTCGGTGGCAGACCACCTTGCTTCTACCTTCGCCGCCGTTTCTTCCTCTACAGCCAATTCCGTACCCGCCCCTGACGATAGCCCCTCTCCACCGTCCATAGACAGCACCTACAACCGATTGTTTACCATGCGTGAACTACAGGCGGCACTGGCCTCTCGACGATCCCCTTGTCCCGGTCCGGACGGTATTCCGTACGGCATGCTCCAGCACATCCACTCTACCTTACAAATTTTCCTGCTGGATCTATACAATCGCATATGGATAGAGGGCGCCTTCCCCTCTAGGTGGAAGGAGGCCCACGTCATCCCTATCCCCAAACCCGGCAAAGATTCCCTGGACCCCACAAACTACAGACCAATCGCCCTGACGTGTTGTGCCTGCAAGATCCTCGAGAAAATGGTTGCCACGCGATTATCGTTCGTCCTTGAACATAACAATTCCTTCCCGTCTACCCAGTCCGGCTTCAGACAATTCCGCTCCACTACTGATCCCCTCCTGCTTCTCAGCCGAGACATACAGGATGCCTTCGACAATGGACAGTTCGTACTGTCAATTTTTTTTGACATCCAGAAGGCCTATGACACCACCCGTCGAGCAATGATCCTCGGTCAGCTCCGACATCTGGGCCTCGTCGGAGCCATGCCGACCTTCATCAGAGGCTTCCTCTCTTCCCGGACTTTTAAAGTCCGGGTGGGCTCAGTCCTCTCTGACACCTTTGTGCAGGAGGACGGGGTCCCACAGGGAAGCATCCTCAGTGTTCTCTGCTTCTCCGTCGTGATGAACACGGTCTCACAATGCCTTCCACCCACCATCCGCTCTTCCATTTACGCGGATGACCTTGCAATCTACTTCGCAGGGCGAGAACCGTCTGTTGTTCAACGACAGATGCAGCTCGCCATCTACCGGGTGGAAAGGTGGGCGACGTCGGTGGGTTTCCGCCTCTCCATCCCTAAGTCCAAGTGTATGGTCTTCAGTAGAAGAAGACCCACAGCCCTTCCTCTACCCTCTGTCACATTATACGGCAGGCCTCTTGAGGTGGTACCCTCCACGCGTTTTCTGGGCATGACCCTAGACCGACGGCTCAATTGGGTTCCCCATCTCAAGTACCTAAAGCAATCCCTTCGACGCCCCCTCGCTCTCCTGGATCACCTCTCTCACACCACATGGGGTGCAGATCGACGCTCTCTTCTTCGCCTTTACACTTCCATAGTGCAGTCGAAGCTGGACTATGGTAGTGCAGTTTACGGTTCAGCCTCCACCGCCCGCCTCCGTATCCTGGACCCGGTACTTAATAGAGGCCTCCGCCTCGCCACCGGTGCCTTCCGCTCCTCCCCAGCCTCCAGCCTCCATGTGGAATGCGATCATCTCCCTCTCGCCCTCCGACGGGGTCTTCTCCTCATGAGGACATACCTCCGTGCACAGAGGCTACCTTCTTCGCTTCTGGGCACGGTGGTTTCAGAACTACCACCTCAGGGACGGAGCTGGCACTTCACTGAAGCGGTCCGCTCTTTCCTTGATCTTTTCAACATGCCCGCCCCCTCAGTTCTCCCCATTTCATTCAGCATCTACCCCTCCTTGGATCCTCACCCCTATCAAGTTTTGCAAGGATCTGTGTATCCTACGAAGACTACCACGAGCGCATGATATACAGGTCACTCTTCCGCGAACACGCAACCCAACACCCGGACGCAGTCGCCATTTACACGGATGGTTCCGCCGCTTGGAAGCCGGTGTGGCCTCCTCAGCGGTGATTCTGTCCCAGCCGCTTTCCCGGGCGTCGGCCTGCCCCGCGAGGCCTCCGTGTTTTCGGCGGAACTTTTCGCCATTACGGAGGCCCTCGATATTGTGCGCACCCACTCTGCCAGCTCCTTCGTCATTTATTCGGATTCCCAAAGTGCACTCCTCTCCCTGAAAAATTTAACTCCCCCCACCCGCTCGTCTGTACCATCCAGCAAACCTTCCACTGTCTAACGACCCTTCAACACAAGACAATCGCCTTCTGCTGGGTCCGGCTCATGTCGGCATCCAGGGTAACGAGGCGGCGGATCGCTCAGCAAAGACGGCCTGCTCACTGCCGGCCTCCTCCCGACCCCTCCCTTTCTCCGACTTCTTCCCGACTTTCCACTCCCACTTCCGCTCCATATGGCAGCGGGAATGGGACCAGGCCACACAAATAAACTCCACACGATCAAGCCACGATAGGATACTGGGCCTCCTCATTCCACCGGTCCCGCCATAAGGAAGTAATCCTAGCCCGTCTCCGCCTAGGCCACACCCGCATCACCCACGGACACCTTATGGCGAAATCGCCAGCCCCGCTTTGCCCTACCTGCCATACCCCTATCACTGTCATACACCTCCTGGTGGAATGCACAAAGTTGTCTGCTCTTCGTCCAGGTGTTTCCCTCTCTCGGCCGAAGATCCCATACCCGACCGGCTACGATCCATACTCGCCGACGGCCCCCACTTTCAACGGAAGCGATTCTCTTCTTCCTTACTCACTCCCAGCTGCTCCATCGCATTTAAAACCGTACCCCTCCTACCCACTAACCAGCGACTGACCTTACTCACTCCCCTAGTCTACCACCCCAACACAGTAACATCACCCAATCACCGCCTCGCCGAGATATGCACCGTCCTTTTAGGTACGAATCGGCGGTAAATCAGAGAAAGAAAGAAAAAAAAAAAAGAAAAATATATATATATATATATATTATATATATATATATACCGTATGTACCCATGTACGTTATATTATACTACTAACATCCTAATTGTCTATAAATATGAAACACAGTAAAAAAAAACTATAGTTAACTGTTTAATTGTAATTAACTGTAATAATTTAATATGATGTAATTAATGTACTTTAATGAAACTGTAATTGACGATAATAAGTGAATGTGAATTAATTGGTAATTATAATCATAATTGTAATAAACCAAAATTACAACGTACTCAGTGATGTACTTGGGATTGTACTCAATGTACGACCCGACATTATGTCGCCATTTAGGAATGTACACTCGGCGATATTATTATTTTTTTATTATTAATTTTTTCGTTGGGATAAATTTTGGAGTTGCTTCCTATTTTGCCAAATAATTGGTGACTTGTTCTTTTCAAAATTTCTTAATCATTTTTTTAGATTTAACTTGATAATGAATCCTGATTGGATCTTTCAATGTTCGCGTTTTGTATGCATTCTCTCTTCGTTATAAAAGATGAAGTCATGTCTTGCTTTAAACCTCTAATTTTTGCTCATATACATATCTTAGTATAAAGCTGCATAGTTCAATTTCCGTTTCTAATTAACTCGGCGGATCAGGAAAACAGCAGATCTGAAAATACGCGGTTTAAGATAAAAATATGGCTTCTCTTCGTGTATCCTGTTTATCTGTTTAATCATTGTCACAACAAAAAATTTTTACTTTATTTTTAACTATTGTGCAAAAATAATACAGCCTTTTCAACATTTAATAATGATGTTAGTAGAATCGGGGTATATAAACCCACATAATTTCTTCCATGTTCATTCTGATTCAAACTACGAGGCTGAGCATTACCTGTAACATTTTAGCAGTAAATTACAGTAAGAAAAAGTCTTTATCTTCCCCTTCGAGCCGTGCTCTCTTCAGAGAACTTAGTCATTAAAATCTTCCGATACGTTACAAGAAGAATCGGGGGGGAACCCTCAGAGAATTTAATAAGCCTCTCAGAATCCTCCGAGCCACTAAAGAAGGACTCGTTGAGTAGTATAGAAGAAACTACTGCAAGTAACAGATCCGTTGCTGCCTCCTAACCAGAACCCCCGTCGACTTCGAACTAACCCAGGCCATAGAAGAGGGGGTCAACAAACATACTCCATTAATTTTTTTTCTGTACTCATATATTTAGAAACGTTTACAGGAGACACTGAAAGATTCCAAATTGACTTTATTTTGGTAAGACAGAGATATAGGAATGCAGTGAAGAACTCGAAAGCTTATCCTGGAGCAGATGCTGACTCTGATCATAACTTGGTGGTAATGAAAAATATGGTGAGGCTGAAGACTGAAAAAGAATAAAGTAGGGAAGAAATGGGATACTGAAAAACTGAAGGGAGAACAAAGGATAGTTTTTGCTAAAAAGGTGAATGGAGAGATAAGGAGGCAAAGAAATGACGGCCACATTCATGGCAAGTGAAGAAAGATGGTGTAGACTGAGGAATACAATAAAGGAGAGTGCACAGGAAAATATCGGTTATGTGAAAAGAGAAGCATGGAAACCCTAGGTCACTAAAGAGATGCTTGACAAAATGGAAGGAAGAAGAAAATGGAAGAGTGTGAATACAGAAGAAGGGAGACAACGATACAGACAGTTGAATAACGAAATGAGAAGAATGATAAAGCAACAGAGATGTGGCTTGAAGAGTAGTGCAGGGAAATGGAGGAATTAGAAAGGAAAGGAAGAACTGATTTAATGTACCAAAAAGTTAAGGACATAAATAGATGGAAAATAAGTAGCTTGGGAGTGCGAGAAATAGAGGGGAGAAATGGAGAAAAACTGAAAAGACCAGAAGATATAAGGAAGAGATGGATTGATATATTGAAGAACTGTATGATAAAGAGAACAAACCTAATAACATTGAAATGGAGGAAGTAGATGAGGTGGAAGTAGATTGTATGGGACCGGACATATTGGAAAGAGAAGTAGAGATGGCCGTAAAAGACCTAAGAAATGGCAAGGCCCCAGGACCAGAAGATGTACCAGCAGAACTTCTGAAGAGTCTTGAAGATGATGCTAGAGAGGAGGTGAATGTATTGTGCAGAAACATGTATGAAAGTGGAGACTGGCCTGCTGACTTCATG
This sequence comes from Bathynomus jamesi, assembly GCA_023014485.1. NCBI lineage: Eukaryota > Metazoa > Arthropoda > Malacostraca > Isopoda > Cirolanidae > Bathynomus > Bathynomus jamesi. The sequence continues at coordinate 692,338 of JAJOZX010001380.1, read as the reverse complement.
AGAGTCTCTATGATTACTATCCCCGAGAAACCGAGAGCCACCAATTGTTCAGAATTTCGAACCATAAACTTGGTCAGCCATGCATCAAAAATAATGCTAAGGATACTAACCAGAAGACTAACGAACAGAGCTGAGCAGTATATTGGAAAGGATCAGATTGGATTTAGGTCAAAATGCGGAACAAGAGAAGCTATTGGTATTATGAGGATAATGGGAGAGAGAGTGCTGGAACATGATCAGGAAATGTTTGTTTGTTTTATTGACTTTGAAAAAGCTTTTGACAGAGTCCAATGGAGGAAACTAGTGGAAATATTGAAGAATATTAATGTTGACTGGAGGGACCGCAGGTTGATAAAAAATCTATATCTTGACAAGACTGTAAATGTTAGAGTTGTAGGAGGAGAATCGGAGCCTGGATTGGGTGGGAGAGGGGGTTGTTAGAAAATCTAGAAGAGGAAGAGCCATTGTTGTCCCAAGGCGATATGATGACTAAGCTGATTGATGCAGCATTGCTTGTATATTAAGTTAAGGTGTATATATATATATATATATATATATATATATATATATATATATATATATATATATATATATATATATATATCCATCTCATAATTGTAAGGTTAGTGAAAAAATCACTTAATTTAGAGCTAGCATTTTTGTGCTCTTGTGGCATCATTGTTTGGGCACACTTGTGGCATAATTTTTTGGGGGCACTGCACGTCCTTCCTACTCGTTTGTTGAATGCGGCACTTACAGGGGGTGGTCTTATAGAGAGCTCTCTTGCAATTCAGTTTGGGTGTTTAGATACAAGATTGTTGCATCGTGCAATGGTGCAGGTTGTGTGTTGTTTGAAGGTTTAGAAAGAAGACCATAAATAGTGCCCTCTTTGTTTTTATCTTAATTTTATGCAACTGAGGCCTAAGGTAGACCCACATCGAGTCAGCAACTCTGAGGTAGGACCTAACAGGACCTCCAAGTCAGTAAGTTTTTAGTCTAGCTTAACTTCGGCTGTAGGTTGAACTGGCCCTTCAGAGCTTGGCCATTCACGGCTCAGCTGGGATTCTGAACCCAATAAAATAAAAAATAACAGGGGTCAGGCAAGGATGCTCCCTGTCCCCCGTTTTATTTAACATCTATGCGGAAGCAATGATAATAGAAGCACTCTCATATCTGGAAGAGGGAATCAGAGTGGGAGGTAAATTGGTAAAATCTGTAAGGTTTCCAGATGACAAGGCATTTGTTTGTAGTACTGAGGAAGGACTGCAAAGAATGGTCAATAGCTTGACAACAACAGCGGAAGAATTCAGATTGAGAATTAATGAGACCAAGACAAAGGTAATGAAAATTGCAAGAAGGAAAGGAGCACAAATGAACCTAGCGATAGGAAATCGGACCTTAGAAGAAGCTGAGCAGTTTAAATATCTGGGAAGTTTATTAACCAACAATGGAGATTGCAATAAGGAAGTAAGATCTAGAATTGGTATGGGTAAGGTAGCTTTTGAGAGACAGAGAAGACTACTTACAGGTAAACTCAACTTGAAGCTGATGAAAATGTTAGTAAAAAGCTTGATATGGAGTGTGGTACTGTATGGAGCAGAAACATGGACACTGAAAACAACTGAAACTCCTGGAAAGTTTTGAAATGTGGATTTGGAAAAGAATGCTAAAGATAAGCTGGAGGGAACATCAAAGTAATGAGGAAGTACTGCAACAGGTTAGGGAGGAAAGAAGACTCATTAAGGTGATAAGAGAAAGACAGAAGAAATGGATCGGACATGTGTTGAGAGGGGGAAGGATTATTGAAGGAGGTGATAAAGGGTAGATTTGAAGGTAGAAGGCCGAGGGGAAGGAAAAGGAAAGCATTGCTGTATGATTTGAAGGCAAGCAGGAGCTACCATGAGATGAAAAGGATAGCTTAGGATAGGATACTTTGGCGGGACACATGAGTTTGACCTGCCTGATAGGTAGAACACGATGGATGGATAGATATTTAGAAAAACATTGTGTACATGTTTCTCGTAGATTTAAATGTAGTAGAACTGAGTACAGCCTCTGATTAATTAATTGAGGTAATGCGACTTGTGTGATTAAAAATGTTTCAAGATTTAAGTCAGAAAAATAATTATGGTGCTTTGAATTCAGTTAGTTTCGCATTATAGCATTACTCATTTAAGTATGCCTCATTACAAAGTGGTCCACACAATTTAGAAAGCCTGTAATTTCAATATAAAATTCTTTGAAAGCATATAAAGTTTACAGAAAATAGTTTTCCTTGAAAAAGAGCTATTCATTCTTAAATTTCTCGAAACACTTTTAATCAACACAGAGCGCGCTTATGACGTCATAGGCATAGATTTTGTCTTGCCGTACACTTCTAACATAACCTTTTTCCAAGGACGTATCAAGCAATGTATTATGATTGGTCTTAATCTACAAATTTAAGCCTAATCAAGTTTTGTTGTTTTATGCCCCAAACAAAAAGTGATTAAATATTTATTTACGACTTTTACCGTACAGCTGGCAAAAATACGTTCTACGTCAAAAATAAGTGCAAGAAGAAGAAAAAGAAGACGAAAATAAGGGAATAAAAAACTTTTAACTTGTTATTTATCACTCCCTCCATGTTGAATGAGGAATCGGCCCGCCCATAGGACAGAAGTCTCATTTGGAATGGAATAGTGAGACATATTTGTGAATGTCGACGTGATTTTGGTGTTTACTCATATTTTTAGGCAAATTTAGCCTGCAAAAGTGATAATAAGGATTACATCTTGTTAAATTATTGTTTTAGTTTAAGAATGCAAGCTATTAAATGTGTAGTCGTCGGGGATGGGTAAGTTAATAGGCAACAAATTGATAGTAGCAAATGTTCATCTTAACGAGAGATAGAAATTGAAATTTCTGACTGAAATTCAACCAGCTCACTGCTTCGGGGCTGTGAAAATTATAGAAAGAAAGTTATTCAGTATAAGATTTGAGCATTTTTATTATAGTAGTAATAATAATAGGCCTAGACCTTAATGACTATTTTATTGCTAAATTATGGTGGCCAAGCATCGAGTAAACTCCTAATCAACATCTATGCCAAAGTTTCGTTTGTAACTTTGCCAGAATATAGGCTAGTGAGCTGGGCCCAGTTTGCAAAATTTGGCAAGTTGTACAGATCACTGCAGATTTTGGTCTTGTTAGGTGTGAAATAAGACTAAAATTTTGAGGCCTTTAAAAAGTACTGGTGCAAACTGTCTATAATTAAAAGTTTCAAAAACTTTTAGTATGAAATTGAGTGCAAGGCCTATTTGCCAAACTAAAAGTAGATAAAACTTTACCAGATTTGATGGGTTGCTTTTCAAGGTAATGCATTCATTTTAGATTTGGTGGTGTTGCCTAGACTACAAAATCTTTTTTTTTTTTTTCCAATGGCATTACTTGATCTTTTGGTAAATTTTTAAATGTGTACATTATTGGCTTTGTAAATTAACTGTTTTTCTGATAATTTTTGATGCAGTTTGAATGAAGGTTAATTTCATTCAAACAACGTTAAAAACAATTGGAAAAAGTTTTAATATATAACCTAACATAACCAAACCTAAAATTTAAAAATTCCTCAAAAGCTTGTAATGTACTCTTGTAAAAAAGTACCAATCTTTTTTTCATAATATGCCCTAAGTAGCAGGCAAGAATTTTATATCAAATTACTATACTCTCAACCAATGTTGAGTGAGAGTTTTAACTGAAATTACTTAAGCTCAATGTATGCTATAGGATGAAAGTTTAAACTAAAGTTTTGACCAAAATTAATAAGAATTTTCTTTCAAAAGTATGTTTGTGTGAGACTGAAATATTATGTAAGAATTTTTCATATTGCATGAGACCTCCACAATTTGTAAAGTGAGAAATTTGCTGAAAATGAGGCGAGTATGTGAGAATTTTGCAGATTCTGCAGTCTGGGGTGTTTCTTTGTAGATTATCTTAGGCTGATATTAAGTTCTGAGATGCTACATTTCATTAATCCACCCATTTTATCTATCAGAATGATTCTTGTGCTAGTTAAGTTACACTAGGTAAGGTAGTCATTTTAGGTTGGTTAGTTATTTCTTACACAACTAATTTTTGGCTGTTTTGGGATCCTTGCAACAAATTTTAACTTTGTCAAACAACTGATGTCCACAAAATGTAATATTTATCATGTATTTGTACTGTTAGAGAGGGCATTTGCTCTACTATTTCCTATTTTTAGTAGGATTCCAGAATTCAGATATAGTATGTAGACAATCTATAATTACTAGCCTTATCAGACCTAATCTAACTTAATATAGGCCTATTACTGTACTGAATTATGCTGTTTCTGAATTGTATCTAGATTCTAGAATTTTTTCCTTGCCTATTTATTTAATTTGGCAGATATGGTATTATATTGAGATTTGAGGAGGAAGTGTATAGTACAGTACTAGATTTTTTTTCATGGTAAATTGATGATTTTGGCTCAAGATTCTAAATTTTATATGCTGTAATTATACCTAAAGTTTAATAGTGTATAAAATTTTGTGTATCATACATGTTTTTCAAGTCCATTTAAAGTATGGATTTGTATAAGATTTTTTACTTTTATACTGTACTTTAATGAACTTCATTTTATCTAAGGTAGTTATATTATTGCATGATCCAGTAAGGAATTTCTTAAATTATTTAATAAGTTTATATTTACTCGGGGCAATTCCACATTGACATTGGCTAAGACGTAGCCCTCACAGTATGGTACTGGTATAGGAGAGTACTCAGTCATAGTATCATTGAAAAATTCCACATGAATATGACTTCCACCATTCCATTATGCAGTTCACCAGAAGGGAGAATGAGGCTCAAGACTTGAAAGGAGAAAATGGCTAAGATTAATGAATGATCAGATGCTGACTTGGTGGATAGTTTTTTATCTATACCTATAGAAGCAACTACTCGAGTGGGTGGAATCAAAGGCTTTTTGTCTCAATTCCCTGCCTCTTACTGATGTCTTCAACATTGGCGGCTCATCGGTAGGCACTGTGGAACTGCAGTACCCCTAAATTTTTTACTTACAATTGAAATAATCAAGAACAATATAAGGATGAGCTCAGTGAATAACTTTTTCAATAACTTTTGAAACTTTTATTCATTGCTCAATGCTCATCCTTTTATTTCAGTAATTATTTCAACCCATTCTTAGAGACAGCACCCCTAGAATTTTTAGTCACGAACCGCCACTGGTCTTCAATCCATCTCTTTTTGCCACACTGTTGTCTCCCTCTCTTTACTATCATTATTATAATAGACACTGCTCTTCTGAACTCTAATGGCATGCCTCTTTCTTTAAGGAGAGCATATAGTATCAGATTTTTGATACCATCTCATTCCTTTTCTGTCCAACACTCTAATGCAAGGGTTAATCAGTTTTTTCAATCTTTCATCTACTCGCTTAGTCAAGTCTGGAACAATCTTCCTCAATCTATCTTTCCCTGTCTACGATCTCGAATCCTTCAAATTTAGTGTCCAGACATCTTAAAAACCTTGGGCCTTGATTTTGGCTCTCTTCTTCCTCTATTTTGGGGGGTTGCCTTCACAGGTATTTCCCTTTAGCCCCTCCCTCCTTACCTGGTTAGGTTCCCAAGCCTAGCTAGAGAACCCTAAAACTGCCAACATGCCAGCTCATTGTGATCATGTAACAAAGGAAGAAATGACAGAGTGAACCTATAGCTAGAAAGTATATTGTAAGCTGAAAGTGATCACTCATGGAAGTCATAAAGTTGCTGCTCTAGCTAAACCTCTAGAGAGTGCTTGAATGCAAATAAAGTATGAGCACACTATAGCAGAAGGTAGTGAATTGCAGATGGGTAGGCTATGACTCTGACAGAAAAATCTTGCATGGAACTCATGGTGGAACTGGGGGTGAAATATCTTAAATGGATGACCTCTAATACTAGGCTGACCATATTTCCTTGAGACAAAAATGGGACATTGGGATGGCAAAAAAGGGACGGGGGTATGTAATATTCTGTATTCATGAAAAAGTAAGTACATAAACCGGGACAAAATTGACATTTTTATTAAAACGATGGGATGGCCAGGAAATATAAAACAAACGGTACTGTCCCGTTCAAAATGGTACGTATGGTCAGCCTATCTAATACTCATTTGAGGAGGTTCTTGAAACAAGTCAGAAAGATTAATAGGTGAATGGCCATGAAATATTTTCCAACACTGTATCATGTTGGCTCCAAGAAGCTTGCTCTGTATAGAGAAAAGCTGTAATCTATTAAATCTCTCAGAATAGGAGAGGTTTTCAAACCCAGTAATGTGTTTAGTCTACCTACGCTGTACTCTCAAGCATACCCAAGTTCCATACCACTGAAGAAAATTCCAGAATGGGTCTTATATGTAGAGGTGGAAAGAGTACCAAAATGAGTACCAGTACAATTAAGAGTACCATATTTTTTGAGTGAGTATCAGTATGCATGTAAGAGTGGTTTCAAACTTTAACTGGTGCTTAGCTACAACTTGTAGTGAAGCACCAGTTAGTTCGAAACCACTCTTACATGTGTACTTGTACTCAAACACTCAAAATATGGCACTCTTAATTGTTTTGGTACTCTTCCCACTTCTACTTATATGACTGATAAAAAGTGACTTCATAAACTCTGGACCTCTGCAAATTGTAGATTTTAGCAGGTTGGATGCCAAGCCATTAGCCTTATTGACAACTGAGCAAACATGCAGATGGAATATTAATTTATTGTCCACCATCACCCCCAGATCAGTAGCAGACTGGACAAATTTAATTGGTTGGCTCTCAATATGATCTTCTGAGTAAGGGCCCAAGTACTGCCATGCTGCACCTGATCTTTGAAATAAAGTTCACAGCACTCAGACACGTTCAGAGATAACCTCCAGGAGCCAGCTGTGGCACAAAGTGTGCTGATATTCTGGCATTGGTTTACACCCAAAAGTATTGATACTAAGGAAATTGGGGAATGCCCAATATACAATTTCAGGTCATCTGCAAAAATTTTTACTTTACATTTAAAAGATACGATATGGTTTATATAAATGAGAAACAACACTGGCCCCAGGACTGGCCCCTGAATCACCCAACTAGTTAACCTATGTAGGTGGCTAGTCTCACCATTCACAAGAAGTGACATTTCCCTGTTTAGGAGGAAATCTCCAATCTAACACACAACCCAGTGCATGACTCCAGATTTGAAAAAATTTACTGGAGCACAGCTCTGAATTTACTTTTTTTCCCCTTATACCACTAGATAGGTTAATGATAGTAAACTCTTGAATTGACGACATACCAATTACAAATTGTTTTAGCTAAACATAATAATACAATAATGTACAGTTTATAACTCACCTTAAGTTTATTTATTCATTGCAGCAGCAATGTATTGATTTACACTTGCTTAAATGGGCTATGGAAATGTCAAATTTGTTGCTTTTGCTTTATTAGATTTGGATGCAACACTTGAACTTGAAGGCATATTTTGACTTCTCTTTATTAACCACAACAGCTTGGTGAGTTTCTTTTGTTAGGCGCAAAATTGCATTCAATGTCTTCTGGATTTGGGAATTTTCAAATTCCTCTAAAGCAGTTTTGTTAGTCTGATGCGCAGATTCCTCACTTACCTTTTGTTTCTTAGGTGGAGGAGAAGCACTTTCTTCAGTCTGTGAAACATCTAGTGAAAAAGTTTCATTTTCTAGATTAGCAGTTGATGAAGTTGGTTCATTTTTCTGAGGTCTAGCACTAGCACATTTTGTGAACAAACTAAATGACTGCTTTGCTGTATCTCTTTGCTGCACTTCATCCTGGTATTTCTTTACTGCAATATCTAAGCTGTGGGCCCAAACTCTGGGACCTCTTGTATTGTAACTTCATCAATATTAGGATCCATTATTGATTATTGACTACCTGAAAAAATACAAAATAAGTAAAAGTTAGTAAATATAGTATGGTAAAAGTGAGTAAAAGTAAGTAAATATAGTAGAATGAAAGTAAGTAAAAGTAAGTGCTTTAAACTTAGTAAAAGTAAGGAAGAGTAAGTTAAAGTAAGTAAAAGTAAGTTTAAACTTAACTAAACTTTTCAATTCTAGAGTCATGGTGGATTACTTAAAACCGCACAAGTAATTATCTGGCCAATTTATTAAACCTGGCCGAGATCAATGGAACATAGTCCAATCCTGATAATTTTATATTAAAAAATATACGTTTTAATAAAATTTTAATTATCAAAACATTGAAGCTTAACAAAAAATAAAAATAATTGTTAAATATGGAATTACCAACTAAACTTAAAATAACTAAATTTGTAATTTAAAAAAATTGGTTTGTACAAGAACGTATACGCAAAAAAATTGCATAACGTCTAGCGGATGAACAAAACCCAAACCCAAATTTACTTTTTCTCATGGTCAAATTTACTGGAGCAATGCTCCCAAGATCCCAGGAATCTGGAGTCATGACCCAGTGACCCACCCCAATGGCCTCTAGCTTATGAAGCAAAATTTGATGATTAACATCAAAAGCCTTTGCAAAATCAAAAAGTACCAAATTGACTATTGAATTAGAATTGAGCCAGTAAGTAACATTATAAGTGAGTAAGAGCTGATCTGAAATAGATCTTGAACCCCTGAAGCCAAAAGGTCATTAGACAGAATTGAATTTTCATCTAGATAGGCATACAAGTTTTTAACAATAACTCATTCTAGTACTTTACAAGGTATAGAGTTCAAGCTAACTGGCTGGTAAAATCTAAAAATATTAATAAAGCAATTAAATAACAGAGGAAATATAATTAATGGACATTCATTTTATATAGATTATCATAGTCAAACTGAAATGGATAAAATATTATCCACAGTCTACCAATGCCCAAGACTGACTGACAGATCTGGGAACCATTGTAATTGAAAGCCAGTTAGCCTGTACTTTAAATTTAATTAGAATCATTTACCACTTTGCTAGAGAGAAGGCAAAGAAAGTATGCTTCTAAAATTTTATGAAAATCTTGCAGTAAACAATTGTCTTTCCTGCATGGACTGGTACTGCATTTGTAAATTGTATGGTGATAAAATTAATATACTAATTGATTCAAAAAATAAAATGGTAATTTTCTTCTTAGTTGTTTATTCATATTGTATGTTTTGAATAGTGACTTGGACATATAATCAGTTTGCTTGTTATGTACACAAAAAACATTCATAAAAAAAATAGTGAGTAAACATGGGGGCCCATATACCAATCCTTCCCTGGGGCCCGTGGTAGCTCTCAGCAGCCCTGTTCAGGACCCATACTAGATGAAGTGTTAAGATGGGCAATGATGTCACACGCATCACTTTCATTAATCTCTATTTGATTAAGTACGGTATGCTCTCGCATTGTTGATGAGGGAATGATGCAGCAGATAACAGTCCATGAATAAACTGATGCAAATGCTACTAGTTGGGTAGCCAATGTATTTGCCATTTCAAGATTATCAGAGATCAACACTCCCATTGGAGTTTTCAGTGGACCAACACTTGGTCTTCCAACCTTCTTTTTCCTAGTGTAAGAATGGAACAACTTAGGATTAGATTTAAACTGCTGAATAAGTCTTGTTTCATAATCAATTTGACTTTGAACCATGAATATGTGGTATTGGTAATTATAGGTTAGGAATGAAGTCAAGGCAGCTTCTGTGCAAGGAGAACCTCTATACCATGTTGACTACGCAAGGTTTTATAACTTTGCCAGGAGAGGAGGGGCGACAAGCTTGACCTTCGCGAAATGAGAAATCATTGCGTGGAACCTTTGTAAGGTGTTATATCTAGCCTGGGCCAAATTAGGAGGAGGTTTAGTTCTCCATGGGACACCAGGTTTGTGATTGGCTTCCACCTTTGGTATATAGAGATCTACTAATATCTCAAGAGTAATACAGAAAAAGTTATAGCTATCATCAACATCCCTTCCAGAGAGTTCCATGTCCCAATCAGTGTCCCGCAATGTAGTGTTTATTGCATGGTAGTTTCCACTATGCCAGCTCTTCCTGGATTTATTAGGAAACACTAAAGTACTCTGAAAAGTATAAGTGTAAAAAAGAATGAGATGATCGCAATTAGGAAATGAAGGCAGTAATTCTACATTGGATATTTGATCACTTTCTGTTGAGAGAATAAGATCAAAAATATTATTTGATCTAATGTATGTGGAGTGGGTGGGAAGACACTTGCCTTTAGAAAATGAGAAGTCCTGTTCTATGAGGACAAGCAAACCAAGAACAGAAATATTAAAGACCTTAAAGGTGAAAAACATTTGTAACAAGCCAAAGCCATTTACTGATAAAACCCAAGTTTTGGTTTCTGCACAGGGAGCTGAAAAGAAAAAGATGTATAGTCTATAAGGGATCATAATGCATAAACACAACAGGTCTAAAGTGGATAGGATCTGTAGGGATCAGTGAACCAAGTTATTGCTACTCAAAATGATTTAAGAAGGCTTATTGGTGGTTAAGGATTCTGAGTTGCCTAAAAGGGAGTCACAACAACTAGGCTTAGGTTATTTCCATACTTCTACCTATTTACAATTCTAAATAGTTTTGTGACTCAATAAGGAGCTGTATGGAATCTTCCTAATTTTATTTTAGTTTACTTTCAAAGCCTATTTCCTCAATGTAAATTGATTGGTCTCCAAGAGCTTATTCCATACCAAGCAGAGGGAGTGAGAGAGATGTTTTTTCATGGGCTTATCTTACATAGCCCTAGCTACTAAACAATCTTTTCAAAATTAAAAAAAAAAAATGGTAACAACTTCAAGAGTCTTCGAGTTCCCTGGGGAGTGGACCATAAATGGCCCCACTGCTGATAGTGGGAATGCAGACCCAGGTAGTGGGGCTGGTTCTGCTGCTGCCCATTCAAGATGTTCTGGGTCTCTGCCTGATTCACTTTCATAAACTTCTGCAAAATTCATGGCCTTTCCTCAAATTTTCAATCTGTTGAATACCACATCACCTTTTCCTCACTGAAACTCGTGTCTGGGATGACTGACAGCAACACCTTTTCTGTACCCTCCCAGTTTCATTCCAAAGGTGGATGTTGTAGTATATATGAACACAATGACCTAACTTACTTTTGTATTCCTGAACTTGAATCTTCCAAATTCTGAATTGGCTGTATACCAATCTTTCTCCCTGCTTATGACTTCATCTTATAAATATAGTGTCCAGGCATCTTAAAAATCTCAGACCTTGATTTTGGCTTTCTTTTTCCTCTATAGGGATTGACATTTTTGCTGGCATTTGCCCTTAGCCCCTCCTTCCTGCATTAAAAAAAACTATACCTAGTAATATTGGTAGAATATAATTAATAAATGTAGCTGATCAAAACTCATTTATTACGTTTTTACTAGTATAAAAATTAGTAAGTCTAATCCATTTTAATTAGTGAAAACATTGTATTCTTGTTGGCTTGTTTTGCAAATAGGCTTATTTACCCAGATGGCTACTATACTGAGAATCAAGACTGATATTTTCATATTGATGACCTTGTAGCTCCCCAGATTTGGAATTAAAGATTTTTTAAAGGAGGGGTCATTGTATTATATTTAGATAACACAATTGCACTTGGCCCTGTCTAGGTTGTCCAAGCTAAGCAAGTAATCTGAAGCTATATTTGATATAATTTTGCAAAATATCAATTTCAAGTTGGTTGAATATCATTAATCTGTTTACAAAAACTACTGGAGCAGCGTATATCATTTAGCTAGTTAAGTCTTGTATTGAAACACCGTGTTGAAACCTGTTTTTTATTGAAGTTTGAGAGGGAAGGCTATGAGTCACGTAAACTTGTAGTAAATTTACCCAAATCTTTTAATTGATCCAGCTTGAAATAATTCATTTGAATAATTGAGTTTCTATAGTACAAAGGTATAAACAAAATTTTAATAAAATAAGGTTAGTGGATAGAACCTAGAAACATAACATTTGTAACTGAACCTAATTTCTCTTATGAGATTATATATGAATAAAACTTAGTAGGATTTAAGTATGTGGTACCCACTTTTTTTTTCTTTTTTTTTAAGGAAATAAGTTCAGTAACTATAAGTCAGTTAGTTTGACATCACTTGTTCAGAAGTTTCTTCATAAAATAATGAAGGATAGGATTCAGAATTATTTGGATGAAAACAACCTAGTATTAGACTCTACATGGATTTAGATAAGGCAGGTCTTGTTTAACTAATCTTTTGGAGTTCTTAAGTCATTGATCAGGTAGACAAAAGGGAAGATATTTATATTGTTTACTTAAGATTTTGATGAAGTTCCTCTCAGAAGGCTTTTATATGAAGGTAATGAATTGGGTGGAGCAGCAGCTAAGGGACAGGAAACAGTTAGTGCTTAGTGGGGTTTCTCAGTGATCAATCCTTGGACCCTTACTGTTAACTGTATTTAAATGATTTAGCTTGGGATAGCAAAATCTCTCATTTCCAGATGACATAAAGGTAGCTGGAGTAGTCAAAAAGGTGAAAAGTGTTTGTCTACAGGCTGTCTACATGTATTTTGTGTAGTTATTTCACCCAAACCAAATTGGAAGAAGTCTTTTTGAACAAGTGAATAAGGATAAAAATAGAACTTTAGTAGACTACAGTAGGTTTTCTGTAGCTACTTTTATTGTGCAATTAGCATTACGAACAGTGTAACTACCACCACTCCTTACCTCTTAACCATGGTACCCTTGATGTACGTGGTTGGAGGATACAAGATTAAAAAAAAATTACATCATCCTTGGTAACCAAAAATTTATTTGCACTTTACCTTTACCCAGACTCTTAAGATCCAGTCAACAGCCATCATGGAGGAGCATCTAATCTATCTATCCTCCATGCATAACTCAATCATCTTGGCATCATATCTCTCTATCCCATCCGTATACATGCCATACTGCTTCCCATATTCATTTCATTCATGTTGCAGCAGTGAACTTTTATTCACCATTGCATTTGATATGTTATTCCAAAAACCATCATCCTAAAAATTAAGAAATATTTAAAAAACAAAAATCAAAGATGTTTAAAAAAAAATTTCTATTTAAATCAGGTTTTTTGATTGAAATAATTTGAATCCTTTTTTTTTTTACTTGGATGAAAACTTTGAGAAATTTAATTACTCAAAACTAACTGTTTAATGAAATGCCTTTAGGTATTCTGTAGTATTTATTATAAACAAAATTACTCATTTAGCATGGAAAAATAGAAATAAGAGGCTTATAACACTTGAAAACAAGGTAAAATACCCAATAAAAATATAAAATTATACTTTTTTTTTTTTTTTTTGACACACACACAGTAGCTAAGGTTTTAAGCAACATTTCTAAAATCCCTAAAAATAATAATAATGCTTTCTAATGAAAAAATTTCACCATTACTATGAAACAAAAATAAATATTTTTTTGTGTATGTAATTTTCAGGTAAAAAAAATAATAAATAAAAAAAAATACAAATTTTGTTTACTTATCTAAGTAATAATGTATAATAGTATAGCCTAGCCTGAAACTTCTTTTTCTGTTGAAATGTTTGTATATAGTAATAGGGTTTGAAGCCTTCTCTTGTTGGAGTTGGGAGTATTTCCCCTTAACCCCAGTGAACAGCCAGGAGGACTGTCTTCTGAGGGGTAGCTTCCAACTGAAACTCGCCTTCTCTTTTCCAAGGTGATTTCTGATATTGAAGTGCGCGAGTTCAAATGTTGAAAAAATCCTTTCAGCTCCAGCTAAAGATGCAACAGCTGTACGCAGTTCCCTTGGAACAGACTTACATTGTCTGCCAGATCGAGTGAAAAATTCTCCCACCAAGGAAATACTGCGAGTCTTTAACAAATGCTTCTTCATTCTGGTGGCAAGTCCTTTCATTTCTTGCTTGCACTTTTTGCATTTCGCCCTATAGTTTTTCCCCTTGGAAATTCTATCGGAAGAATACCAAAGTGGGTTGTCCTTCCTGTCCCATTGGCTGCAATCCTTCCATTAGCCATGTTCACACTCCAAGTGTACAGTTGTGCTTGCACTGTTCAAAATTCAAACACACACTGTTATGGGAGTGGTTGTGAAGTGTGTTGTGAAGTGTGTTGTGAAGTGTGTTGTGAAGTGTGTTGTGAAGTGTGTTGTGAAGTGTGTTGTGAAGTGTGTTGTGAAGTGTGTTGTGAAGTGTGTTGTGAAGTGTGTTGTGAAGTGTGTTGTGAAGTGTTGTGAAGTGTGTTGTGAAGTGTGTTGTGAAGTGTGTTGTGAAGTGTGTTGTGAAGTGTGTTGTGAAGTGTGTTGTGAAGTGTGTTGTGAAGTGTGTTGTGAAGTGTGTTGTGAAGTGTGTTGTGAAGTGTGTTGTGAAGTGTGTTGTGAAGTGTGTTGTGAAGTGTGTTGTGAAGTGTGTTGTGAAGTGTGTTGTGAAGTGTGTTGTGAAGTGTGTTGTGAAGTGTGTTGTGAAGTGTGTTTTGTGAAGTGTGTTGTGAAGTGTGTTGTGAAGTGTGTTGTGTATGTATGGGAAGAGTTGCCAACTTGTATTTTTTGTTTATATATCTATCATAAATATGTACATGCAATGCATTACATTTTGTCAAGTAATTTAAACTTTCATTAATAGTATAAAATGGTGATTATGATGAAAAACGGTTACTAAAGTTTAAAATAATGTTATTACATAAATTTAAATTGTGTTAAACCTGCTTGAAGTCCTAATACACCTTTTTTCAAGAGAACATTTCTAATTTCTTTAGTCTATCTCTATAATCTTTCCCATCAAACTAGGGGCAAGTTTAGTTGTTCTACACTGAAACACCCTCTAACATGTCTACATCTTCCCTGAAATTGGGAGAGCATACCCGTATACAATATTCTAAATGTGGCCTAACATGAATTGTAAAGTTTGGTTATTAAACTCTCATTCCTATTTGTAATGGCCAACATTTTATGAACTTTGCTCCTAGCTGGTTTCCTTGAAGATTTTAGAATTTTCTTAAAAATTACTGAGATTTTCCCTCATCTACAGCCTCCATTCATTTCATAACCAAATTTCCTGTTCCCTCCTATATGAATAAAGTTAAAATACATTTATGGCAAATTGTATTTGCCATTTCTCTGACCAGGCTATAAGTTTATTTAAATATCTTTGTAGCCTACACCTACCTACCTTCCTTTTTGACTACAGCTACCTTTGTGTTAACTGTGAACTTAGAAATTTTGCTCTGTCCCAGCCTCTAAATCACTTAAGTACACTGTAAATGGTAAGGGTCCAAGGGACTGATCCCTGAAGAACCCCACTAAGCACTTCCTGCTAGTTAGACTTGTACCCATTTATTAACTCGCTGTTTCCTATCCCTTAGCCATTCCTCTACCCAATTCAGAACTGCCCTAAAATGTTGTTTTACTTTATATAAAAATCTGGGCGATTTTATCAAATCATGATGATGTCCAAAGCCAAGTAAATTTGGAGGGGATATACAAGATTGTACTTGTCCATCTGTTCATCACTCTTTCTTGTCTGGGCTAACTTTTGAACCACTCAACATAAATTGATGACACTTCACCCACACAGATCATTACAAGACGCAGCGTCATGAATAACAATCGGGTTCATTTTATTCAGTAATGTTTCGAGTTTTATGTTGATATTTAGTGAACTTTTACGTGGCTTTCATCATTTTTAATAACTAAACGAATGTACATTACGTTCTAATTCAATGAATACATTGTCCAAAACAGTCACAGGAACTGCTGCTACGGCATCTCTAATGCGTATCCCTTGGTTTGTTGTGGTGTACGGTTGTCTTTACATACTGGCAAAGATAAAAATCTAAAGGAGATAGGTCGGCCATGTTGTAGGTACTTCTCAGCAAATCCACCGTCCTCGGGATGTTTGTTCTTGAAACACGCACAGTACGAGCAAAATGAGGCGGTGCACCATCGTGCTGAAACGATTCGTATTGCAATAGACCTGGAATTGATCATACAAGTGAACAAAAAATACTTAACATTGAGAAGATTCTCCATTATGATACGGTTTGGGCTTCAGAAAAAGGTCCGTAAATGCGATCGTGTGTCAAAACGGACCAAACGTTCACTTTTGGCGAATCTCGCGTGTTCGTGTTTCGTGTGGATTTTGTTCCTCCTGGTACCTGCAGCTACGGCGGTTTAATCTAACATTAAGTTTCGGAAGAAAGCCATCATCAATTTCGATTCTTTCGATAAGTTCTTGATAGGTGTTAAGTCCTTCCTGTAGCGTAATCTTCCCCCTGCAGTTAGTGAACAACCTGCATCTTGTAGGACTTTAATTTTAAGAGTTTGTGTACGATTTTATGCACAGAACGGTATATAATGTTTAACTTGGCTGCTGCCCTCTTTATTGACTTCTTAAAAGGCTTTCCAGAAATGCTTCCCGAACAGCATTGACTCTTTATGGAGGATTTCTTGGTCTATCGGGGATTCCCCCCCTTTTTTTTTCTCTCCCCCCCCCCCCCCCCCCCCTCTCTTCCCTCCCCAGTCGACTTCCTTACCCATACTCGGATAAAATTTCTCTGTGGTGCCGGTTTCTTTAAATCGTTTTTGCGTTGTAATAATTGATTCAGATTAATGAACCACTTTACGAGCTTATTAGCCCTCTTGAACAGACGCCATTACGAGTAAAGCCTAGGCCAAGCAAAAATTGTATGGTAACATATTCTACAATCTTGTTTAAAACTTTCAACATTACTCAATGAAATTCACTTAAATATTTTTTTTTCCGAATATATCAATTCAGTAAATAATTGAGGGGTCCCGCGTCTCAAGGTACCTAAGCGCCAAAATTAAAATTCGTGCCATTTTCAGTATTGTACTTTAGGTGTTAGCTTTGGCCGTTAGAATTCTATTTAATAACCATAACATACTGTAACTCTGTCTTCAGTATGGACTCGCCACACGCAATCGAGAAATGTTTGGCTGATTAATTATCTGTGGATGTTACTGTAGTGTCTAAGCCCTCTTCTGGAAGTCTTGTAGTTTCTTCTATTTATTTAAGTATTGCATACGAATTATTTAATATGGGTTCCCCGCTCTTTTAGGGGCATTTAGTCAGCGTTCTAATATGGGGAAAGGAGTTGGCACTTCGCAATTTTTGTTTCATGGACTTCGATAGTAAAGAAAACTAATTGTGATGTTTTCGACAAACTTTGAGGAAGTGATTAATGTACCGCGAATACAAAGAATTTCTGTGACAGCCTAACTGAGGATGCGAAAAATGCTTACTATTTGGAAGTGCATCCTCATTTCCCACTCGCGTAAGATCCTGGAAACGAAAAAACAGTATTAGTAAACGTCGCTGCTGCTGCTGCTGCTGCTGCCCTCGCACACAAACGGCCGGGGTTTTCGCGTAGGGGTAATATACAGGCGATTACTGGTAAAGCTGATCATTAGGCGAATATAACGAATATTGTACCTTCCGAAATAACTGCACAGTCTGTCGACGAAGCTTTTTACTCGCAACTGCGATACACGCGTTAATATAGTGTGTGAAAGGGAAAAGACTGCACTACATGATTCCAATGTTAGGCACCTCGTGATCTCTTCTTGTCATTTATTTGTCATTTGAAGCTTGGAGCTGATTAGTGTTAAGTCACGGGGGTGGGTCAACCTTGTCTCCACCGCGTGCCCTTTTGAAAAGTCAAACGTGTTTTCGTGTACCCCCCATACAAAATTATATATGGTATATGTATTGTTGAGATGTTTAGAAAATGCATGTACAAAAGAGAAAATAAGAACAACGTAGTTTTCATGCTGTGTATCCCTGAAAACACTAATATATATTCCCCCAAGACAGGGCTTCCCAGCCTTTATGATGTCGGACAGCCGTAGGAAGAGAATTGAAAATAGAATTATCAGCAATTCGCGACCCCGAGGGTTGGGAAGTCCCGCCCTAAGGGTACGTGAACACCCGGTTGAAAACCCTCGAGTTAAGCGAATGATCAGTTCATACGTTCTCTAAGCTCGTATTACGAGGTAATCTCGCTCTTGGAGTGCATCGGCCATACGACAAGTTATCATTAGGTTAGATTAAGTTTAGTTTTTTAGTGTCGATGTTTTGGTCTTGACGGCGAAATGGGTGTGGGCTCATTTCTGCGTGTCTGAGTTACAGTGGAGGGAGGTACTATCTATCCACTCCGTATGATTAGGTCTACTTTCCACTCTTACGTTTCCATTCGTGATCGTAGAGCGAGAATCCCAAATTTGAGGAAAGCTTCCCGATTTGGGAAGATAAGAAAGACTGTAACGGGCTATGGGGGAGGAGGGGGGGGGGTTCATTTTCTTTATTAAAAAAATGTAACCTACAGAGGGAATGGATCAATTTGAGAATTTTACCACCTCTGAGATTCTCATTATAACTGAAGGCCAAAATAAGAATGACATTGGGTTGGAAGAGACCGAATAACATTGATACCACGCACATTTAACTTATTTATGCTATCTTTTTTATATACAATAGTAAGAAAATTTGAGAGATTGGAACGGATGTATTTTTTCTTCGTTCGAAGAAGTGTTTTGTAATTTTCAGTTAGAAATGAGAACGAGAGAGGATGTCCTTTCTTTTTTTATTAAGCTTCATTTGTTTCTTTGTAAATGCTCAAACGTCTGTGAAGAATTTTAATCAGAAAACAATAATGGCATGATTAATATATAATTGTGAGTGTGTGTGAGAGAGAGAGAGAGAGAAATTACAGACTGAATACGACCTTCATTTCGCCCCCTTCCCCCGGAGGCAGATGGTTAAATGTGTTGGAGGAACCTTTTAAATCCGACCTTTGCGTAATTGTTGGCACGGTGCCATACAAATTGTCATTCAAATTCGGTTTGATCTTTTCCTTTAAGGTCACTAATATATCAGGTCATCCCATAAGTAATGTCATTTTTTAGGTCGGAATTTGAAGGACAAAAAAAAAGTTCAACTGAAACTTTTTAATCTACTGTAGTATATATTTTCCATCGGATCAGTGACACACTGCCAACATCCTACAAGCTTTTCAATGCCATGTTTATAAAATTCAGGCGGTTTTGAGGCAAAAACGTACAAAGACTGGTGTGCAGGTCATCTAAAGAAGTATACTGTTTCTCGTAAAGATAGTTTTGCAGACTCCTGAAGAGATGATGATCTGAAGGCGGAAGGTCTGGAGGATGTGGAAGTTTTTCCCACCCAAGCTCCTCAATTTTTGCAGAAGTGATCCGAGTGGTTTGAGGACGTGCGTTGTCGTGGTGGAACACGATTCCTTTCCGATTAACCAAAGGTCTTTTCTTTTAGTGCAGTGTTCAATCCATCCAGTTGTTGACAGTAGACTTGAGCGGTGATTGTTTGGTTGTGTGGTAAGGTTTCAAAGTGTATTACACCACCTTTATCCCACCAAACACTAAGCAACACCTTCCGAGGGTGAAGATTTGGTTTTGGCTGTGGTGTCGCTGGTTCTCGGGCACAAACCCACTGTCGACGGCGCTTAACATTCTGGTACAGTATCCACTTTTCATCACCAGTCACTAAACGGTGCAAAAACAGATCTTGGAGTTCACGGGAATGAAGAGCTGTGCTAATGTTTACCCGCACCCTCAGATTGTCGACGGACAATTCATGTGGCACCCATTTTCCTAACTTAGGCACCAGTGATGTAGGTCTCGAGATCGGTCTCGGTCTCGAGACCCAATTTGCAGATCTCGATCTCCGCTATTTAGATCTCGGTCTCGACAGACGCGGTCTCAGTTTTTCTCCCCGAGACCTTTCGAGACCGTAATGAAAAATACATGTTATTGGCATACTCATGATGGTGGCTTGGTTGAACAGACACAATTCAGAATGTGTATGAAAGTTTGTGAAAGTAAGGGACTCTAGGTATTCATTAATCAGTCACCCTGTTTTGAGTGGATGTTGAATTAGTCATATATATTATTTAGACCTTATGCTAATTGCCATCCCTCTGTTTATAGTACCGATATGTCAATTTATTTTCCATAGAAATGGTGTTGGAAAAATGCTATACAGGAAACTCAAGCACGGAGAATGAGCAGATACAGAGAGACAGCGCTCATTCTCACAGCAGCGATGACGAAATAAAACAGAGTCAAACCAAAGTTCCGAGACTAATGGCAAAATATCAAAGCTATCGGTCCAAGCAGAAGAACGTTGAAACTGGGAAGATTTTGAACCGCAGGGAACAGTTGCGGCGGTACCTCTTAGAGATCGATGAATCTCATATTTTAGACAACTGCTCTCCAATAAAGTTTTGGCACCAGAAAAGGGATAAATTCCCATCACTGGCCAATATTGCCATGACTGTTTTAACAGTGCCTGCCTCTAGTGCTCCAATTGAGCGTGTATTTAGCCATGGAGGCATAATAATGAGGCCCCACAGAAGTCGAACTTCAGCAGATTTTCTGAGCATGCTGATGTTCCTTAAGTGTAATGAGCACCTACCATGCTTTAAATAAATGCACAAGTCAAACTGGGTAGTGGGTACGTTCATTAAACCTTCTGTAACAGATATAAATGAAGTAAATAAATAAAAAGTACGTATATATATTCATTTGTTAATTTATAGACTACACTTTTTGCATTCAACACACTACATCTAAGAAAGTAGTTATTAGTTTATCAATATCTTAACATAGTCTAATTTCTATAGTAGTGTAAAACAAATTGAAAGGGCATGAGCTTGGTCTCGATCTCGGTCTCGAATTTTAAGGGTCTCGATCTCGGAAGGTAGATCTCGATCTCGAACCTTTGATCTCGTCTCAGTCTCGGACTTGGTGGTCTCGACTACATCACTGTTAGGCACTTTCCCGAGTTGTTGCAAATGTCGATGGATGGGGATGAATTGAGTTTCTGGGCCAATTCTTCGACAGTTGTTGAACAGTCGTCTTCAAGTGCGGCTAACAGCAGGTCATCAAACTCAGCCGGGCGTCCAGAGCGTGCTGCATCTGTCAAACAGCAGTCACCATTCCTAAACTTTTGAAACCATCTTTGACATTTCCTCACATGCAGAATATCGTTGCCATAAACGTCCTGAATGTTTCGCATTACTTCGGTAGCACTATTCCTTTTTTTGAACTCGTAAAGCATTATATGCCTGATAAGCTCTTCTGATACCGCCATGTTTGAGGGGTTCACATAAAGCAAAACACGTCTTCACTGGTCAAGGTCTGTAAAGTATGTAGCGAAACACGATAGATCTACTCTTAGATATAACCTTCGGAAAATTTATGCTTAAACCGAGTAGGACTAGTTTAAACTTAATCTATCGTAAAAAATGACTACTAATTGGATGACCTGATAGTTTATTCTCGAACTTAACCAAAGGTAGAGTGGAAACGCATCTCGTGTCGTATTCGATGAAACTTGTGTTCCGTGAGTTAAATGTTGAGGCGGAAGGTGTGTGTGTGTGTGTGTGTGTGTGTGTGTGTGTGTGTGTAGCATCTTGGGGTCTCAAATTAGATTAAATTTAGCCCCGTGCGAACTGTTCCTCAACGCGGAACTGTTGTCGGTCCTCGATGCAGATCCTGGCATTCGTCTCGAACTTGGGACCTATCTGTTTCGGTGCGAGCCCAACTCCTTTTTACATTTCATGAACTTCAGTTCGAAGTATTTTAATTTAATTAATTAATTTAAAACTTAAACCTACAAAAAATTCCGGCCTTAATGCGTGTATTTGAAATGCTACTAATTTGTACCAGTCGTCCTGAAAGGGTTAAGGGCAGACTCGGTACAAAATGTTACTAAATATTGAACAGAGGATTGAAAACTTGTTTCACTGTCCTTTCACTTTACGCTATTAGAGGCCACACCTCTTACGGAACAGGTGTCTTACCTAGCTACGGAAATTAATTCTTTATTTTTTCATACTCGATCGCGGGATTCTTTTTTTGTGCGCGCGCGCGCGAATTATAACGTTGATCCTTTTCTGCTTCAGGAAATGGGAATACTCGAAAGTTTTGTTCCCACCCACTTATTGAAATTAAGAGTCGACACGAGATTCTTTGAGGAAGTATTTTGGCCTTGAATGACTGCCTACCCATCCACTTTTGGACAAGGGGAGCAATCCCCCATTAAAGGGTCCACCCTGTCGCCTTAATTCCCTTTTGCTCATAGGAAGGAAGGAAGCACCGAATGAAAACTGCGGATGGATGCACGCACAAAGCCCGTTTATTCGTTTCTAAACGTTACGCCCACCGGCATCGGTTGGCACAGATGGGCCAGGCCCTTGGATGCGCTCTATCGCGTTCTTCCTCCACAAATGCAGAGGTGCGCGTATCAAAGCCCTTTGGTCCCCAGAGAGAAGCGTTTTTTTTTTTTATGAATGAAAAATTGTTGCGAGGGATCACGCGTATTCCTCGTACCGTAGTGACTTCCGCCTAGAGCGCACATCGTACTATCAGGGCGGATCGGTGACGTCACCCAGAGCACGATTCTCGTGAATGAGAAGGCCCTTGGACAACTGATGATGATAATGATGTCCATCTGTGAATCATCTGAGACGCCAAACGAGGCCATCGCGGTTTCTGCTTGATGCGTTCACGACACCTTTTGCCGCAGAACGCATTGACGCCACGCGCGCAAGCCGTAAATAAATGCCCCCCTCGCGGTGTTACTCGCAGCACTCGGTTAATGTAGTCCTGATTATTAATCGGTTTAATACAAATTAATCGGCCCCGTTTATCGTCATTTTAAGTGGTCGTTAGTTCCGAAGGCAGATGCCGATAAGCACAGTCCTCTGCGGGAAGATAATTTTTATTGCAAAGAATTGCGCGTTTGTGAACTGAGGAATCGCAGAGGATTAAAGTGTATTGTAGGTAAAATTTCAGGAAATAAGTTTAATAGCTTGCGTGTGGGTTTTGGCGGTTCCCAAAAGAATACCATCCGAAAAATGGCTTCAGTTCTTAGTTTATACTTCAAATTCGTTCATAAATTATGTGAAACCGATTTTATTAATATACTGGTGATTGGTGAGAACCCCTTTGTCCTACATTCTTTATATTTCATCGGAGGCGTATTGCTGTGTTGGCCCCCACGCTTTGTGGAATTTTCCACTAGAGAAGTAAGTTGGATGTGATTAACTTAGAGGCCTTGATTTACATTTTCATTTAAAAGCTCGTCAAAGCATTGTCTCCTTTCGGTCTGCCAAGCTTGTTCACCCTCACCCCCCTCTGCACCCCGGAGCAAAACACTCAAAGTCGAGCCCCCATCTGCCCCCTTCCCCCAATTTTCAGTAGATAAGATTTGAGTGTGATTGTCGAAAGGTCAAATTCAGTTATTGAACAATGGCCTACTTGTAGCTGGGGATGATAAAAAAAAGTTTATTAAGACGCTCGAAACTCTCTCGTCCTGCTGGCACCCAGATTCTCAGTAATTGCTCTATAAAAAATGCGCTTATTGTACTTAAAACCTGCATACTTTATATTACGTACAGCCGTGCCAACGCCAAGTGGATGGGTATTTTGGGCCAATGAATCTATATCGAGATTTAGTAGCTTATAATTGGCTTTGACCCCTTCTGACTCGCGCGGGACACGCGATAAGCCTATAAGACTAAGGTCATTTATGCCACAGGGTGAGCATCATACCCGCGGCCTTACCCAAGATTTTAGTTTGGGAAATGGATGGAAATCTTTATAAAACCTGATTTTTTTACATTAGCCTGAAGACTGCATAAAAGGAGAATTGTGCGCCCAAAAGACCCATCTGTCGCCCACGCCCCCAAATTTTAAAGGGGGGCTCAGGGGGCTCCCCTTTCAAGTCGTTTTGGAAGAGGATTTAGATTTAGTGTTAAGGTAATAATAATAATTTTGGGTTGTTTACCCTCCTTTCGCATCGCAACGGCAAAGGAGGTCACGTGACTGAGGAGACGTATAGTTTCGTGTGGAATCTGAACCATTACCGGGTCACTACACCATCAAAATGCGAAGGGCGATCAGCCATCCAATTGCTGAACAGACCCTACATCTCTTCAGCAGGGCGAACGTATTTATAATGACCGCTCGCGGGAGTATTTCCGCAAGAGGGCTATTTTGGATCTCCATAAGAGGTCTAGCCGCCAAATTTTCCATTTTGGTTCGAGGTTGCGGCCTCCCGCAGGCGCCTCAGACTCGATTTATAAGTGATGTAACTCTCAAAGGAAATAGAAAACATTCCTTCCAAGAATGGTAACCACTTAAGGGACATTGAATTGAATTGAATAAACTTTATTGATAAAATACAATTTTAACTTTTGTTTTTGTTTTAATATAAAATAGTCCAAAAAATTCACAATTATTTATTTAATTTGGACCTTAGTTTTAGGATTTACTGGGCTCTTAATTAAAAATTATTAATAATTAATTAAAAATGTTATTAATACGTAAATCATAAAAGAATTATGAGAGTATATATTAATCTTAATTTGTTATTATAGATACAAAACAAATTCAGTCATTATTAGACACGAGAGATGAACAATAACGAGTAACGTACATTTAATCTTAGATTTTCAATAGTATTCCATTATTAATCGAGATTTCAACTTGGTTTTAAACGAATTTACATTCACAATATTTTTTATATCGGCATTTAAATCATTCCATAGTTTTAATCCAATGAAAATTGGGCAATTTTTGAGATGAAGACAACCTAAATTGAGGAATAATACGCTTTGATCTATTTCATGGTCTGATACGAGTGGATTTCTCGATCGAGTTACAAAATATCTATTTACCTATTGTAAGTTAATGATTTTGTTTCACTCCTAAATAAAAAGTGCCAGTATGATTACATCATCGAGCTTTCAGTAGTTCTAGCTTTTTAAATAATGTACTATAGAATGATCATGGAAATTAGCATCGGATAAGGTGAAGTTGCCAATAGTCCTAATGGCGCGCATTTGACTTAAAACAAATGCGCGACATTAGGACCGATACCCGACCCCATTGGCAACTTTACCCTAATAATAACAACCTTATTGCTCGTTTGTGGATAAAGAGTTGCTTTTCCCTTTTTCGTAAACTAAAGTGGATTCTCTGCAATCGTCACTCTGGGAAAAGTTCACCAATTTCAAGGCTAATTACTTTTTTGAATGACATTTCGCGTTCACTTTGTGTGTGTGTGTACACAGTAATATATAATATGGAGTGGTGCTTTATATATATAATATATTAGTGTCTCAGAAGTCTTGCACCATATGCTTTATTCAGATTGATGAGGTTTACGAGTCGGAATGGTTTATAATTGATGTTTAATTACAATATAAGTTCGATAATGTTCGAATAATGAAATGAATAGTATGTACAGTTAATGAAGAAGCTACCTTCAAATAATTAATTTGAATGAAGCTACATTAGCCAATGGTGCGCCTCGGTGGTGTAGTGGTTAGCATCGCTGACTACGAATCCTTCGGCCCCGGGTTCGAGACCCGGTGACAGCAGCCGGCGCGCAGCAAAACCCAGCTGTTTATCCTTCCACACAGAGAGTGGTTGGTAGATAAATGGGTACCCTGGGTGGCCTAGTGGTTAAGACGCTGGGCTGCTGGTGGGGCGTGGTTCGGATTCCACGTTAAACTGTAGGTCTAAAGTGGAGTGAAAAGCTTGACCTTCGTCAGAATGAACAATTCAGGGCGGAAGCTAACCAAAGGAGTAATATATATATATATATATACATATATACATACACGGTGTGTGTAACGGGGGGAGGTCATTGGGAGACTGAAAGAACCTCGCCCTATATAATAGCTTGTAGGCCTAATGACTCCCCAATCCCTCCTACCCAGATCCGCGTCCCCGTGCCCGCTTTGACAGAGCCAAAATTAAATGTCAACCATGTCAAATGGGTGAAAGAATGCCAAGAATTAAGAAAACGAAACTATGATTTTAAGGGAGACTTTTTTTTTTAAATGCATTTTGACTGATTATATATTTACTGCGTAAAATTTAGATATTCGAGACGAAAATTTCACTCTTAGATGATTGCAGTGAAGTAGAGCGAGGATAAGGGTGGGGGAGGGGCTTCAGATGGGCCCCTAACCTCCTTTTCCCCTCGCTCCCAATTAGAATTCGGAAGTAATGAGCCGTGAAGCGACGTTCTGTCTGGTTCGTAGTTGGATGGGTGATGTTTTAATCCGTGGTTCGGGTTCCACGTGAAGTTGTAAGTACCCCGTGTCGTATGACCACCTTTTGTTAGGAAGTCCGAATGAACTCTCTCTCGGCGGATGACAAGTTTAAAAGTGTCTGATTTTAGTCCTTTAAAACGGTCTGCTTTATCGGTGGTCGTACGTATTCGCCATTGTTGTCGAGGGAGTGCCAGCTCCCCTCTCCCCTCATGTGCCCTCTAAAACGAAAAAGTGCCAATACTTTTCCCTTAAATCGTTTCGAGTTTGGACGATAGTAAAGGCGATCGTGGACGGAATTCGATGTTTTTCCGTCATCCTCAGAATGGTTTCCTGTCCGGAAGTGTTTCCAATGGAACGCGACGACGGTGAGTCATGAACCGGCGATGGGCTCCGCTCGGAGATTGGGGAGGGGGCGGGGCTGCAAGGCCCAGCGGTGATCTCTGGTTAAAGAGACGCAGATTGCCTTCAGCGTCAGGTCCCGTAATCGCATTTTAATTTCTAGGCACTAACGCGGTAGATTACTTCCCAAAAGGGCGTTCACGGGAGCATTAAATAATTTGGCTTATGACATTGGACTGAAATGTACGTGACTTTTGATGTGACGCGTTTTAGTCAGTTAAATCTGTTCGTGACGAGATCCATTGTTATTAGTTTATTAGACCGAATTGATTTGCCTTTTAGGGTACAAACCCTAACTATTCGTAATGTCGCGAACCCCCCCACCCCCCCCAGGATTCAGAGTTAGCTCCAGTTTAACGGAGGTTTCAATACTGCGTGGCGGTTCATCTAAGAGGTTCGTGGCTTCCCTCTGGATCAATCCCTGAAAGGGATGGGACTGAAGGTGCGCCATTATTCTCAGTAGATTCCTAGGTCATACATATTTGATGCATTTTTGTCGTCGAACCCCTTATGACTGACGAGGAGACTCGGTTAATCGTGAAAATCCTTTAACCTTAATGCTGTCTACAATCAGTTAAAATAATATATATATATTGTGTGTGAGAGAGGATAGGATTCACCAAACAAAAAGGTATTGTTTTGGAGATAGTTTTCCCCACAATTCTATTCTGGTAATCTGTGGCGGAAGGGATTGGGAAATTATAGGAAAATGTTGTAACAATTTCCAACTTGAAAATAGTTAAGAAATTTCATTATCGCTTTAATCGTTTAATTTCAGTTGAGAGTTTTTTATTTATTTTTAATATTAAGTGGATTTTACCCCCCATAAAGTTTTTTTCCCCTGAATTCGATCGTATTCTGGGTTTTGAGAGTAAGCAGTGCTGAAGTGAAAGGAAGCTATTCTATTTTTGCATGACCCAAGTTGACCTAGATAAAAAAAAAGCTTTAAATCACGCTGAAATTTAGCTCTTAAATAAGATGAATTTCGCTCGTTTTACTCCTTTTTAATTTTAAATGCAATCATTAAAACGCTTGATTAGAATTATGCTGTTGTGGCCGACATTAAATTGTGTTCTAGGTTTATTATTTCTAATCACAATTCCTACAATTATTATTTTACATTTTAACCCCCCGCCTCCCCCCGATTATTTATTTTTAATTCTCAGTTGGGGAGGGGCTGGGGGAATAGCTGTGTGACGGGCTTCACTTTCATTTCTGAAATAAAGTGCCATTGGTCGTTTGCTTTCATTGGCTTTCCCTCGGGAAATTTTGAAAAAGTGATCTCGCCAATTAAGGAATTTGCACTTCTAATTTTTCATCTTGTTAAAAAAAAAAAATTGTTTAAAAATAATGAAATGGTGGTTTCTGTGCTGCATTGAACGGCTTATCACGAACGCGTTACTCACCGATAAGGTGGATACGAATTGCGACACCTGTTTAGTATTTCCTTTTCAGTAACTGAATTACTTCTAAAAGTAATTTTTAGAAAACTAGTTAATGTCGGACTTTTCTTAGTATTATGACCGGAATTAGAATTATAAAATGGTTATCTACTCAGTTGGTCTATTTATATTCAATTATGTCGAATGAGTAATGAAGAACCTTTGAAATTATTATTATTAGTCTTTTGTATCGTTATTCATGGTTGGATAAAAAGGATACGCGTGGGTTGAGTTGAAAAGTCGTATTTGGCAAGGATGAGCAGCCCGTAAAGCGAGATACGCGGCTTTCATTCGAGGGATGAGGAGCCCCACTGCCCTGCCGTTGGGAGGCATTTCTGGCCCTTCAGGGCTCCTAGATCGGCGTTTGTTTTGAGTGCCACATACCAAAAGATGGACGTTTCACCACAGTAACCGTAAATGCTGCTAATCGGCAACTCGAAAGTAAATGAGAATGAATGAATACGTGTAATTCAACCCGTGAAAGGGAGGTTATTCACTTAAATGATTTTAATGTTTGCGAAAAAGTGGAATTTGGGTTGGGTATTTGTTGCTTCAGCTTTGCTCATAATCACGGACGACTGTGATTTGATTTGAGAGAATATTCCTTTAATGATTTTGATTGCTGACATTGAAGGAGAGACTGATTTTTGAAGAGCAGAAACGCGTCTCCGCTCATTAAATACAAATATCTGTATTAGAATAGTAGAAACTAATAATTTGTTTCAATGACGCATTCGTGTTCTAAATTAATTTATTCGTGGATAAAAAACTAATTCTCGTTTGAAACATTTTTTGTTCTGGGAATTCGCTTTCCTCCTCCAACATTGCTTTCAGGAACTCTTTAAATGAGCTCCTACAGAGTCGTTTCGAGTCCGCTTTCCATCCTTTCCGCGTTTTGCTGTCGTCGAGACTTTGCCTGGGGATTACATCGAATTCGGACATTCCTTTTCCCTAGTACCATATTATGGGGGCAAACGTACTTTAACTTATGCACGGTAGAACTATAGTATATTCTGTTGTGTGTGAGGTTTTTCTAGTTCTGTGAATGTGTAGACATTTTACTAAGAGTTAACCACCGAATGAAAAAGCGACAGCGTTTTTTTTTTTTTCTTATCTATGTTTCTGGTGTAGTCGTACATTCGGGATATTTTCAAGGAAATGTTCTTTATCTTAAAAAGAATACACTAACAAGCGGTATCTTGCGTAAGTTGAAAACTTTAATTAAATCCGGTTTATAAAAGTATAATTGCTTTAAGATAATAGTTTGTAATATATATATATATATTATTTTATTTATTTTTATTTATTTATTTATTTATTTATTTAATGTTTAGCAAATTGACTTAAAACTTAATTTTATTATTTTAGTTTCTGACCATTGAAAGATCTTTGTCTGTGAAATAGTTCAGTCTGAAAGTTACGTAAAATGATGCTGTTTAGGTTAAGCGACGTTGGGTTTGCATATTAGTTGGATGGATTGACAGTCTTACGCGTTCAGATGATGTAGCGACCCTTGTAGGTGGTTGGGATACTGCGTAAAGCTGTAGGTCCCCTTCATCACATGATCTCTGCTGTTATGGAAGAGGTTAAACAACTCTAAATATTAAGATGACGCGGTTTGTTGCATTTCAAATAAAGTATTTTTTTTAGCCTATCTGAAGACTGTTTATATTTGTGTTAAAGTTACGGGCTACAAAGACTCAGACCTTAAGGTCCACTCCAGGCTAGTCCAAGAAAGTAGAAAAAATAAACAAAGCAAATGAAAATAAAGAATAAGTGCCGTAGCACTATTAGCTGGAGTGTTGCGTGACCAATGTGTACAGTAAGAGGAGTTACGCAACCAATGTGTACAGTAAGAGGAGTTACGCAACCCTCTTCTGAGCAGCAAGTTTTGGGTATATACAATATTGCTATTGCTATTATAGGATCTTTCCGAGTTCAGAATTGCAAATGAAATTTTCTTGGTCGGTAATAACTTACATCTTTATTATTTTAAAGGTGTCGGTATTGTCTTTTTTTTTTTTTTTTGCACATACAATTTAGGATGATTTATATATCATTATATTTTATTATTTTCTTTTTCTTTTCATGGGATATAAGTACTGTGGAAAGTCATTGGCCAGGATTAGAGTTGTAAGGACGGGAATATTGCCGAAAAGTTAAGGTGACGGTGTAGGTTACAGGTTTCTTCCCTACGGATATTGTATCTTTTTTGTTTTTTTATCACTTACGAGGAAATGGTTCCATACTAAGCCGATTGTCACCATGTTAAGTACAATTTACAACCTCTTATCAAAAATGTAGATCGAATTTTTCAACCCGAAATTACTTAAAATTTAGTGAAAAGCTCCAGCTTTTTAAGGGTCTTAGCTCTAATAGGGGTTGCTTCTATTGATTCATTTGTCCCTATAAAATATAGGTCAAATTCCCGCATCGGGATTTTTCGGACACTTTCCCGGAATTTTACGACTGTAGCCAGGATGTAGCCCATCCCACTGTCGTAATATACCTTCCGGTCGATCGGCGAAGTTAAACGACATTGGATCTGGACTGTAGGTCCCTCCCATCATACGTTGTAAAGGAGGCTTAAACATAACATTGAAGGAACAAGTATAAAAATGGTTCGTTGTTTCTTCCATTTTTTAAAAAATTAATTAGAAAGAAGCCTATGTTATTTAGCAGACTCCGCGCCGGAATGCTTTGATTATATTTTGTAATTTGATGGAACATCTCGTAATAGGTTAATGCAGCGTTTCTTAACCTTTTTCGACATCAGCACCCGCTGTAGTTAGGTCTAGGCCAGTGATGGCGAACCTTTTTATCCAAGTGTGCCAAAATTCGTGTTTTTTAAATAATGATATTGTTGGCGTGTCACTTGCATACATGCATTTTAAATTTAACTACAAAATCATAGATAGCTGACTTATTAATCGAAAGTACTAGGGCGTAGACGATTTATTGCAGTTTTTCATCAGAATACCAAACATTTTCAACATCCATCGCGTGTCACTGCTTACACGCGTGTCATAGGTTCGCCATCACTGGTCTAGGCAGTCCAGCACCCACTTCACCTGGTTAGTAGCAAAAAGCACCACGCAAATACAAAAACAAGAATATGAGTACAATTTATAGTTGACCAATAATATTTTGAATAAAAAGATATTAAGTTAAAGCAAAGTGAACATAGATTTAAAAGCAGCTCATTTAGAGTAAAAAAAATAACTAGGAAAATTTTAAAACGATATTAAGGCAAGACACACAGAATTATATTTACAAATTCAAACCTAAATACTTGAATATAACAATATAATAAAATACTTGTTCTTGAATATAACAATAGATCAAGCGGCCAAAAGAAATGTTAAGAATAACAATCAAGGAGAATTACTTACCCCCTAATCTTGGGGTCAAAATCATGCAAAAAAAAGTAAATTTCTTGTGACAGTCAGTCTTCCTTCTTAATATTAATGGTCATAATGTAAACGTGCAATAAATCTTTCGTAATTAAATATATATTCAAATTCTCATACAATAATATCTGTTAATAGAAAAGATTAGGAGTTCGGTTAACGGACCTAATGTATCCATACTGCACATGACAGAAGCCCTTTTCCAGCACCCCCTAAAGTCGATTTCAGGACCCCCTAGCGGTGCTAGCACCCCAGGTTAAGAAACGCTAGGTTAATGAAACTGGAAATTAGTTCTTTCCGCGTACCGTACCGTACCGAAGTGAAGTACAACCACTGATCGACGAATCCGTATTAAAGGAATTGCCGATTACGTATACACCCGAAACGCCTTTCGAATGGGACAAATCTTAGGTTTCAGACAGTGAGGAGGGAGGGATCCTTACCCCTGAACCCCTGGGCCAACATTCGCGAGTTTCTCCCTATTCGAAATCGAAATGAGAATGAAAATGAAAATGAGGACTTAGCCTAACCTAAATTTATTAGCTCGTCTTGTAGATCACGTATTTTGCGCGGTACACCAGTTTTGAGAACTAGTGAAGATACTCTCTTTATCGAGACGTTGAAAGATTACGGCGAATTAAATATTAGTTTGGAAAATTACGATCGTACCTAAATTCACTCGTGAAATATAAACTCATCACAGTCGGATATATCGAATTGTAAGACGGGATGAAAACGAGTTGCTGCGATGAATGATAAGCGGGTAGCCCACTTGAATTTAATACGCTTGAGCGGTGAGGCGCGCTCGCCAAATTAGTCTAATTGAATGAAAATGCCGAATTGCCGTGCGTTGGATTACCTATAATGAATTTAGTTATTGAAAATAAGGGTTAATTCCTGTTGGTTGTTCCTTTCGGGACTGATGTCACCGGTATGTAAAAATAGCTTCAAAATATGACTAACGAAGGACGTATCATCTTCCTTCGGGATTAAAGCAACTTGCGTGGGCGAAAATAATATGAACTTTAGGACCTGGAAATGGTAAACGAAATTAAAAGAAAGAAATGTTTGTCTATCGTGTAAAATCACCGTCTACGACTATACACGTACGAATAATCGATATGTGAAGATGGATTTAGCGTAGACCTAATTCTAATATACAGGGTGTACCATAAGTCCGGTCTCGTAAGGAATATTTTTCCTGAGAGCGGACTTATGGGACACCCTGTATATTCTAGGGTATATGTATGCACGTATGTATAAAATGTGTGTGTGTGTGTGTTGAACAACACGCGTGTGCGCGCGTGGTTTCTTTATAAAACAAAAATGCCCCTACCAGGATTCAAACCCGGACCTCCTGAGTGGGATTCGCGAGTGTTACCATCACACTACGAGGGAATAGAAGTTAATACAATTTGTATACTTAAAGAACAGGAAACCCTTAACGCTTTCACGTCTAGAGGTATTTTACGATGTTAACCCTCGCACGCTCGAGGTAATGACGACATTTTTAAATTAAATGTTATCTCGAGTACAGGAGGATTAACTTCGTAAAGCACCTCCGAACCTGAAAGCAATAAGTGTTTCCTACGTTGTTTAAATTTACGACAAATTGTGTTAATATTTATCTTGTCGTAGCGACAAGTCGATATTCGTGGTGAAGGTGTGTGTGTGTGTGTGTGTGTGTGTGTGTGTGTGTGAATAAATTTTATACAGTAAACAAGATGAGAATCCTATTTTTAATGTTTGCCTCCCGGTAATGCAACGACGTCGTAAATAACCTTAATGTTCACCCCTATATTCGGGGTTGAGGGGGCGTGGCCAAAAATATATGGGGTCCAGAGAGCTTGTACGGGTTTCCGTATTAGTCGGGGAAGGGGGGTTGGGAGTTGGCTGATGGCGAACGGACAGCGAGTGGTACTCGAGGTAAGCTCGACGTTTGCGCGTATTGCTTGCGCGCGTGTTTAGGTACGAACATGGTCGTGGAAGGTGGAAGAATTCCTTTTTATCGGCTTTCGCGCGCATAGGTCACGTGACTGATTATACGTGGTCCTTTGACTGATAACTGAGGTGACCGTTATACCCCCATGCCCCTATTCCGAAATGCGGGACGAGTGGGAAATGTTTCATTTTAGGCCTATCTCGAATGAGGGGAGGGACGAATGATGCTGCATTTACTGAAGGTGGTTTGATCAAATCTCCGCATTGAATTTTTGTCCTTGGTGACCCTTTCTTTCCGCTCGTTTTTAATCGAATCACGTCAGTAGACACGCGTACGTAGTTTGTTTGTGTTTGTGAAAATACTGCCGAGGGAAAATTTATTTTTTATCGCCAGTAAAAAAAATGCAATGAAAAAACATTGAAATGAAGATAAGGAATTTAAAAAAAAAACATTTTGTTTCCGCTTACTACTGACCGGATGTTAGCATTCAATTTTTATTTTGATTCGTTTTATATATTTTTTATTTGTAAATCTCGCATTTTGTGCGTGCGTGCGCGCGCGCAACCTGAGATCCTGGTACCGGTCCAGAATTCAAATGCCTTATTTCATGCAGTTAAGTCACAAATTGTGTCAGAAACGTGTTATTTGAGCGTTGTTTTTATTACACATTAAAGCAAGCGAGTAGTTTGACGAAAATTCATACTATATACTTGCAAAGATTGAAAAATAGCGGCTCGGACGAACCCAGTTGCTATATATATATATATATATAATATATATATATATATATATATATATATATATATAGGGTGAACCAAATGTAGGTGGACAGTAAATGATAACGTTTATTTTGAGAATACATATTTAATTTTTTTGTATACTATAATACAAAATAAAATTTAAATAAATTTAGTTATAATATTTAATATAATAAAACACAAACACCATAGTTATAATGAACACCATAGTTATAATATAATATAACACAAACCGTATTCAACCTACTGTCCACCTACTTTTGGTTCACCGTGTATATACACCTTGATTTTGCTTCCGCTTGAATTGTTCATTCTGACGATGACCTACCACGGGTGGTCAAAATCTACAAACTACTCACCAACGCTCAGTCTCACGACCTCCCGATCAGCCGTCCAGCGTCCTAACCATTGGGCTACCCAGGATACCCATTTATCTACAAAACTTTATTTCTTGTGGAAAGATGAACAGCTGGTGAGTTCAGCGCCGCCTACCATCGCCGGGAATCAAACCTGGGGCCGGTGTGTGTGTGTGTGTGTGAGAAAATTATTTCGTGAAAGTAACGTGAATAATATTTAATGAAAATAACGACGAAGGAAAGTAAAACAGTAAATAGTGCTCAAGCGCTTTCGTCTAATGACATCCTGAGTGTTCCTGAAGATGTCATTAGACGAAAGCGCTTGAGCACTATTTACTGTTTTACTTTCCTTCGTCGTTTTAATTATATATATATATATATAATGTATATGTGTGTGTGTGTGTGTGGTAGGCTAAATTTGATGTAGCCAATTACATATGTGTATCGATTCTGGTAACCCCAAGGTTGTTCGGCGAGTTTTGCGGCAAATTAATCAACCTCCTTCCCAGCATAATGAAATGAAGCTACTGCTGTTGAAAGAAAGGTTGATTGAGGACAGAGGACGGTAGTCCTTGTGCTCTTCAATGAGATTGATAGAGTAACACCATTTACCCGAATGTTGAATTGTAAAGATTTTTCTCTCCAGCCACGATATACTGATCTATATACTTATCGCGAGTGGGAATGGGAGGTTCCAGGAAACCTTCCATTTCAATGACGCCTGAAGGTCTCCTAAGACGCGATAAAATCGTCTGGCGTTAGCTAGCATAAAAGTTTAATTAACACTCTGGTTAGTGTGTGTGTGTGTGTGAATATTTTTTCTTACCTTTAAGACTATAGGAAATTATAAAATTAAGAAGGGCCTAAGCAAGGAACCATCTGAAAATATGCTTAGCAGTGGAAACTTTTAAAAAAAGTGATAATTTGTTTCCTAAGACTAAAGAGAAGATTTGAAAGTGTTTCAACCTCTGAATTGGCCATGGCTTCTTCTTATAATTTTTTTTTCTCTTTACAGAGCAGTTGGTAAGACATGTCTCTTGATCAGTTATACAACCAACGCATTCCCTGGCGAATACATACCCACAGTGTAAGTATCAATAGAGGATATTTTATCCTCAATTTATGAACAAGCTGATAAAGAGTTGCCGTTATGGTCAGTTACGAGCGGGTGCGGGTAACTGAATTATCGGTGAATGAGCGGATGAAGGTATTTAATTACGGTTTCTTATCGCCTTTCGGGGCGTTAAATCAGAGGCAGCGACAAGCACAATTATTCTGTCGATTTATTCCGGTCGCCACTCCATAAGTGTTCAGAGTTGAGATTTTCACCGAATTCCTCCGTGAAGAACACGAATGAATTCTAATTGTCTGTCTGCCGTGTTTCCACATGTTTCTGAGGATAGTGTTTTAATTCGCGGGAATGCTCAAGGTTGTTGTGACGCCTTGAGCAGTTTAATATTACTCCTCTACAATCTAATTAGCATACAAATGAATACCGAAACGCTTCAGTTACTTTATTTTAATGGCTTCTCTTGTGAAGGGAATTGCGATCTCTCGTACGAGACAGACGGCGTGAGAATTGAAAATTACGGCTTAGACGAAATGAACGGCGTCATGAAGTCCAAATTTTTTGAGCACTTCATAGGGTGAACGGAAATTTCAATAATATTGCACGTCCACGGCGAAGGCTTTCATTCGGTGTTGCTGCCTCCGATTCATGATGAATTTATTTATTCATCCTTGCGACGCTGTTCTCTCAATTAGAGGTATCCTCTCTCTCTCTCTCTCTCTCTCTCTCTCTCTCTCTCTCTCTAGGTAGGATAGGAGAGTGGTCCGAAAAATGGCAAATGCCGTTTAACTTGGGTAAATGCAAAGTGATGCACATTGGCTACGCCAATCCCAAGTCGGACTACTCGATGTTGGGCAGTAATATCGAGGTGACTGATTTAGAAAAGGACTTGGGTGTGCTAATTAGCAGCGACCTTAAGTTTACGAAACAATGTGTAGAGATGGAAAAGAAAGCCCAGAAACTATTGGGTTATATCAGGAGGCAATTTCAGTTTCGGAACAAGGAGATTGTGCTCTCACTGTACAATTCCCTTGTTCGGCCGTACCTGGAGTATGCTGTGCAGTTCTGGTCGCCCACCCTCAGGAAAGATATTGAGAGGCTGGAGCGAGTGCAGGCGAGGGCCACAAAGTTAATCCCTTCCGTTAGGCATATGGGCTACAATCGACGGTTACGCGCCTGAACTTGTTTTCGCTTGAAACTCGGAGGCTGCGCGGTCAACTGATCGAGGTTTTCAAGCTCTTACGAGGGTTCAACGATGTCGATTTTAGAAGTATGTTTAGTTTAAATGATAACCCAACTCGCAACAATGGTTGGAAGTTGGATTTGAAACGGTTTAGGACTAGTGTGTGTGGGAATTACGTTACGTATAAGATCTGTGACACATGGAACAGGTTACCTTCGGAAGTTGTGAACAGTTCCTCTGTGGATCAGTTCAAGAAAAGGTTAGACGAAATCTTGCACACTATTTGAGTGTGTAAAGACATTTAGGACCTCAGTCTGCGGAAATTTCTTTTCCTATAAAATAGTTAATATCTGGAACCAACTTCCTCAGAGGATGTTTCCAGTCAAAGTGTAAATCTGTTTAAAAATAGGCTAGACAAAGTACTGAACACACTCATAGTTTAAGATTAAAACCTCAGAAAACTCTGCAGGAGTTCGCTTGCTCGGTGTCTCTGTGAGCAAGCTAAATATAGAGCTATTTATATATTCTCCACTTTCCTGTAAAATTTCCTTGGCTACTTTTCCAGGGTCAAGGTATTTTCTTCAACCTTTTTCCGTACCTGCCTCTGGCAGGGAGGGAGCGGAGGGTGGGGAGAGAGCCTTCTACTTTTCTATCCAGTTTTCTACTACTGCTAGGATAGTTGAAAGAAAAATAAACTTTTACAAATTTTCCCTGACACCCGTTGCCATTGGTACCTCCTCGGTATGGGCCGCAAGGCCTTTTGAGGTACTTCTTTTCCTTGTATATCTCTCTCTCTCTCTCTCTCTCTCTCTCTCTCTCTCCTTCGGATAGAACGAAACGCGTGGAGAGACTGAACGAAACTGATCGTATTTTGTTTTGCAGTTTTGACAACTACTCTGCGAATGTGATGGTGGATGGAAAACCCATCAATCTGGGACTGTGGGATACGGCTGGTCAAGAAGATTACGATAGACTTCGACCATTGTCTTATCCACAGACAGACGTCTTTCTAATTTGTTTCTCTTTAGTGAATCCAGCCAGTTTTGAGAACGTGAGAGCGAAGGTAGGTTGAAATTGGGTTCATTGTGCCTGTTTGGCTGCGTGAAGTCTTTCCCGAACTTGTCGAGGATCGCATTTTGGAGAAAATGTGTCCCCAAATCGGCTTCAGATTCCGGGCATGCACTGTTACTCCACCCACTTTGCGCAATTCGTTATTTAGGGAACTATTTTGGCAATGGTGGGTAAGGTAACGTAAGGTAAATGAACGGGAAGCGAACGCGAGTGAAAATGGTGTTATTGTATGTAGAAGTGAATGCCAGGGAGTGGAAGACTTCATTAGGGGAAGTTGAACGAGCATTATGCAAACTGAAAAAGGAATGGATGGAATATGTAGTTCAATGATTAAATGTAAAGGTAAAAATGGTTCTCGAATGGCTTTGGAAATGCATCAAAAAAAGTATGAAAATGATTGGTAAAAACAAAAGTGAGAACAGTTTAAATTACTAATTTATTAATAATTTACACTTTGGTGTAACATTGATGAAAGTATGAGAAACGAGGATGTTCGGTTAAGATGTGGAAGTGAAGAAATCATTGGGGATGAGAATACTATATTGGTATGGTCATGTACAGAGAATGGCTAATGATAGAATTGCGAAAAGGTGTATAATAGTGTGAGGTGTGAGAAGTAAAGGGAATATGCGTACAAGATAGATAAAATTAAGCGTTAACTCTGTATAAATGTGTCGCAGAAATTAACGAGAAACAAGAATGGAAGCAGTTTGTAATGATGTAAATGAAGACGTTGGTATCATGTGACGCAACACCTACCTTGTCATGAAAGGTAACCTCTAGCATACTCGCTAACCCTACCGATTTGGGCGGTAGGCTACAGACTTTCACATTATCGATACGAACGACATGCAAATAATATCAAACCTTTTATGCACTGGAGTGCATCATTTAAGGCTAGATTTTAAAAAAAATTCCCAGGGAGAGGGGGTCATGCTCCGGGACCCCCTGGCATTGATTACAAATTCTACTGCTTTTGCTTTTCAAATTGTTGGCAAGTATGCCTTGGGTCGGGTCATGCTATTCCGAATGGTGATCCCCCCCCCCCCCCCCTTTTTCGTCGGAGATTAAATTTTGTAGACATCTTTATTTCGGTTTAATCTAACGTGCTGCTCGGGCAAATAAAAATGGAAAAACCGTTTTAAGTTTCTTCGGTACTGTTTTGGGCTCCCTCGGTGTCGGATTCTGGGCGGTGAGGTTCTGAGATCGCTCCTGCTGCTGGCACTTGGGGGCTGATCACTCACCCTTTTGATGCTCGAGCTCAGTTGATCCCTGGGGCACACTCCCACACTCGTGGGAAAATGAGTCCACTGCAATTATATACATGTGTATAAGTATTTGACCAAATCCTGCAAATGAGGCAGAATGCTGCGGAGGGGTCGATTGCGAGTCGATCCTGAACTGTCGTTCGAACCTTTAAAAGGTGTTTATTTTTATAACCCCCCTCAAACTTTATAACAACCCTGTATATGTCTAACTCAAATTCACCGTTATTTCATTTTATAAATCGGTACCATAATTTTCGTTTGGTCCTAGTTTTTTTCTGCGTTTAAGCACTGAAGGAGAGCCGTGACCAAGTTAGAAAGCATTGAAATTTAAGCTGGTTTGGGTTTCACGTTGAAATTCATGCGCGCATATATAATTATGCAAGATCCCATTCTCCATTCTTCTCTTTCGTAACACACTGTATATTATGTACAGTACTTATAGATATCATTATGCTGAAAGTGTGTATTTGTAAGAGGCGCTTCTTCCTACAAGCAATTTTTTTTTCTCGCCTGTCATTCATTCCGGGCCCACCATGCTTACCAATCAGTCCAGGTTCAGGGCCAACTCCCACTCTCCTATTCGGATCACTCATTACCAGCACTGTATACGCATTCCCCCCATATTTCCAACTACGTCACTTAACCACATTCCAGAAATCATCGCCTAGCGCATATAGTACAGGCACTTCCACTCGCTCTCTTAAAACTTAAATTTAGCGTACAGACACCTATCATTAACGCATTAATACTTGCTCGTATGTTAATGCTACTCAGTTTATTAGTAAAGCAACACCCTTCTTGCTTTTCCTTTCCGTTGAACATAGTCATTCCCTTTTAACTTTTTCTCAAACCAAGTCAGTCAAAACGTTCGTCTCGACAAATCTTGGCCACTTCTCCCAACATTCCACACTGCAGTAAGAGTCCGCAAAAGCTTGCGAGGGCAGCACGTTGTTGAGAAAGCTGCTCGAGTCGTAGGCTTCTTTTTCCATTTGTGATTATTTTTCCAGAGGTGGGACTCCCAACCCAATCTGCAGCCTCGTTACGCGCAGGGAGGCGGGGATCAATTACTGCCCGCATTCACCAAACGGTGGCCTTTATACTACCCCCATTGATCGCCCTCGCGCAGTTATTTTTGCATACTTAGAAAATACTGTACATCCTATTAATATATCTTAATAGAGAAAAATTTAAAATTGAAACGTAAATTTAGGAACCGCTTTTGTATTTGCGGATCGACGTGGACGTATTAACTTATATCGACTGATCACTGGTTAAAATTTTGCAGTGGTACCCCGAGGTGAGACATCACTGTCCGAACACGCCAATAATTCTCGTCGGCACCAAGTTAGATTTGAGGGATGATAAAGACACACTAGAGAAATTGAATGACAAAAAATTGAAACCAATCACATACCCAGCCGTAAGTATTCGTCCTTTGTATCTATTATTATTATCATTACAATAATCTGTACCCATTTCCGATGAAAATGATACAAACCCCATCAAAATCTACCATTTTTTGGCATAGTTATGATGTTTTTAATTTGCAAAACTAAGAAGTCCGTTTACTCAAAGCAGTTTTGCCAAGTTCGTCACTTGTGATTGAAGCATGTTAAGTGCATTTTTAGTTTTATTAATACGAAATAAGTTAAACAACACTAATAATAATGACGTTTGGTATTATTATTATTATTTATTAGATTAACAAATTGACTACCGAAATTGTAGTAGTTATTTTATTTCATGGGTCGTTTGGCACATTGTCATTTTGTAAGTGACTTTTACCTCGCTTAATTTATTGAAGATATTTAAATTCAATATAATTTAACCCCATACGTCATTTTTGCTTCAAAATTTCTACATTTAAGTTCGGAACCTAGTTTAAAAAAAAAATTAAAAAAAGGTTTGGTTTTGGACCTAATTTAAATTTTAAGACTGCTTACAGCTTGTTGAATTAGATTTTTAAAAGCACAGCTTTGGATGAAAGACAGGACTGCGTTTTAAATTAACCTGTTCTCCTGGCAGTAGGGAATTATCAGGACATCCCATAAGTAATGTCGTTTTTTAGATCCGAATTTGAAGGACAAAAAAAACTCTACTGAAACTTTTTAATCTAGTATATATTTTCCATCGGAATCAATGACTCTGCCAACGTCCTACAAGCTTTTCAATGCCATGTTTATAAAATTCAGGCGGTTTTGAGGCAAAAAACGTACAAAGACTGGTGTGCAGGTCATCTAAAGAAGTATACTGTTTCTCGTCAAGATAGTTTTGCAGACTCCTGAAGAGATGATGATCTGAAGGCGCAAGGTCTGGAGGATGTGGAAGTTTTTCCCACCCAAGCTCCTCAATTTTTGCAGAAGTGATCCGAGCGGTATGAGGACGTGCGTTGTCGTGGTGGAACACGATTCTTTTCCGATTAACCAAAGAAGGTCTCTTCTTTTAGTGCAGTGTTCAATCGATCCAGTTGTTGACAGTCGACTTGAGCGGTGATTGTTTGGTTGTGTGGTAAGGTTTCAAAGTGTATTACACCACTTTATCCCACCAAACACTAAGCAACACCTTCCGAGGGTGAAGATTTGGTTTTGGCTGTGGTGTCGCTGGTTCTCGGGCACAAACCCACTGTCGACGGCGCTTAACATTCTGGTACAGTATCCACTTTTCATCACCAGTCACTAAACGGTGCAAAAACAGATCTTGGAGTTCACGGGAATGAAGAGCTGTGCTAATGCTTACCCGCACCCTCAGATTGTCGACGGACAATTCATGTGGCACCCATTTTCCTAACTTAGGCACTTTCCCGAGTTGTTGCAAATGTCGATGGATGGTGGACGGGGATGAATTGAGTTTCTTGGCCAATTCTTCGACAGTTGTTGAACAGTCTTCTTCAAGTGTGGCTAACAGCAGGTCATCATCAAACTCAGCAGGGCGTCCAGAGCGTGCTGCATCTGTCAAACAGCAGTCACCATTCCTAACCTTTTGAAACCATCTTTGACATTTCTTCACATGCAGAATATCGTTGTCATA
Source organism: Bathynomus jamesi (assembly GCA_023014485.1). Taxonomy (NCBI): domain Eukaryota; kingdom Metazoa; phylum Arthropoda; class Malacostraca; order Isopoda; family Cirolanidae; genus Bathynomus; species Bathynomus jamesi. The sequence goes on along the minus strand of JAJOZX010001380.1, from coordinate 650,283 downwards.
AACTTCCTGAATGTTTCGCGTTGCTTCAGTAGCACTATTCCCTTTTTTGAACTCGTAAAGCATTATATGCTCTTCTGATACCGCCATGTTTATGAGGGGTTCACATAAAGCAAAACACGCGTCTTCACTGGTCAATGTCTGTAAAGTATGTAGCGAAACACGATAGATCTCCTCTTAGATATAACCTTCGGAAAATTTATGCTTAAACCGAGTAGGACTAGTTTAAACTTAATCATCGTAAAAAACGACATTACTTATGGGATGACCTGATAGATCACTAACATTCACTATTACTTGAAATATAAATGGTATCATTGGTGGTTTTCATATAAATTAATAGTTGCAACTTGTCTTTTGGAAGGGTCTTTCCATGGCGAAAGAAGTTGGCGCCGTTAAGTACCTGGAATGCTCCGCGTTGACGCAGAAGGGCCTCAAGACTGTGTTCGACGAGGCCATTCGAGCGGTTCTCTGCCCCGTTCCACGTCCTCAAAAGAAGCGCAAATGTAGTATTTTCTAAGGTCATTTTAGGAGGCGAGATTACGTCTATTGTATCATCTGTCATCTTCAGTTGAGTCCTTTACCCATTCTCATGCGGAGTTGCGCTCTGTTCCACGTACCTACGTGAAGCTAAATCACAAATCCTGTAGTCTTAAGCTTCCAGTCTTACACCTTTTGTACCATTAAGAACAAAACAGCTCATAATTATGGTTCATGAAATCCTTAACATTTTTCTAAGTTAGCGTTAATACCTAACTAAAAAAAAAATCATCTGTTAATGAAGTTATTTCTAAATAGTTTTATATAAATATGTAATATTTTATGATCACCTTTTCATTCTTTGCGTCTGTACTGTAAAAAGCAGTAATGCAGAGTTAGTTTGAAACGCGAATACTTTCCACTTGGCACAATCTTTGTTTGGTATAGTATAATAATTGAACATGCAGTCCAGAACCTACTTAATACGTATGAATTTCTTTTTCCTTTATTTCGTTTACGTATTTATAATGCAAAATGGTTATATTTAGGTACCTCTTTTGTCGCTTCCACTTATTTTGGTTAGCTAATAAACATTAGTTGATTTAAGGTTTGAATTTACCATTCTCTGACTTCAGATGTATTTACAGTAAGAAAAAGTATGTAAATATTTTCCTAATATTGTTCATAATTTTTTACTGCCAAGATTTTCTTGTATATAATTGTTATAATTTAATATTTAAAAGTTTAACTTGCTTGTAATTAATTACTTCCTGTAATAGTCCATTTATGTATTTAGAAAAACCACAAGACCGATTTGACTGTGATCTAGTTGAGGAGTTTTAAAGTAATTAAAACTCCAGGAAAATGATTAATTAGATCTAAAGAAAAGATTTTCATAGTTTGAAATTGCTGTAACGAGTATACCTTAAACCAAAATGAGGAAAGATCATAAATATTAGATTTTTCTACTATTGAGTCCTACCATCTTTATATAGACAGGCGCAGTTTAAGTTTAAATTAAAAAAAAAAAAGTGTACCAATTATTATTTAAAAGATTTTAGAAAAAACCTTTCTGTAAATCAACCACCTAACGCATATCAACACTAAATGAAAATTGGACACTTTATTATTATTATCAGTAATATTTGTATGTGTATAAAACAAAAATACGGTGTTCAGTTGTATATAAATGATGTAATTGGTAATTTCTGGTGGAATTAAAATCCTGAAGTTTCTTATTCAATGTTCATTAAGTCTTAAGATAGAAAATGACTCGTTTCACTAGCTTAACTATCATTACTCTTATTATTGTGATTAACAAACAAGTGTATTTTAAATTGGCTGTTAACACGTTATGTTCGCCTTACTATCTTATGATTGCATTGTTTACCTTTTAGGAAAGGATAATTTACTGACTGATTAACTTGCTTAACTTATAATGATTATCTCCAATGACTCGGTTCGTTTAGATAACTAATTGTGGATAGAATTCGTTCTTATTACCTGTAAATACGGTATTGAATTTAACTCAGATATAAATCTTTTTTAATTTTAGCTCACTTGTTTTCGATTTGATAAGATTCTTTATTCCCGTACTTGTTAATGGTAGACAACTTCCTCATAATCTAACATGTTTTAGTGTTTTGTGTACTATGTTACTCGATTAGTTAATTTGTCTGGTGCTAAAGAAATCGTGCTAAGAATATGGAATAATGGATTGGAATTTGCCGAATTCGAATGGCACTTTTAAAACGAAACTTCGAGGTATTATTATTAAATCACATCTTGCAATCATCGTCGCTTCGGGATTAATAATGCTGAAATCGGATACGAGTGGAGTGGTATTGAATAATTGCTTCTATTAAAGGTTATTTATCTTCTTCTAATGTTAAATCTTGCACAAAGTTAACATGTCATGTTCAAGTTTGTAAAGTGTTTTTAAATTTGTAAATAGGGATGTCTAAAATAAAGAGTCTGTATAATTATTTTACGAAGTGGGTTTTCTTTGGTTACCCTTCAGACAAGGTTCGAACGCTTCACGACTTCATGGGCTCACGAAAGTGTAAATTGTAGAAATGTAATCCAAGAATTGAGACCCTGATCTGAATACAAGTTCAACATTTCATACTTTCACCAAATGTGGAATTCAGGTTACTGTAAGGAGACAGAAAATAGTCCTTATACAGGGTAATCCAAAAGTCCTTATTTATTTTGCTGAAATAATAGTATTTTAGGATGATGTAACATAATTAGATGTCGAATCTGCTTGATAAATGAATATACGTAAGCACCATCAATGTCTGCAAATCTCGAATCTGTCCATTGCACTGCGGAACACATTTTCAAGCATCTCTGGTTATTTTAGCGACTGCCACGTCAATGCGGGTTCGCAGATCCTGCAGGTCCAACTTTTTTTGTAAACCTCAAGACTTCATAAAGCCCCAGGCAAAGAAGTATAATGGTGTTAAATCCGAAGATCGTGTTGACCAGGTTCTGTTTCGACCACGTTCAATCCAGCGATATGGTAAGAGATGCTCAAGGTACGCCTGAACGATGTTTACAGTGACATGGCCCCCTGCCTGTGGCCACCTTGTGGTGAGTGGGCTCGCGTGTTGAGCGAGTGGGCTACGTCGGCGGGGGCTTGGCCCCTCCCGGAAGGGTCACCCATGCCGGACAGGCTACTGGGGAGAACGGGCTAACAGCGACACGTCTTCAGCTCCCAATACGGGTCTCCAGAGCTGTCCTCTGGAGGTGACACTGTGCTGGATGGTTGGCTGTCCGGGCAGGTGGGATTAGAGGGCTGGGTCTTTGCGCCAATTGGGGGGGTGGGGCAAACTTTCGTATCACGTGGCCCCGTTTTTAAATCTACGGTCTCCCCACGGAGAGAACCTCGCGGCGGACGGAGAAGTCAGCGCTCACGTCCGTCCTACAGACCATTGATTGTCGTTGGATGTCCCAGTCCACCTCGAATCAACAGCTTCCATATCCCTCCCCAGCATCCACAAATTCCTAGTGATCCGGCCTACCTCTGGGTCCCTCCCGACCAACTCCGAACGGACGTTTCTTCGAGCATACAGCGACTCAAGTTGCTACGAAGTACGACCACAGAGGGATGGTTCCTTCCTCATAAAATCACGTTCAGCTGTGGAGACGAAAGCCATACTCTCCCTCACTGAGGTCCTTGGATGCTCGATGTCCGTCTCCCGTCACTCTTGTCTGAACCAGAGTCAGGGCACTATTTACGCCACTCGCCTATTGTCAATCCCAGTGAACGAGCTCCAAGAGGATCTGGCACCCCAGGGTATCACCAAGATTTTATCACCACATCTCGACAGGGGGCACCTCCCCCACTCCGCGCTTGCTTCTCACCTTTAACACCTTAGTCCCTCCCGACCGCATTGTGTGGGGCATGGGAGACCGCGCGTCATGCGAATTCTTTGTACGCCCATATGTTTCCGACCCGACCCGGTGCTTCAAGTGCAACAAGCTCAGGCACGTCAGCTCAACCTGCTGACAACCTCTCCAACTGTGCGTTCGCTGCGGAGAATTTGCTCACCCAGACAATGGTCCCAACCCGCCTCAGCGCTCCAACTGCGGCGGCGCACACCAGCCTCGTCCCGAGACTGTATTTTCTTCAGGTTTGAGGAGGAGGTCCGGGCCTCACAGGTGGTGGATTTCCTCAGCTCCGAGAGGCGCGAGACAGGGTGCGGAGTCGGGAGGTGAGGCCAGGGGTTTCCTACGCAACTGCCCTCGGCTATCTCATCGGCAAGCCACCCAGGTCCACCGCCCAAACCCTCTTCGGCCACAGTATCCCCCCCCCCCCCGATTGGAGCCTTCGCCAGACCCAGCGTCCTCCTGTCCTACCCCATCCCTCTTCATCAAACGCCCCCTTGGCCAAAGACATTCCAGGACTCTGGATCCAAGGCGCTCGGGCCCCGTTCCCCCCGAACCTCGACCTCACCCTCCCGACACTTTGCACATATACCTGACCCTAGCGCCCGGAATAAACCAACGAGGCGGAGACACCGGAGTGAGTCACCAGACTCTCGGCCATACAACATGCCTCTCCTTCTTCCCCCAGATCTAAGGCGGAGGCCCGGGCCCCTACACCTCCCACTTAGTCTACGACGTCCCTCTCACCCAACCGTAGAAGCCTTTCCTATCCAGCACCAGAGCTTCTGATAGTAGTAGCTGACCTACATGACCCGCCGTCTAGGATGAGACCTAATACAAACAACGACCTCTTCCCAAGGGATCCGCTGGACGCGGCATTGGCGCGCTACATGGTATGACCGAGGTGAGCTCGGCCGCGCCCCCGGGTCTCATGGATCTACCCTTACCCCCTGACGCCATCTTTACTACCCCTCCACAAGAAAACCAAGATTCGCCTCCTTGCACCCAACCGCATCTACTGACCTAATGCCCCCGGCCACCCCCTTGCCAGCCGCTCTGACCTCGTCTCCTTTCCCACCTGCCCAGTCCTTCTGGTGTCCCTTGTCACTGCCCAGGGTCCGCCGTGAGACCCCGGACAGGTTGGGAACTGCCACTATCAGTAATAGAGCACCCCATCCTGGCCCGGCACAGAATCCTGCCTGGAAACCCTTCACCCACTGAGTTCACGACTACCCCTACCTGCCGTGACCCACGAGTTAGGTCCCGTTCGGCCGACTCGGCCTTGCAACCTCCGCCGGAATCGACTGGCCAACCGATTCCCCTCTGGTGAACGGCATGTAATCTGCCACGCCCCAGACTTACCTTCCGCCTTCATGAACCTTGATCTCTCTTCCAACCGGAATTAAACCCCCCCCCCCCCCCCGGCCGACAAATAATGGACCCTTCAAAAACAACTATAATACACTGGAATTGCAGAGGAATCTTTGCAAACTATGAAGGTCTCAACTCCATGATTGCCTCTACTCGTCCGGTGTGTGTGTGTGCCTCCAATCCTGCTCGACTGGATGTTCATGCATCACCTCCCCGTCTCCGACCTGCACTCGAAGGGGAGCGGCCATCCTCGTTCACCGCACAGTCCCCTTCCACAAGCTCTCTATCCGCGCCAAGAAGAGGACTACCCGACGCTTCTACCGTACGCGACTTCCCACCCATCGCACGGAGATGCAGCGGGCTAGGGCCATAGCCCGCTTTACAATGAAGAGGGCGCGCCGAGCTTCTTGGCGTGCCTTTGTGTCTGGGATCACTTCCTCCACACTTTCGGCTACCATCTGGAAGAAGGTACGGGGGTGTCGAGGGGCGACATACCCCTTCCCGACCACCAGTTCCACCTTCGCCGCCGTCTCCGCCTCGGACGGTTCTTTCGTTTCCGTCACTAAAACTAACCCCTCCTCACTTTATCTAGACAGCCCATACAATCGATTGTTCACTATGCGTGAGCTATCCTCTCGACAGTCTCCTTCCCCTGGCCCGGACGGCATGCCTTACATCATGATCCAGCACATCCACCCTACCATGAAGATTTTCCTATTGAACCTCTACAACCGTATTTGGATAGAAGGCGCCTTCCCCTCCCGGTGGATGGAGGCCCATGTAATCCCGATTCCCAAACCCGGCAAAGACCCCCTCGACCCCAAAAACTATAGACTGATCGCCCTAACATGCTGCGCCTGAAAGATATTTGAAAAAATGATCGCTACGCGACTCTCCTTTTTCCTGGAAAATAGTGACTCCTTTCCGCCCACCCAGTCCAGCTTCAGACAGTTCCGCTCCACTACTGATCCCCTCCTGCTTCTCAGCCGAGAAAAACAGAATGCCTTCGACAGTGGACAGTTTGTCCTGTCCACTTTCTTTGATATAGATAAGGCCTACGATACCACCCGCCGACATGTAATCTTCAAACAGCTCCAAAGTTTGGGTCTCGTCGGAGCCCTACCGACCTTCATCAGGGGCTTCCTATCCTCCCGAACCTTCAAAATGCGGGCGGGCGCAGTCCTTTCGGACTCTTTCGTACAGGAGGATGGGGTTCCACAAGGAAGCATCCTTAGTGTGTTGTGCTTCTCAATAGTTATGAATACAATATCAAAAAGCCTCCCACCCACTGTCTGTTCTTCCATCTATTCGTCAGCCAGACTCTGTACTTGGATTCGTCAGCCAGACTCTGTACTGAACGGACGCATTTCCTGAGCTCTCTGATATTGCTTCTCTTTTGCATATTGCTAACAACTTTACTTTTGGTAAGTTTTAAATTTTATATACTTGTGTTTATATTTACATTGTTATAGTTAAGTAATTGAATATTAGTGGTTTTTAGCGATTTAGAAGATTTTATAGCGTGCCGGTTTAGTTTAACTTAACTTGTGACGGTTATAAACTAATTTTAACGCGCGATGCCGTCGCAGAAAGCGTCGTGTGTTCGGTGTGGGGTAAACCGGTGGTATTTGGAGTTTAAAGATTATGACGGCGGTCCTATGGCGGTTACCGAGAGATCAGTTTGTTTCTTTTGCGAGTTAAGGGAGGAAATAGTTGAAATAAAACTTAGTGTACGTGAGGTAACGGAAAGACTTGCAACGCTTGATGAAGGCAGGGGTAGGGCTACGGTTGACGAAAGCCGAACCAATACTAACGTTGAAGACGTTCGTAATTTGAAGGGTGAGGAGCATTTTCTAGTTTAGGTAGCTTATCGGGAAGGTTGGATAGAGTTGAGGAAGGGGTTAAGGCTAGTCCGAGATTAGTAGATGGGAGGGATTTAGAGAAGTTAAGGGTGGAGCTAGGCCGCGTTCGTTAGGTGATAGGAATCCCCACCTATCGAGGTCTCGAACCCTTTCGCCCATTTGGAAAGGGACGTGAATGAGGGGGAAACTATTTTAATTGGGGATTCTTTAGTGCGCCATATGGACGCAGAGTTCGTTGAACGGCATCCAACCAAGAGGAGGAGGGTCTGTCTCCCAGGGGCCAGGGTTGACAGAGTTCGAGACGAAGTGGATAGGATTGACGTTGCCTCCCGTCACTCGATGTTGGTAACGATGGTAGGGGGCAACGACTCATATAGGCCCGATACGAGAGTGCCTAACCTTTTGGAGATATATAGGCAGTGGTGTAGTGCTGTGGGAACGCGTGGGAACGGCGTTCCCTTACTTTTTTGGTAGACGGAACGGCGTTCCCTCACTATTTCAAATAAATCCGAACTTACAAATCTCTAACGTCATGAAATTTTAATTCCCACCCCTAGAAGAAATATGAGAAAGAATCATTAACTGTTTCATTTCTTTTAGCTTCGACTGAGGCAATGCTAGCCTATAAAGATCTGGTGAAACAGTCACCACGGCGTACCAGTTGTTAACTTTTTTTTAGTTAATCATTCCAGTTGTTAGCTATTTTTATTGATCGTACTGGATGTCGTATATCTAATGACACTGGAAATATTGCATCTTCAACCTTGGAATATATTCTAATATCCAGTGCATATGACCTCAAAATATCCCTGAAATTGGTCAGATTTCAAAAGATTTCGGGGGGCTTACAGTGCCCCCGGACCCCCAGCTGTATGGGCTCGCCGCGCTCGCCATTGCCCCCCCCTGCATCTGAGTAACTTTCAAAATGCGTTCCCTCACTTCTTTATTTAGCACTACACCACTGGATATAGGGGGTTAATTAGGTCCATAAAGGCGAGGTCAGATAGGTCTTTAGTTCTAGGTATTACCCCTAGGCACGGTTTGGGTCTTAGGATTACGTCTAAAACGATATTTTTGAATGCTAAATTAGAAGAGATTTGTGCTGAGGAAAATGTACCCTTCGTAAAGCTGTGGTCCGAATTCAGTGATCCTAGCCTTTTTATAAAAGATGGGGTGCATTTTAATGAAATAGCTAATCCTTGGCTAGGTAGGTTAATAGACGAAAACATGCGAAAACTGTATAGGTCGAAGCCTTTTTTAAACGTTGTGGGTCCGGGGAACACGGGCCTGACGTGAAAAATATTTTAAAACGCCCGCCCGTGGTAAAAAATAACTTAAACGTCTTTTATTGTAACGCGTAGTATTAGAAATAAATTCAATGAATTTAAGGCGATAATTTATTCCGGCAACTACGATACAGTTGCTATCACTGAAACTTGGTTAAATTCCATGACTCGGGACTTGGGGGAACTTGATATACCGGGTTTTAACCCTTTCATATCCAAATGAAGTCGAAAAGTTAAAAAAAAAATTGGGATATAAAAATCGTTTAATTGGACCCAAAATAACTGAAAAATATATTTTACAAAGTTTTATTGTTCATAATTAATAAAATACGAAATGTGTTAAATTTCACACATTGGGAACTGGAAGGTCTAAAATTGCTTCCAAAGTTAACGATGAAAATTTCACACTGGCATTAAAGGGTTAAACTCTCTACTAATGATAGGTTACATAGGATTGGTGGCGGCGTTTTGATGTAGGCCCTACATTCGTAATTCCCTTAGGGCTATCAAGGTTAAGTTAGATTTTCCGGCAGCAATTAATGCGATATGTGTTGAAGTTAGGGCGCGTAGTATTAGTTTTAATTTTGTTGTTTATAGACCTCCCGTTCAACCCCTCGATACAGATACTAGTTCTTGGTAACTTTATTGACAATCGGAATAGTATAATTGTCGGAGACTTTAACTGTCCTAATGTTAATTACGAGACTTTTACTGGTAATGAGGAGGGTTTGAGATTGAGTTTATGGAAGATAACTTTTTACGACAGATGGTTACCGAACCAACGCGCGGTGATAATATTTTAGATTTGGTGATGACGAACGGCGAGAATATAGTCGAAGGTTTAGAAGTAGGCGAGAGTTTAGGATGTAGTGATCATCAAATTCTTAGGTTTAAGTTATTGATAGAAAGCACTAAGGATAGTAACGTAATAGAAGTCCCTGATTTGCGTAGGGCTAATTTTGATAGTTTCGTGGATAGGATGAGAGTAGTGGACTGGGATAACTTATTTATGGGTAATGACTAATGACACAAATTTGCATTGGGTGGCGTTTAGAGAAAGTTTTAGGAATATTGAAAGGGAGTTTATTCCTCGTAGGCCCAAGCGCGCTAGAAATCATGGTAGGCCCAAGTGGTGGACTAGGGAAATAGGCGAGTTCATAAACGAGCGTAATAGAGCGTATAGACTTAATAAGCGCAATGGCACGGCAGCTAACTTTAATAGATATATCGAGCTTAGACGTCAGGTTAAAAGATCAGTTAGGAATGCTAAGCGTAATTTAGAGATACTTATAGCTGCGGATAGTAAACATAATCCAAAAAAGTTTTTTGATAACGTTAATAATCGTAAGCCGATAAAAGATAACATAGGCCCTCTAGTGGATGTTAATGGCGCTTTGGCTTCTGACGCTCAGGCGATGGCGGGTATTTTCAGTAACTTTTTTGCGAAAGTTTTTTACCGTAGAAGACGTAAATAATTTCCCCGACGTGGACGATGTCGTTCCATTTAGTAGCGAGACTATTTTGGATGAAATAACTGTTTACGAGGGTGAGATTGCGCATTATATCGATGGGCTAAAAGTTAGCAAGGCTTCAGGCCCTGACGCTTTTTATCCCAGACATTTGAAAGACGTTATCGTAGGCCCCTTAACGAAGATTTTTAATCAGTCACTCGAAACGGGGATTATTCCTGAAGACTTCAAATTAGCTAACGTCACCCCTATTTTTAAAAAAGGCGACCGCGCAGTAGCTAGCAATTATAGGCCCATTAGCTTAACGTCAATTGTCGGTAAACTTTTGGAATCCGTAGTTAGGGATCGTATCATCGATCGCTTAGAAAGTAGATATTTGATTAATAGTAGTCAGCATGGGTTTCGACGCCATAGGTCTTGTTTAACTAATTTGTTAGAATTTTATAACGAAATAGTGCGCGAATACGATAGGCATAGAGCGGCTGACGTTATTTATTTAGATTTTAAAAAGGCGTTCGATACAGTTCCGCATAGGAGATTAATTGCGAAGGTCGAAGCACACGGTATACGCGGTCAGGTAGCTAACTGGTTAGAAGAATGGCTTCGTGCTAGGAGGCAGAGGGTCGTAGTTAATGGTAGTGAATCGGGGTGGTTGGATGTAGGTAGCGGTGTCCCACAGGGTTCAGTGTTAGGCCCATTACTATTCGTAATTTACATTAACAACATAGATGTAGGATTGACTAGTAACGTGTCTAAATTCGCGGACGATACTAAAATAGGCGGTAAGGTTGTTAACGAGGACGATAGAAATAGGCTCCAAGACGATGTAAATAGGATTATGGAGTGGACGGATAAGTGGCAGATGCAATTTAACGTAGACAAATGTAAAGTTTTGCATATAGGTTCTCGTAACAATAATTACACGTACACGATGGATGATAGGGAGTTGGCGAGCGTTGACGAGGAAGTAGATATATGCGTACGCATATCTAAGGATTTAAAGGTTAGGAACCAGTGCTTGGAGTCTTGCGCAAAAGCTAATAGGATGTTAGGCTTCATAGCGCGTAATTTCGACTTTAAATCGAAGGATATTATATTGCCCCTTTATGAGTCCCTAGTGAGGCCTAATTTAGAATATGCCGTTCAGTTTTGGTGCCCGTACTTGCGTGAGGATATTGATAGGTTAGAAAGGGTTCAGCGTCGTGCCACGAAACTGATTCCGTCATTGCGCAACAAGCCTTATGAAGATAGGATTAAAGAGTTAGATCTGTATTCAATCGAAACTAGGAGATTAAGGGGGGAGCTTATTGAAGTTTTCAAAATCGTTAATAACATCGATAACGTAAATTTTGACATTGTTCACTTTCGATAATAATAATACTCGTAATAACATTTAAGTTGCGTGGCAGACGTTTCATCACTAATATCGCTAAAAACTTCTTTACGTTTAAACTTTTAAAGTAACTGATAAATGGAATAATCTTCCCGCGTCAGTCGTGAACTCTACCAGCGTTAATATGTTTAAGAACCGTTTAGATAGGCATTTTAAAAATATTAACGTTGTTTAATAGAATAATAAAACAATCCCCCTTTTTCCCCTCCCTCGTTAAAATTATTAACGTTGTTTAATATAATAAAACAATTAGCAACAGGAGCTCTAGGTGTGGTGATCGAGGATGAGTCTGACAATAATGCCAGCTTGTGACATGCCAGTGTGATGCCAGGGGGGGGGGGAATTAGACTAACACGATCATAGATGTAGCTCATAGCGTAAACTAACCCACTTATTGTTTTACTTTACCTACTTTTTTTTTTTCCCCCCCTTCTTATCCTCTCCTTACTTGCATGTCTGTAGTTTGCATGGTATGATAGGGAGTTAAGACTGTGTTTGCATGGTTTGTAAGCGTTCTTATTTTACTTCTTTTCCTCTTTCACCCCTTTCCTATTCTCTCCGACTATTTTTCTGACTTGTCGGCAGTGGCCGACTGATGATGATGGTGAGCCTTTTTCTCCTTTTCTGAATGAATGTTAACCCATGAGTGATAGGTGTTGCTACTTAACCCCTTATTCTCTTCTCTTAACCCCCTACTCTTTCCTTTCTCTCGGGCTAACCTTAGAGTGGATCTTAGGGTCTTTGTTAGCCTTAGCTTTTGTAGATCTATTTCGCGGGGAGGGAACCGGCCGTCGTTCAACGGCAAATCCAGCTCGCCATCCATCGGGTGGAAAGATGGGCGATGTCGGTTGGATTCCGCCTCTCCATCCCCAAGACAAAGTGCATGCTCTTCAAAATGAGAAGACCCACTGCTTTCCCCGCCCCCCTGTGTCGCGCTATACGGCGAACCTCTTGAGGTGGTGCCTTCATCTTGAGCATGATATTAGACCAACGGCTCAGTTGGGCTCCCCACCTCAGGCACCTAAAGAACTCCCTCCAGCGTCCCCTCGCTCTCCTGGATCATCTCTCCCACTTCACGTGGGGCGCCGACCAACGCGCGCTCCTTCGCCTCTACACTGCCATGGTCCAGTCGAAGTTGGATTATGGAAGCGTGATATATGGCTCCGCCTCCAGCGCTCGCCTCCGTATTCTGGACCCAGTTCTCAACAGGGGCCTCCGCCTCTCCACCGGTGCCTTCCGCTCCTCTCCTACCTCCGAGTGGAATGTAACTACCCCCCTCACCCTCCGACGGGATCTGTTACTCATGAGAACTTACCTCTGCACACAGAGGGTACCCTCCTCGCTCCTGTGTGGGGCAGTTTCCGAACTTCCTACCCAGGGACGGAGCTGGCACTTCACCGAAGCGGTCCGCTCCTTCCTGGACCTCTCCAACATGCCCCCTCCTTCAGTCATGCCCATCACATACCACAACTATCCCCCTTGGCTCCTCAACCCAATCTCGTTCTGCAGTGACTTGTGTGCCTTGCCAAAGACCACTACTACCACCACGACATATAGGTCATTTTTCAGGGAACACACAACTCGGCACTCGGGCACTGTCTCCATTTACACAGACGGTTCCCGCTCGGAGGCTGGCACGGCCGCCTCAGCGGTAACACTACCCCAGCCACTTTCCCGAAGCATCCGCCTGCCCCGCGAGGCCTCTGTGTTCTCAGCAGAACTCTTCGCCATCTTAAAGGCCCTCGATATTGTGCGCACCCATCCGGCCAGAGATTTTGTAATATATTCCGACTCCCAAAGCGCACTTCTTTCCCTCGAAAGATTCAACCCCTCCCACCCGCTCGTCTGCACTATCCAACAGAATTTCCACTCCCTGACGACTTCCAGACACAAGACGGTCGCCTTCTGCTGGGTCCCGGCACATGTCTGTATCCAGGGTAACGAGGCGGCGGACCGCGCGGCGAAGGCTGCTTGCCTGCTACCAGACTCCTCCCGACCCCTCCCTTTCACTGACTTCTTCCCGATTCTCCGATCCCATTTCCGTTCCCTCTGGCAACGGGAGTGGGACCAAGCCGTAGATAATAAACTTCACCGGATAAAACCACAATTGGGATATTGGGCCTCCTCGTTTCATCGATCCTGACATAGAGGTAGTTCTGGCCCGTCTCCGCATAGGACACGCGCCTAACACATGGGCACCTCATGGCCAAATTACAGTACCAGTCCCGCTCTGCCCCACCTGCTCCACCTCCATCACTGTCACTCACCTGCTAGTCGAATGCCCAGATTTCTCTGCCCTCCGCCATAGGTGCTTCCCCTTCTTGTCCAGTATCTCCACACCTAAGCGTCTCCAGTCCATACTTGCCGAAGGATCCCAATCTTCAACAAAAGCAATATTCTACTTCCTGACTCACTCTCATCTACTTCACCGCATTTAGAACTATACCTTACCTTCCCTTCCCCCTACTCAGTAACTAAACCCCTCTCACTCTCCGAGTCCACTACCCCTACCCTAGTAACACCCCCTACCAACTGCCTTGCTGAGATATGTTCCACTTCACATAGGCACGAATCGGCGGTGCCTATCTTGTTGAAAGACGCCAGTGTCGAAAATGCCATCTGAACGAAGCTGGGGTTCAAGAAACTTGAAATATGTGAAGATAAATTGGCCCTGTTACCGTAGCTTCTGCAAAGAAAAAAGGTGCGTAAATCTTCGATGTTGTCATACCCAACCAGACATCAACTTTAGGACAATCGCTCCAACATTCGTAGAACGCTGTTCGTTTTTCACTCGTCCAGATACGACAATTATGTCAATTAACCTTTTCGCATGTGTGGAATGTCGCCTCATCGCTGAAGAGAATGTGGTTTAGTAAGTTTTCTGTATGCATTTTTTCAATCAATTCTGTGCACATGGCGGCTCGTCTTGGATAATCCTCTTCGTGTAGCACTTGAATATGGTAACTTTTCTTTTTTTAATGTTGATTTTAAAATCCTGAGAACAGTCGTTAATGGTGGAACACTACGTGATGCTGTGTGAGTTGACATTTTAGGATTTGTTTCAAAGGCCTCTCTTATAAATTTGACATTTTCTTAAGAGGTGCCTGCACATCCAGATCTTGCCTCATCATGAACAGATCCTGTTCTTTTAAATTTATTGACCATCTCGCGAATTGCTTTGTCTGTCGGTCCTGGTTTGTGAAATAATCATTAAATTTTTCTCGAATTTCTCTTCACTTCTTCCCTTGGATACATAGTGTTACTACCATTACACGTTCTTGTGCATCCATCATCATCATCATCTATGGCCTGTAGAAAATAAAATAGAAATATAATTATTTCAGCAAAATAGATACGGACTTTTGGACCAACCTGTATACATGTGATACACATCCACACGGAAAAACAAATTGACTCCAAGGCCTTTTGTACATTACTCTTCACTGGAAGGAATACCCGTGTGTACGGTGCAGGTGTAGTAGTGTATAATTGACGAGGAGTTTGATAAAAAATATCCTTAGCCTTCCTCACCCTGTAAACGAACATTTTTTGAACCTTACTTCAAACAGTTCAAATTAACGTATTTCTTAATTACAGAACTTACAAAATCTCGCTCAATTAAGAACGGTCCCAGTAATACAATTTGTCGTGAAAAGATTACTCAATTACAGATTTTTAAAAAAAGAAATGATTACAGCAGATTGCTGACATGACCATGACCATCACGATGACGATTACAGCAGATCGCTAATGTAACAATTACGAGTACTTTTTCGATTACATGTGATGATGGTGAATGAAGCTGATCACAGATTGAACTGCATCGAAAAATCAGTGTAGATCGTGAAAACACTGAATTTTTTCTGCATTACGAAATGCTTTGATTCGTTTATTGATTCGACTTCACGTCACATGTTCGACAATAACTCAACGTTGCATTTAATCAACAATGCACGAAAGGAGTCAATGCCCAAGCCCGCCGCCTGTCCCGGTAGAAGTTCCCTGCGACAGAGAAAACACGTTTAAGGAGCCGAGGTCACTGTGACACCAAGATACTGGCGCGTTAAGTTTTTCGGGGGGGGGGGGGGGGGGGGGGGGGGGGGGATTCTTGTAACGACGCCAGCATTCCAGAGGGCCGGCATTGTAAATGTCAATGTCGTCTTCAAGTGCATTTTACAGGATCGTCTTTGGCACGAAATATAATATCCATGTAATCGGTTTTTCCTCCGATTGACCGCCATAATTACGATTACTGTGATAATATGTACTCATTACAAATGTAATCGGTTACACAGAGTAATCTTTCCAACTCTGGTGCGTACTCTATCGTATATAAACACTGTTTAGTGTACATGGGTCAAAGTGGTAAAACTTTTGAGATCAGAGTAATACCCATAAATACGCACGTGTACAACCACGAATAATTCCAATGCAATGTTTAACTATATGTACAGAAACAATCCTAGGATTAACGGAACTTAAAATATTCTCAAAGAGCATGTTTTAGTGTGTCCCCCCTAAGCCCCTTTTCCTACTAGAATAGGGCGAGGGTAAAAGAACTTATGGGACAATCTGTAAAATGTGCATACTTTATGCTTTGTAAATAACTTTGGTAATAGTTGGGAACTTATACAATGGATTATACAGGGTGTACATAAAGTCAGGATCTATTTTTGTGAAATTATTTTTTTTTTCTATTTTTCTTTTCAGAAGCCCTTAGAATGAATACAGAAGAGCGTGTGGCAATAGTAATTTGGCGAATCGAGGGAAAGAAATACAATGACATCAGAGAGAAGTTTAGATGATGATTTCATAAGCCGGGGCCAATAGACAAGACAATACGAAAATTGGTGAACAAATTTAAACGAACGGGATCTGTAAATGATGAAGCAAGATCAGGACGACCGTGAATGCAGTACGCAGAATTAGCACTGAGGAGC
Source organism: Bathynomus jamesi (assembly GCA_023014485.1). Lineage (NCBI taxonomy): Eukaryota > Metazoa > Arthropoda > Malacostraca > Isopoda > Cirolanidae > Bathynomus > Bathynomus jamesi. Next base: position 634,092 of record JAJOZX010001380.1, on the reverse strand, counting down.
CACGTACGTCCGTTCGTGCTGCATCACACAGACTCGGCCTCTCGACGTCATCTGTGCACAAAATTCTGAAAGTTAATTTGCAGAAGAAAAGCTATCATTTGCAGGTTTTACATGATTTACATGAAGATTTCCCTCGACGAAGTGCTGTGTGTGCTGATCTCGTAGAACAAATCTGGAGTGATAATTTAATGGACAACATTCTCTTTAGTGATGAAGCCACTTTCCATACGTGTGGAAAAGTAAATCGCCATAACTGTCGAATTTGGGCAGATGAAAGACCGAATGATTTCGTCCAAAATTGGGAAAGAGACTCACCTAAAGTTAATGTCTGGATGGGTTTAACAAAATCTAAGGTTTATGGTCCTTTTTTCTTTGCTGAAGCTACAGTTACGGGGCTTATTTATCTGGACATGTTGCAGCAATTCCTTGAACCTCAGCTGATTGGGGATAGGATTGTTAGTACCGTCGTCTATCAACATGATGGTGCTCCTTGTCACTATGCCAAAATTGTTCAGGATTATCTAAATGGACATTTTCCAAATCGCTGGATCGGACGCGGAAGCAACAGACCTTGGCCAGCGAGATCACCAGATTTAACCCCTTTAGATTTCTTTGCATGGGGCTTTATCAAATCGCACGTCTATCAGACGATACTGATGGGCGTCACGTCGAATCCTACTCTTAATTATTTAATAAATGTTACCCCTATCATTTTATGATTGAATTGCATATAATTTCCAAGTGCTTCACAAAAATAGATCCTGACTTTATGTACACCCTGTACCTTGTTGAAATAACTTTCCTTAAATAGCACTTGTTAATCCTCCCTCTCTTTTACCTGCGCTGTACACATTTTTCTTTGTTCATTTCCTGACGAGATACTATAGAAATGTGTGAAAGGCTTTCAAATCTTCGTTTTCCTGTCGTTGTTTATAATAAATTTAGTTTTTAACTGAAGTTCATCCCATACATAAGATGTTCAGCTTCGGAGGTTACAGGAAATAAAAATGTAGAGTTTGGAAGTGAATTCAATGTCTAAGCCAGTAAATATAAAAATTACGATAGATTTTGTCAAACTACTTTAACAGTTTGGTTACCGCCCTGAATTCAGGCAGTCTTACTGTGTACTGTCATCATCATATACTCATACTTTTATCAACTCGCTCCTCTAACAGAGAAATTCAATAATCCAAAAAAAGGCAATTATTTCGTGCGAAAATTAAACAATTCTAAACTAAAAAATGCACTCACGAGAAAAGTCCACAAATTGGAGATAAGAACGCCACCTTCATTTCATTACGTTCTAAATAGAAGTTCTACATAAAATATACGTTCATTAAATGCAAGAATTAGAATGGTGTTTTAAAACCCAGTTACTTCGTTATTGACCACGATTAACTGCTAAAAAAAGGCTTGAAAACAATGGGTTATGAAAGCTTAGATTTATTAACAATGTGTACATTATCTACACATCATATAATCTTCGAGAAAATGCAAAACCTAGAATGATATATCAAACATTTAACACACTGGACTACTACTAACGCATTTCGCGTCAAAACTCTATCCTATCCTTGGGTCACTTCTTACGCGAAACGCGTCAAGTTCATCTGGACAAGAGTAAATGCAAGATATTGTCGTCTTGACGCATGTAGTGTGAGAGCTGTGACGAGGCAGCGTTTCTGGGAGCCCACCACGCCAACTCAGGCAACTTGTCAGTTTGTCCGGGGTGGGTCCGGGTGGCACAAGACAAGACAAGAAGACAGTAGGCTACTTAACTAGAAATGTGACAAATACTAACGTATTACATATATCTATTTTTTCCTATGTTTTGCCGAAACGATGCAAATTTTTACGTAGTCGCTAAACGTGTATTTCCCTGCCCTGCATGCACAAAAATATTTTTAAGAAATTGTTAATAAATCCATGGTGGTGTCTTCATTTATGCTTCAACTTCATAAAATTCATAGACAATGTAGCTTATACTTTTTTCTTACTACAAATGATGTAAAAAATAGAAAAGAACTTTTACATATCCATAATAAAACTACGTTTTGTCTTCAACTCATGATTTCGTGAATAATTATTGACTTTTTTTCCAATATTTCTTGAGGACAAATTATAGATAAAAATCTCCGCATCATATTGGTAAAAAAATGGTAGTCCTATCTCAATTAGAGCGCATTTTATGGCTAAAAGTTCGAACATTTCTTATGCGTCGCTGTGCGCGCTCAGACCCTGGCTGGGAGCCGTGGCCCGACTGCTTGCATCTGCCAGGCGGCTGGTAGTCCAGTGTTAATTAGAGTTTCGCGCCATCGTAAACTTTTCTTAATATAGTTCGCCTCGATTTTCAATTAGTTTAAAAGAAAACATTTTCCCAAGACATTTTGGGAGTCTGAAGGGCGATGCGAAGAGGTTTCCGTTGAACAAATTCTGCTTTGGTTAAGATATCTGTTGATTTTAAGATTTTGGTCCTTAAAAGTAAGTGGAAAGATGAATCTGAAATTAAAATTTCTTGCAAGAAATTAAATTGAAGGTATTCAAAGTGCATATTCGTGCAAAGATCCGAAATTTTTTTCATTGTAGGAGGAACGGGCCAAGAGCGAATGCCGGCAAAAACGCTCCTCCCATAGAAGAGCCAAAATCAAGGTCCAGGTTTTCGAGATGCCTGAACACTGCAATTAAAAAAAATTGGAGGTCGTAGATCCAGGAAAGATCACGAGAAAAGGAAACGCCAAGAATTACCGAATTCACAATTCACGGACAATTACCGAAGTGTAAACAAAAAATGCAAGACACAATCACTGTACAGTAACTTGTAGTAGTAGAAAAAAAAAAAAACCTCGGGACGGAAAATACAAACAAATTACTCCTACAAGAAGTCCTAAGTTTCCCGTGGTTCACCCACCACATGTACAACACTGCATTAGCGACTACGGAAGTACAGAACAATATTTAATTCAGCCACTGGCGCTCAAGCATCAAAGAACTAGGAAACTTTATACATCGAACAAGCACAATGAAAGTACGGACACAATGTTCCACTATTTAAAAATTGAACAACGCCTCTTTTCTGTATCACATCGGCAATAATACTGATGTTGGAGTCATCCAAAACAAAATATTAACTTCTTAAACCGAACACCGTTTCTACACAATCAAACATCAGAAAGTCAAATTATACTCTGTGCAACAATCTTCATGCTCCACTGGAGAAATCTCTATCAAGAGACGAAACTAACACTCAAAGCTTTCCTACATACAGGAAAACTTTATTTCTATATAGCCATAAAATTTCTTGCAAATGTATTTAACATTATGCATGGACTATCTCGAGAATAAAGAATATTTACATAATCATGGCTTAAGTGTATATGAACATGTAACCTCCATTCGTGTACCGTTTTTTCATGCTCTTACACAGCATCCAATGTTAACAGCCATGGTATATTGTACTTCATTTTATACCTTCCTCCCTTTTAAATTACCATATTGTAAATTTGTTCTGAATTAAGTTATCAAATACCCGATTCTACCAATAAATGCACATACGAATTTATTTTAATATTTTTTAACATTAACTAGGTTCCTTGTACTACATGTGTATGTAGAATAATAAACTATACAAGTATACATAAGAATCGCCATTGGTAATAAGTTACTACTACACCCTCAGGGATTCAGTGTTCCCTTTCCGTGATGTACTTCATAGTGGTACATCAGGCGAAATCAACGTCTCCATTTAGGCATTTACACACATTACAAACAGCTTTCATTCCCTCCTGTATCAATTGCATAGGTGACGAAGGCAAACACGAAATGAACTCGATTAATTAAGGGTTATCCCTCTGAAGCCGCAGCATCGAAATAATCGACGCTCAATATAACCTCTAAAAACTAAGTAAAACCACGAGACCAGTCTCAATGGAGAACTGAAAAATGGACACGATGGATGCAATAAATGTGAGAAAAAAACTAAGTAAAATGAAGATTAAAGTAACTACAAAAGGTGGAAGAGTCCAACTTCCTTAAAACGAAAACCCAGCTACCCGAGTAGCAAACTCCCAGCCCGAGCACCGAAGAAAAAGATGCCACCCTTCCTTCCTTATTACTTCGATGCTCTGAGAGACTGGAACGCTTGACCAGCGAGTGTCGCAGTCAAGGGGACAATACAATTATCGCAATAGGGTCGACGGCTTCTCTCCATTAAATATCAGTGGGTAAGACGGATGAGTCCAATTCAAAGACGGAAAAAGCAATTTCTCCACCATAACTTAAGGGACAAATGAGGGCAATCCAGTAACCCATTCATAATTGTGAAAGGATTTAAATAAAACCAAGTAAATAAAATTTTAGCTACAACACGATTAAGTAGTGTAAAACATTTAAAATCCTTGTATGAATTGTGTTCATAACACGAATGTTATTTGATACAAGGGAAGCTCCTTAGAAGCGAATATTGGATTAATTTCCTCACCTGTTAAGTATTACGCACTTTTATTAAGAAAATACATTTTTAGCAGATCAGCAAACCAATTATTCTGTCAAACATTCAGTAAAGGAATAATTTCGTGACAACTCGCTTTGGTAAATCAATCATTAATGCAATAAAATATTTCAACGCCGTCTACGTGACGGATGCGATTCATTTAAACTGTGGGTCAAGTGGATCGTGCGTGATTTTTGGACTAGTCTTCCACGATGAAATCTCGCCTGATTTCAGGTAAGTTTGATGCTGGTCAGTCATCCTGCCGCACAAAACCTCTCAAGCTTATGATTTCGCCAGAATCCTATTCGCCATGTTTACTGTGTGAAGACTTCACTCATGAAGTACTGATGATATTTTATAAAAATTATCATAAAATATAGCTTTGGATGAATCAAAGTCAATTGGAAATTTTAAATTAATTTAATATATACGAATTTAATAAACAAAATATATAAATATTTACACTAACGCTTCCTAGTACTTATGGTCCTGGTAACATCCATTCACCAATGGTACTTAATGTTGCGATGCTCGACTGAAGAGAGAAAATTGTAAGTCAATTGAAGCGTGTAAACATAAGCAAATCTACAAACTAATATCAGACTTGGCCTGTATCAATAATATATAGCAGTTCGTTTGATTGGGGGGTTGTTTAACCACCTTCACTATCTAAGGTCGTATATGATGGAGGGGACCTACAGCTCTTCGTGTGATCCGAACCACGGGTCGCTACATAATCTGGACGCGGAAGAGTCTCCCATCCAACTACCAGATCCAATATCAGTTAACTTCGCTGATCGGCGGAAAGGGGTGTTACGTCATTGACCATGCCGTAGCCCTCGGTAATAAAATCAACGATCCAGGATACACCCGTATCAATGATACAGTAAAAATAACTTAACTTAGTCTATTTAAATTTCATTTAACTTGCTCTTAACAGTGGTACTTAAATTTTACACTGAACTCTTAGCAATGGTATTTCTCATAAGTGGCGAGCAAAACAAGTTACACTTACACTAAGTCGACTAAAGTATGCTTTTGTAAATAATTTTATTAGCCATTCAAAAGTCGATATTAAATATAAAATATTGAACACAAACTTCATAATAACTTAATGGAAAAGTATCCATTTTTTTAAAATCTAATATGTATCGACAATACACATATCTTGAGTATTGTGTAGCAGTGATATATTACTTGTATCCTTCCCATCTCTGACTAAAATTGCATGATTGTGCTTTCACGAATACCTTTCACAATCAAGACGAAAAGAGCACAATTACATACACGTAGCGTACATTAAAAATAAATTTCCCAATGGATCAGGGGTGAGAAGGCAGAAAGAAAAATAGTCCAGATGCAAAAGACAGAAGGTAGTGAAAGGTAGAGACAAACGCGCACATCCGTTCACACACGAATCCTAGTAGACCAGCGGTATACCACATGACTGAATTCCACACCTAAGTGGCCCTTCATACGCTATGCTTGGTGGCACTTCTAGGGTTTGTCAAGAATAAAACGAGTCACTCCCTACTTACATACTTCTAACAAGCCTTTTCCATTCAACCTATTTGCAGCCACCTCTCGTGCATCACCCAGCTCAAGTTCACGCTTACTCACGCAATCACTCACCACGTATATCCATCTTCTCGGCCTTCGTCTCCTCCTTTGACCTTCGCAGCCACTCTTATACTCTTTTCACAACTCTTGTCTTCCTTTTCAACATGTCCAAACCACCTTAACACACTTCCTTCAATTATCATTTCTACTGACAAGACCTGGAAGCGCCACCACGCATGACTGCCGCAAGTGTGGAATTTTGCCTTGGGGGAGTGCTGGTCCACTTCTCCCTTTCATGATATGCCAATGTTTCACACCCATACATCTACCAGGACGCCTATGTGAATGGACGAGTACGCTTTACTTTCCACCTTCTCTCCATTACCGTCTGCATTCCACATCCAAGTCGTGCTTCTCACTCCAATTTATTGGGAAACAAGATTTTGACGTGTAGTGCCTTACTAATAAGGTACGATACCAATCCCTCAAGGAACGAGCCAACTGGCCAAAACCACCAATTAATCAATACCAAGTTACTTCAAATCAAGTAAAAAATTACTCACTGATCTTTCCATAATTGATGCAATAGAAGAAACATGAACTCAGCAAGCAAATGTGCAAAAGTGGTGCAATGCCATTTTTTTGGGGCAACACATACTGAAATCGATAAGAAAAAGGGTTTTAAAAATGGTAAAAAAGAACAATGTCAGAATGACATCAGTGCCACTGACTATAATTGTGACCTTTTATTCTAAGGATGTAGGCCTACCCAACTGTGGTTTTGCAAGATACCATATATCTGGCAGGACAACAACTGGATATCCAACCAAATAGTGCTTTTTAAAGATAAAACACACATTCGTCCCTCAAAGTACTTCTATTTATCTACTGTCTGAATGCTACTAGTTTTATTAATCTGGCATAAAATTGTTTATCAAGTACCATAGGAGGATATTGTAGACACCAATGGACTAGGGAAGCAAGTATCTGGGCAACAACAGAACTGGATATAGAGCTTAATGGAATCAGGATATAACAGAACACATTTTTTCCAATAGAAAATACCAGAAAATATCTGATATTTGAGGTAAATTCTGATGCATTTCAGAAAAGCTACACAGTACATTACTAGAAAATTCTTAGGAAAATATCAGAAAATACTCCAAAGACTGGAAAATATTTCTCTTATTAGCATTACACTTTGGGAAAACCACATGGTGCAATACAGTACTTTCTAGAAAATTAATCGGAAAATAATGGGAAATCTTTCCAGTCTAAGGTATTTTCCATTATCATCAGAACCTTAACATACTCCAAATAAGGTTTCCAATAACAGAAAAAATTACTCCTCACCCCAACCTTATTCCATTGTTGAAGGGTTTTACTGTAATCCCAGCCAAGCAAAATTGTGACCCTACTCTCACTAGTTCCCTTTTTCCCCAAGCAATGTAGGGGTGATGGAATTAATCAATGATGTTTGTTACGTGTATAGAAAGCCATTGGGGGGGGGGGGGGGGGGGGGTCCCCTGGAGGCTCACAACTGATTTGGAATAAATTCTTCAGTATTTACAATTACAAGAGATCCCAGATAAAATAATGTTTTGGGTTTAGTGTTCTTCGTACCTACAGCTTTATGTAGGACCTGAACCATGGTTCACTACATCATCTAAATGCAGAAAAGTCACCCATCAAACTACTGAACAAACCCAACATAGTTAACTAGGGATGTACCGATATATCGGTAGGTTTTTATCGATATCGGCCGATATTTCAAAAGGACGATTTTTCCAAAATTATGAATAAGACTATTCAGAGGATGAAATTTCCAATATTTTATTGTTTTATTACTTCACACACACACACACACACACACACACACACACACACACACCTATATACAGGGCGTCCCAAAAAAATGTATACACACTTTAAATAATTATAAAGGCAGTGTTTATTAAAATACATTTCATTTTCAAAATGTAATAGAATCTACAGACATTATTTAATTGTTTTGTCAACGCCTGTTTTCAAACTGACGTCCGTTCTGGTCCAGGCACTGCTGATAACGCGAAGCAATGGAATCGCAAACATCACGAAACATTTCGTTTGGTATTTGTGTGCATTCTCGTTCAATGGCTGCTCTCAATTCAGCGACTGTTGCAGGTTTTATAGCGTAGACTTTGTCTTTTAAGTATCCCCATAAAAAAGAGTCTAGTGGTGTGAGGTCTGGTGAACGCGGAGGGTATTCTACGAAACCCCTTCGTCCAATCCACATCCACATCGTGCCAAGTACCACTCGCAATACTCCACTCTTCGGTCCGGATCATCATCTTCATTAATAGCATGGACTAATCTTGGAATGTAACTTTTCCATTGACAGCGCTTCAAAATGCGTTGGACAGACGATTCTGAAATTCCTACCTCACGACTCGCTTGCCGCACAGATTTTCTTGGACTTTGGTGATACGTTTCCAGTACTCTTTCTTGCTTTGTGGGGCTTGTCGATGTCTGTGGTCTTCCGGAACGCTTCTTGTGGACATTCTGAACAGTTCCATCGGCTTCAAACTTATCTCTAATTCGAGTGATGGTAAGTCGCGTTGGTGGATCTGTTTGAAACTCCCTCCTAAACTGTCTTTGCACTTCAACTGCGTTTTCACACTTCCAGTAGCATTTTAGAATGAATTTCCTTTGTTCAAAGCTTAGCCTGACTGCCATTATTAATTCTAATGGGTTTAACTTGGAAAGAAAGAAACATCAATTGAGCTATCAGCTGTTAAAGTGTGTATACATTTTTTTGGGACGCCCTGTATATATATAAATACACACATCTTTAAATAGGTTAGGATATGGACAAGTGTAAATCATTTGAGAAATAGGTATAAAGCCTAGAAAACTAAAAACTATCTTGTCATAGCTCACAATATTAACCCAGCTAGCTGGTTAAAAACACGTTTACTAAGCCCAACATAGGCCTGTAGTCCATTTGTATAACAAACAAAACTATGACATCTAATGCAGTGCTGCCATCTTTAATGAAAAGGATTATTGCTTTGTTGCCAAATTTTCAACACAAAATAAATTATGAATGTTACAAAAATATGACAAACTAATAAACCCTAGCTGGATATCGGCCGATAGTTTTTAATTATCGGTATCGGTTATCGGCTAAAAAGCGATATCGGTACATCCCTATCGTTAACCTCAATGATCTGATGGGAAGCAGCCCTGCAATGTGGCCAGGGTGTAGCCTTTCAAGTAAAAAGAATGAAATAGCAGATACTTTTGTAATTCAAATTCAAAATCTCACTTTTTACCAGCTGAAACTTTTATTTTTAGCATTGAGACCAACTTGATGGGGGATGGATAGGCTCAAAGTTTCACTATTCACAGTTTCATGAACCTATCCCCGATGAATAACAAGGGCCTACTATACTTTAATACTCTATAAATAACCAAGTATACTTACTTTATGATTCCATCTCCAAAAGGCTCTTGAACCAGCTGAAACAATGGCTTTTGGAGTCTTGTTTCTACGACCCAACCATTCTCCCAATTCTCCTAATTTCACTTGGGCAAAGGGAGTGTCAGCTGAGGAAAATTTTTAAACTTGTTAGTCAAATTCTGGCAATATTTGGCCAAGCTGGGTATTCCAGATCATAATTTATTCACAACTTAATTGTATCTACATTAGATTACAACCATTATTTTTTTTCACATTACTCAGAGTTTGAGCAAATATACTGTGCGTGGTATTTCTCAGAATTTAATCCTCCTTTCAGCAACATTATATAACTTCTTACCAATGCATTAATCAGCTCCCCTAAAACTAAAAAAGGAAATGGCTGTTTTAAACTAGGGATGGGCTGGATTATCTGATAACAAGCCAGCTATCTGGCCTTTTTTAGTTATCCAGCAATCCAGCTAGATATCCAGCTTTTGATAAATACTGCAAGTAACTAATGAGGCATTCCATGTCAAGTGTACACACTTTTTGGTGATTTCTGCCACTCATCTCACTGATTTTAATGATTTTTGGTGTGGTAGTTGAGTATGATGAGTAATGAAAGTGTGACCAAATTTTAGCCACTTGGGTCAAATAGTTTGGGAGTAATGACCCCCCACAAATTTGGGGTCAGCAGCGTAACCTTGTGATTTTGAAAGGTCATAACTCAGGTTCTAATGGATTTTAATGATTTTGGTGTCAAAATGCTCAGAAAAGACAGCAGAATAACTTTAATTTTATGCAGTGCGCGCGTACATTCCGTTAAAAAAGTTGCATTTATATTTCACCTTTGACCTTGACCTCAGGTCAGAGGTCAGAGTTCAAAATTCAAGGTCATGAAAATTGGCGTAAGTAAAGACCTTTAGATAAAGCATATTCAAGCAAAAAATTGGAGTGGAATCTCCATGGGTTTGCTTTCCACAAGCATTTGAAATTGTGCATGTTGAAAATTTTGAGCATTTCATTTAAGATAACTTCACAAATAGTTCATATATATACATATTATAATATAGCTACATACATGATTTGATATATACCTATAGGTAAGCATCAAGATTTTTACAAACAAATTATTTACTTCTCTAAAAGTAACAATAATTTTTATCACAAATCCTATATAATTTTTGCAGTTAAAAATAACTTGAAATTTAGGTGTTTGAAGTTTGAACAGTGAACAATAACTTGTACAGGTATTTCTGATGAATTACCACTTCATATTGCTGTGCTGAACCTGAAAAATATACATTTTATACCTATTAAAAATTTAAGTAAAATTATCATAAGGAGTTGTTTAAAAAATTAATTAGCAAGGTAGGTAGTTAAACCCCTTAGTTACCCCCCCAAGGCCTAGGTGTGTACCTCGTTCCAACTTCCGAAGGACCTAGGCCTAGATACTATGCAGGGTGCCAAAACAGGTTTTTTTTTTCATTCCATATTAGTTTAGAGATCTTATATATTCTACTGTATGGCAGAAACAAGCATAGGCATCAGGCACGCGCTTGTAGAGAAAATAAATTTTCCAACCTCTAAGCTACTAGGATTCTAACCCAGGACTATTTCTTTAGTCACAGGCTCTAATGACTAGAGGGTTAGAGGGATTTCCACTATTTAATAATAGGAAGCTGTACAATTTAAAATAGACTAATACTTAGAACTGTATTCATAAGTGTAATTATTAAAATATAGTTAGTTACAGTATATAGGCATATGAGTCAATAAGCAATTTAAATAGCAATACTCACATTTTCCATGCAGTTGTAAGTTTTTGATTATGTTTTTGACAATAAGTTTGTATCCAGTTCCTTGATTACTTTTTAAGATGACGCTTTTTCAGGATCATATTGGCTTCATTGGTTTCCTTTTTGTGATTGTATATGTTCTTCCAGTAGCTGTCGTTGGATTTATGATTGTGAGGATGTCGGACAAATCTACTGTAAGTATATCAGGATTTTCAGGATAAGTAAATGACTTGTTTGGGCCACAAGGGTGAAGGAAGTTTACTTTCACTTCACCCTCACCAGGATATGTTTCCATCACACACCCAATCCACCAGTGGTTATCATACTCCACTGTTACATATCCTGTGACATTTTCAACTAACTGAGTGGCTTGTTGGGGGGGAAGCGAATTCCTTTTGACTTTCAACTGAGGCGCTGTACATTTGTACTTCTAAACAATTTTTTGTTAGTGGTATGAATGAATGTAATTTTTGAGTTCCTAGTATGGTTCTTGCTTTTGATAAAATTGGATTTAAAAATTCTCTCATTTGAGTATTGTTCTTGTGTTGCAAAGCTAAAAGACATTCGAGTCAATTTTAAGGAACAGAAATCACAAAGATCTTTTGGGGACAATTTGATTTTTATATGGCCTACGAAGACTTTCTTTCGATGCTTCCTCCGACACCATCTGATGGTCCCTTGCCATGGCTGGTAGCAAAAAATGCCACTCAGCCTTAACTCCAAATTCTTCATGGTGGTGGCATAAATTTAAAAAGTTTTTACAGTTTTTGTATTGACCTGCGCATCCGTCAGTAAAATAGATAATTCCGTTAGTAGCTGAAAATTTGACTTATGATTTATTAATACTTTTATGAATAGATGCACTGCAACAGTATCATGTGTATTACACTCTGATATAATAGTTAGAGAGCTGTGATTTACTTTTTCTTGCTCTTTATAATAATAAACCCATGGATGAAGAGTCGCTTGGCAATTATTCCAGTGAAATCCTTGAGCACAATCTTGGACTACAAAGGAATAGTTTTTGGAAAAGTCCCCAATCAACAAAAAATAACCTTCATCCAGTTCATTTTTTTCTTTTTTCTAAATACTTGGCTTGTTGTTTGGCAATGAAATCATGATGCCTTAGTCAAGAAATAAAGGTATCTAGGAAATCTTTTACATTTTGAATAACAGTCCAGCTGAGATCGATCTGTTGTTGTCCACTGTTTGTATTGGATTTCATCAATACCTTTTTCTTCATAACATGTAAGAGTTTCCTTTAGCAAATCAGGTTGAAGGCATTGATATCACTCTCCTAAATAGCAAGAATGTTGACTTTTGTTACAAATAATTTTGGCTAAAGCGCAGTGGTAACTACTCAACAGAGTTTCTTCCTCACTGGTAATTTCTGCCATTCTAGAACCTGTCGTCATTAACTTAACATTCTGATGAATTGTGCAGACGCAAACACTATGCGTCCCACTTGCTCCCGCCAAAACACATTCTTTGGGGCATAGCATCACAAATTTTGAAAATCCTAGAGAGAGAGCTGGAAACAAACTTAAATTGTTGATATGCTTCTTTTAGATTACATAAAACTAACCTCTTTTAATATTTTTTTCATTCACCATTTTCTTTTATTGTTACGCAGTCTTTCTTGCCTGCCATTTGTCTACTTATTTCATCATTTCTAAAAACTTTTTAACAGTGTTAGTTACTTCCAGTGGCAATTCCTTCCCCATCTTTGGATTTGGTGATGACAATACTCCCTTTTCTTTTGCAAGCTGCTGAGCCAGAACAGCCATTCTTTGTGAACAGTTAAATTCTTGAATTGATTAGTTTTCTTACACTCATTGATGGTGCAAAAACAGAATCATAATTTGGTCATGTTTATCCGAGTTTTGATATTTATCTTTCAATGTTTGGACAACTACTTCTGGCTCAGACAGTTTGTCTACATTTGATGGACCTGGCTCTTGAGGAATTTCACCTACCATATCTAAGTGTCTTCTTACTGAACTTTGTATTTTGGCCATTTTTGTTGGGAGGTATGCTTCATTTCTTTGAATCTTGCGCTTGACAATTGGACTTTCCCCAATCATGGCAACTGTCTCATTCATTGCTGACAATTCAGCCTCTTGTCAACAAAATCACCTGATGACACAGTTTCCATAGTAGTGTAGTGAATACTCTTATTTTAGTTTCAAGATAAATGTTAATTTTACCGTCTTGAATTTCGGAATAGTATAAATTCATTTTAAATTAGTTACCCCATTATAATTCAATTGTGAACCACATTAATACTAATTTTATGTATACTATATTATTTTATTGTATGTAAACATAATTAATTATATATCACAATTGTCAGTTAATTATTTATATTCAAATATTTATTTTAATCTAATACCATGTCCATTTTGCAAATAAATAATAGAAAACCAAAGGTTATATTTTCCACCTTGGTACTGTCGCAGTTTCGCCTAACGGACTCAATACGGCTAGTGAGATAATCACTGGTTGGCACTTAACTAGCGGCAGTGCTTATGGCTACATCATCCAGGTTAACCTATACCGGATAGATGCGCTACGGTCCCAAGCCGTAGCTTGCCTAGGCCGACGACGACGACGACGTAAACCAACAATTGATGACCCCGGAGCTGGATTACCCCTTCACCCGAACGACTAGGACTAGACTGTAACGTCGTTCGTGCCCACCACCCCCTTCACCCGAGCGACTAGGACCAGACTGTAACGTCGTTCGTGCCCATCACCCCCTTCACCCGAGCGACTAGGACCAGACTGTAATGTCGCTCGTGCCCTCTGCCCCTCACCCCTGCCCGTGCGCTCTGTGCCTGCGCTCATCTCAACCTCCACTCCTTCGTTGGGAACTTGTCGTCTTGCTTGTACGTTAGCAAGCATAGGAGAAGATGCCTGACGACGCTGGTGCCATCTCCCACTTGAGCGTAAAGCTCCCCGTCTTCTGGCCGGGTGATCCATTTATTTGGTTCCACCAAGTGGAATCACAATTCAACTTGGGAAGGATCACCACTAGCAGGACGAAATACGATCATGTTTTGTCCTCTCTACCAGCGAGCATCATCTCTGAAGTCCGTGACGTCATCGTGTGTACTTCCACGAGTGAGGACCCATACAACGATCTGAAGTCTGCCATCCTGTGCCACACCACTGTCTCCGAGCGTGAGAAACTACATCAGTTAATCTCAAAAGAAGAACTTGGAGACCGTAAGCCACTCAAATGCTGAGGGCTATGCAGTGCGCTCTAGGCGAACGCGCACAAACCTTCGATACGGACATCTTTAGACAGTTGTTCTTGCAGAAACTTCCTCCATCAGCTCAGCGTGTCTTGGCCACTATGGATCCTGCTACTCCAGTTGATAAACTAGCAGAAACTGCCGACAAAGTAGTGGAGATTGACACAGCTCCGGTCAACAACGTGAACACACAATCGGAACTGGAGTTGAAAGTGGAAGAGTTAAGTCAACAACTCAACCACGTTTGTTCTCTGCTACAAAATCAACGGCAAAGAAGCCATTCTCGGTCAAGATTTACGAAGAGGCATCGTTCGAGTTCCGGGAAGATCTGCTTCTACCACTCGAAATTTGGAAAAAAGGCTAGGAAGTGCATCTCCCCTTGCAATTTTTCGTCGGGAAACCCCAGCAGCGAGTCCTAATGGCGTCTAGTACTCGCACTGCCAACCTGTTATTCATAAAGGACAGGAACTCTGGTATCAATTTCTTGGTCGATACCGGAGCGTCAGTCAGTGTATTCCCTCAAAATCTGGTCATAAGCACTCGGAATCTCCGCCTCTATACGCTGCTAACGGTTCACGCATACCCACGTACGGTACTCAGTCGCGTGAACTAAACTTGGGCCTTCACCGATCCTTCAAGTGGATTTTCATCTGTGCTCAAGTGCGGCATCCCATAATCGGCGCTGACTTCCTCCAGCATTTCAAACTCCTGGTGGATCTTGACAAGCGACGCTTATGCGACCAGGCCACACTGCTTTCTGTTCTTGCCAAACAGGTTGCCCTTCCGGACGCCTCGAACTCTGCACTTTCCCTCGTTCCCCCTAATTCCATGTACCAGTGCCTTTTCCAACGATATCCAGGAATTCTTCAACCTATGCAGATGGGTGATACCATTAAGCACACCATTACCCATCACATTACAACAAAGGTCCCCCTGTGTTGCAAAACCCAGACGTCTTGCCCGGACAAACTGAAAGCTGCCAAATCGGAATTCCAGCTTATGATAGATCTTGGGATAATAAGACCTTCCAAAAGTAGTTGGTCCTCTCCCCTACACCTGGTCCAGAAGAAGTCAGGAGACTGGAGACCATGTGGGGATTATGGTTTTTGAATTCGACAACCATCCCGGACCGATATCCGGTACCAAATGTCCAAGACTTTACTTCTCTTCTCCACGGCAAATCTATCTTCAGTAAAATAGATCTCGTTAAGGCTTTCCACCACATTCCCGTAGGCCTTCGGATATTCCCAAGACTGCAGTTTGTACACCATTTGGGTTATTCGAATTTGTGAAGATGCCGTTCGGGCTACGGAATGCTGCGCAAACCTTTCAGAGGTTTATAGATGAGGTCACCAGAGGCTTAGACTTTGTTTATGCCTACATCGATGATTTGCTTGTGGCCAGCTCAACGGAAGAGGAACATAAGGAACATCTTTCACTCCTCTTTCAACGCTTAGAACAATACGGTGTTACTATTAATGCATCTAAGTGTGTGTTTGCACAGCCAACCTTGGAATTTCTTGGTCACACGATTTCGCAGCATGGAATTACCCCCCTTCAGGACAAGTGTGAAGTGATAAAAAATTACCCTATGCCAAATAATCAGCGTGAGTTACGTCGGTTTCTAGGTTGGTAAATTATTACCACAAGTTCATTAAAAACTGTGCCAGTGTTCTTGCTCCTCTACACGCTATGATCACACACAAACGCAAGGTAACGAAATTGTTATGGTGTAGCGATAGTTTACAGGCGTTCGACAATGCCAAAAATGCTATCAATAGTGCATTGTCTCTGTCATTTCCTATCAGTGATGCCCCCCTAACTCTGTCGGTCGATGCATCAGATGTTGCGATCGGTGGTGTGTTGGAACAAACCATTCACGGTCAACAAGCACCCATCGCGTTTTACTCGAAAAAGCTGCAGCCAGCCCAAACGCGTTATAGTGCTTTCGGACGTGAACTTCTTGCTATTTACTTAAACGTGAAGCATTTTCAACATTTCCTTGAAGGCCGAGATTTTTGTGTTTTTACCGACCACAACCTTTGGTCACTGTCTTCAATAAAAACAGCTGTAACCACTCTCCAGAGTCATCAGGCAACTCGATTATATCTCGCAATTTACCACAGATATCCGCCACATCAAGGTGTCTTGAACACTCCAGCGGATGCACTTTCGAGAATAGAGATTACTTCTGTTACCCTCAGCTCTACACTGTGGAATGCTATTGCACAGGATCAAGATAAGGATACGGAACTACAAGACCTGCTCAGAGAAGACTCCACTCACTCACTTTCCCTCAAGAAATGAGAGTATGCCAGGATTGTCTGTGCCCCTCTATTGCGACGTATCAACAGCTGCTATTCGCCCTTATGTCCCTCCATGTCACAGAAAGCAGTCTTCATGGATCTTCATAAGCCCTCCCATCCTGGTATCCGTGCTTCGCAACACCTGGTTACCTCTCGCTTTGTTTGGCCCTCGATGCGGAAGGATGTCAAACATTGGACCAAAACGTGCCTTGCCTGCCAGCGTGCCAAAGTCCAAAGGCACACCAGGTCCCCCTTTGACGCATTTCCGCCCCCATCCCAGCGATTTGAGGTAATTCATGTAGACATTGTTGGCCCTCTTCCAGTGATTCAAGGCCAACGTTATCTGCTCACTGTCTCGACCGCTTTTCCAGATGGCCTGAAGCCATCCACTTCCTGATATCCAAGTGGACACTGTTGCAAGAGCCTTTCTTCATGGATGGGTATCAAGATTTGGATTGCCGACAAAAGTCATCACTGACCAAGGTCGCCAATTTGAGTCTTCGCTTTGGAAGAAGTTTACCAGCTTGTTGGGTACAGTACATGCGCATACCTGTGCGTATCATCCGCAAGCTAACGGCCTCGTCGAACGCTTCCATCGCCAGCTGAAGTCATCCCTTATGTGTCACGAAGACCCCCATTGGATGGATAAGCTTCCACTCGTGTTGCTTGGTATTCGCTCTGCATTTAAGAGTGATCTGAAGACTACAGCGGCTGAACTAGTCTATGGAACAACACTGCGGCTACCAGGTGGCTACTTCACTGCAGGGGATAAGTCATGTGATCCTACGGAATTCGCTCAAACACTTTCCTCTCACATGCAGTCCCTTCAGCCTGTTCCCCCTCGATTGACTAGCCAACAGAACATCTTTGTTTCCCCAGCCCTCCAGTCTTGCACCCACGTTTTCGTTCGTGTACCTGTCCCAAAACGGCCTCTCCAATGTCCATATGACGGACCCTATGAAGTTCTCCGACGTACGCGCAAATCATTTCTCATCCAGCGCGGTTCCAAGGTCGACAAGGTTTCTATCGATCGTCTTAAGCCTGCGTTTTTGGAATCAACCTTAAGTGAGGTACAAGTAGCTACCAAAAAGGTTCAGCGGAAATCTGTGTCGTTCGGAACTCTTTGAACTTCCTCTCTGGTGGGGGAGTGTGTAGTGAATACTCTTATTTTAGTTTCAAGATAAATGTTAATTTTACCGTCTTGAATTTCGGAATAGTATAAATTCATTTTAAATTAGTTACCCCATTATAATTCAATTGTGAACCACATTAATACTAATTTTATGTATACTATATTATTTTATTGTATGTAAACATAATTAATTATATATCACAATTGTCAGTTAATTATTTATATTCAAATATTTATTTTAATCTAATACCATGTCCATTTTGCAAATAAATAATAGAAAACCAAAGGTTATATTTTCCACCTTTGGTACTGTCGCAGTTTCGCCTAACGGACTCAATACGGCTAGTGAGATAATCACTGGTTGGCACTTAACTAGCGGCAGTGCTTATGGCTACATCATCCAGGTTAACCTATACCGGATAGATGCGCTACGGTCCCAAGCCGTAGCTTGCCTAGGCCGACGACGACGACGACGTAAACCAACAGTAGTATCAGATGAGCTTGATGATAATATTTCTGGTTCTGCTATATTTTGAACTTGTAAAATAGGTAAGGAGAATTTTTTTCTGCATGAACATAACTTTTGGCTTGGCTTTAAATTATTTGGAAATTTTTCTATCAGTGATTGTGAAGCAGGCCAAAGATCAGAAGATTTTAATTTATTGCGGGAATTGAATGGATTACAACAATATTTTGATGACATTTTATCAGCATATAATCAAAACCTGAACACAAATTTAACATGATTAAATATACAAATTATATAGGTACTGTGATGAAATTGTTCTTTTAGAGCAGCAAATACCTTAATATTTGCAAAACTCTTAATACATACAGTTTATTTATCAAACCATGAATGTAGCTATATTTATACATATACATACATTATATATGAACTACTTGTGAAGTTATCTTAAAATGCTCAAAATTTTCAACATGCACAATTTCAAATGCTTGTGGAAAGCAAACCCATGGAGATCCCACTCCAATTATTTGCTTGAATATGCTTCATCTAAAGGTCTTTACTTAAGCCAATTTTTATGACCTTGAATTTTGAACTCTGACCTGAGGTCAAAGGTGAAATATAAATGGGTCATTCCATGTCAAGTCAGCCACCTAAAACACACACCTTTCAATTTTGCTCATACTTGGCACAATAGCAGATATACATGCCAAACTTAAATTCCCAAATTATTAGAGCCGACTGACCTTTGGTTACTGAGATACAAGGTCACAAAGTTGTGACATTTTAACCTTTTTTGCGTTAAATGACTATTTTCAAAATGGTGTAACTAAAAAACTATTAAAGCTAGAGCATTGATTTTGGTCTCATTTTAAAGCTCTTTAGTAGCCCCTTGTTTATTGTCTCTTGTTAAATATCTCTACTGTGAAAAATAAAAAAATCCCTTCAAAAGTTGACCTTTGACTTTAAAAAAAAAAAATACCTTCTCCCAAAAAATTCAATTTTTTTACATTAATACCTTGAGTCATGTAAAACAAATCCCAAGAAGCTGTAAGTGGCTGATAACTAGTTCAATGTATAAAAATAATGAATTCAAGCAACATTTTGAAAAAAAGTCATTTTATACAAAAATTGTCAAAAAGTCATGACTGAGACCTTGTATGTCAGTAACCATTTTTGTCTAAGGTCAGCTCAATCTCTTACAAATACAACCCATATCTACATACTATCTGCAGCCTTCTACAAAAAGCAAATGCTTATTTTTAAATATTTGTTCTTTACCCACCTCACCTGTATGTTGTGCATGTATGTGATGGTTTTCAGTAGTTGACAAGATTCTTGTGGGCCACCCAATTTATTGTGGTTTCTAGAAGAGAAAACAATTTTTAATGTATACCTAGATAGCTACCTAATTAAAAATACAAGTAACATATTAAAATGTACATACAATATGTATAGGTATAGTGCTCATTGATTTCCATTTATCAACTTAAAATGTATGCAGTGTATATATAGTTACATGACCATTTTAATTTTGAATTCTTACCTTTCTGTGCTGTAGATCTGCCAAAGCTTTGGATGCCTTCAAAGTAACTTCTTTGCAAATCCTGTATGTTTGTCCATTAGTAGTAGATGCCTCAACTTATGTTAGAATATCTGAATATGGTAAGATTAATTCATCTGGTTGACCAGGATACACAAATGATGGGTTTGGGCCATGAGGATGAAGGAATGTGACTTACTTCTCTATTCTCTGGTATCTTTTCCAGCACATATGCCACCCACCAATGGCCATCATATGCAGCAGTAACAAAACCATGTATTTTCTCCTCAGTCACAACTTCTTCCTTTTCAGTAACTTTCTCAATATTTGAATAATCTGATAATGAATAATGTTTAACCTTAAGAGAAGTCAATGAAACTGGCTGTAAATGGTGTAATTTCTGTGTACCAGCAATAGTCCTTGCAGTTGAGTGTCTTTCTTGGAGAAGTTGGCTTTCCTCTTCATGCTCTTTATTGTTGAAAATGACATTTTATATTTACAATATTTTCACTTGCAAATGTATATAACTGTTCTGCAGTAAGGATCTGTTCATCATAAGGTCGTTGTAGACTAGCTTTTGCAGCTAATCTCTTACTGTGCCTCCAACACCATCACAGGGTCCCTTTCCATGACTTATTGCAAAAAAAATTCCATTCTGCCTCAATTCCAAAATCATCTCTGTGATGGCAAAGATTCAAAAAGTTTTTGCAGTTCTTATACTGTCCTGCACCACCATCTGAAAAGTAAATTATTTTGTGGATGGAACCGATGGATGAGATATTATCTTTTAGGAATTTTATCAGATGCTTTTGAAACAAATGTACAGCAACTGTGTTATGGATGTTACACTCTGAAATAATAACAAAGCTAAGGTGAGCAATCTCATCTTCCTTTTTATAGTAAATAACAAATGGATGTAGAGTAGCCATCTCATTGTTCCAGTGAAAGCTCTGAACCTCATCTTGAAAAATAAAGGAATAATTTTCAGCAAAATCACACACAGCAAGGACCTCACCATCTTTCAAAGACATTTTTGTTTCACGGTAATAAGTTGCTTGCATCTTTGTCTTGAAGTCATGTATCTGGTATTCTTTCAGTTGGTTACAGAATTGGTCAATATATTCATCTGTATTCAGTTCTACTGATTCAAGATTTGACCGATCTGTATTGGTCCACTTTTTAAAATTTATATCAATGAAGTTGTTTGTAAATATGTCCAGTAGTCTGTTTTTTAAATCTGATGGATCTCCACATTGTTCACATTGTCTGAGGCAGCATTTCTGTGAGGCAGGATTGCATTCCATAAAGGCAACACAATGACGTACATTCTTAATAGGTGTGTCATCATTTGCAGTTAGTTTTTCTAATTCAGCTCCTACAAACATAAGTTTGGCATTCTGATGAATTGTACAGACACATACTGAGTGAGTTCCTGTTGCTCCAGCAATAACACACTGCTTTGGACGCAATTCTGCAAATTTACTGAATCCCACCTTAACCAAAGGATTTCTTTCTTTGAAAATATGATAGGCTTCTTTTAAATTGCAAAGTAAAAGATGCTTTTGCAAATGTATCCTTCCTCTTTCATTGTCAATGATACTACAATAGTCTTTCTTTCCTGGCATTGTTCTACTGATGTCTTCTGAAAGATAAAATGCTTTAATAGCGTCAACAGTATCCTGTTTAATTCTTTTCCCACCCTTTGGATTTGGGTCTGAAAGGACACCTTTTTCTTCAACTATTTTTTTAGCAATAGATGCTGTATGCCTTGTTGTGTTAAATTCTGAAGCAATTTTCCTAATGCTCCAACTTTTGGGCAATACAGTGAGAATTTTTATTTTATCACTACTTTTAGTATTTTCATTTTTGAATTTTTCCTTGAGTTGATTTATTATTTCTAAACAGTCTACACCTCCAGATGGCTCCTTAAATTGTGAGTCAGAAATCTCTCTTCCTGCAACTGTTTCCATTCTCTTCTTAACTGTCTCTGTCACCTTGCTTAGTTTTTTAGCTCCATATTGTTGGATCGATTAGAAATAGATAAAGGAAAGTCCTGATTTAATTACCTTCTCTTGAATAGGCGTCGGATGCTGATGTTCTCTTTCTTCTTCTCTTCTTTCTTCTCTTTGTTGGTCTTCACCGTAGGGGTACCCCGGTGATCCTTTATACAATGGTTTTCCCTTTTCCTTTTGTTATTCCAAATCACTTCTATTCTATCACTTCATTACGTGTCCATGCGAGTTTTATCATTCACTTTTTAATCTCTCACTATGTGTTATTCTTCTTATAATTATGCTTTTATATTAGATTGCTTTTATAATATTTCAACCTCAAGGGCTAGCTCACTCTAGGGACATTATTTATCTGCAAAAGAAAAAACGGAACACATTAAGGACTGATGAGACTTCTTAACATGGAGGGTGTTTAAAGCCCATATTCTCTCTGGGCATTGTTTTCATCTTTCTTCTGGGCACCTTTTCCTGGGTGCCAATTTGCTTTCTTCATTCATCTTGCTTCTGTAAATAGAGAGTCTGCATCAAGCAAATGTCAATCTCCACACTAATACCATTTTCTTTTCCGTTTTTTCTTTTGGTTTCGTTCTTTTTCTTCTATTGTTCATGGTGTCTTCCTTCTTCTATTACCCTCACTAGGGCATTACTGCTAACTCCTTTCTTCGTGAGACAATTTGCAAGTTGTTGGCTCGTTTCGATCCATTTTACTTGACTTACTTCTCCTCTTTCTAATCTCTCTCTCAGACTACCAATATATGTCCGGAGCCCTTTTTCTTCAACTGGTTTCAGACTCTTCAATGTCTTCTCCAGTGATTTGTTGTCTACGTGACATCGAATAGGAATATCTTCCCCAGTCAATTCGTTTATGAGATCTTTAATAAAAATGGCCATGTCCACAGCCTCAGTTAAGGCTAGGGTTTCTGCAGTGAGAGTGGACCATGCTACCCTTCGTAAGCGTCTGGAGCGCCAGGCAATCGTACAGACCTCTCCCTCTTCATTCTTCCAGAAAATGAGAAAACCTCCCTGCGATCCTCCATCTCTGAGATTACCCAGAGAGGCATCTGAATAACAAACGAGTTCACTTGTCGTTATCTTTTCCACCCTTGGAAATATGATTTGTACCTCTCGGGATTTTGTTTTATCCACTACCTTATTTATCTTCCTTATGTCCTCGGTCATGGGATTTTTTCCATAGGAGCTTCTCTCACTCACTTCGTAGGCAACATCCGGTCTTGATTGTCTGGCTATCCAGTTTAATTGGCCCACAATACTCCTATACATCCTTCTTTCCTCAACATTGAGCGCAACATTTTCCTTCTTGTTGGTAATGTCCATTTTTTGTACAGATGCTATGTACTCGTCTTGCTCCATAGTCATACGTCCTCTGTCATCACGGTATATTCTCATGCCCAAAAATTTGAACATATCTTCTTCTTCTTTTCCAAAACTGAAATTTTTCCGCAGAGGATCAATTACCTCTTTCTCAAAGTTTTCATTTCCTCCCCATAAGAAGTCATCCACGTGTAGGCATATTACTCCTTCAAGTTTTCCATTCTTCTTCCGGTAGAACACCGCCGAGTCTCCATGACATTGTTTGGCTCCTATTTTCAATAATGTCTCCTTAACAGAAAGAAACCATTCTCTAGCGGCATCCTTAAGTCCGTATACTGTCTTCTTAAGCTTCCAAATATGGCCATTGTTGTACTCCCGTGGTGGCTGAAGGTAAACCGTTCTTTCCATTGGTTTCCCTTGCAGATAGGCGGCAGTAATATCCATACTCCTACATCTCCATTTCATATGTTCAATAATCATAATCACCAACCTCAAAGCCTCCTTGGAACATGTGGGTGATTCCGTGTGAATATTTTCCTCCTCCTCAAAGCCTCTTGCGACCAATCTCGCCTTTACGTAGGACTTACCATCCTTCTCCTTCTCTGTAATCACCCATCTGACTGATACAGTTTTCTGACCTTTATCTTCTACTTCATCATAAACATCTCTTTCTCTCCAGTGCTTCATTTCACATTCCTTGGCTCCTTCTATTTCTGTACCTTCCCATGTCAATAAAGTCTCTTCCACCGGTGGCAACATTCTCCATCGTGGTAGGGCACCAAAATCCATACTTCTATACCCCTCTCTCCATTAATTTTGACGTTGAACCAATCTCTGTATTTCCCTTTTCCATCCTTACCAACTTTACCGGCTCTACTCACAATTCTCCCTTTAATCAATCTCCCTTCTTCCGGAGTCAGGGCTTCAAAGTTTCTTCCAATGATGGGTGCTTTATATCTCGCAGCTCTTTGCTCTACTTGTTCCTCTTGTTCTGGTTCTTCTTCTTCTTCACTCGCAGCTTCTTCTTCCATGCTCTCTTCTTCACTCGCATCTTCTTCTTCTTCCGTATTCTCCTCCTCTTCTCTTCCCTGTCGAATAGGCGGCACCCCAAAAGTAACTTCATTCTCTTCTTTTTCCTCCTGCTTTTCCTGTGTATCCGCTCCCCTTCTCTTTGTTTTCATCTCTTGTTCTTCCCCTTCTGCTTGTTTAACCGCTTTTTGCAACCGGCACGTGTGTACTCGGTAACGATAACCACCATATCTTACAAAAACTATTTTACCGCCCTGTATACCCTCTATTTCCCCAGGTCCTCTCCATTTTTCTTCTCCATCTCTTTTAAAGTAAACTTTGTCGTTGATGGACATCTCGTTCACTTTACTCGGACGTATTTGGTGGTGGAGTGCTCTCATGATCTTCTCGTTAGCCTCGTTCTTCATGAATTGCTCTCTAGCTTCCCTCATCAAGTGTAGATTTTCTTCTACGATTTGGCTCTCACTCTTGTCATAAAACATTGCTGGGGGTGTATTATTAAGTAAGTTTGGCAGGACAGGATTCTTCCCAAATACCAATTGGTTGGGGCTAAAACCTTTATTATTGTGTAGGCAGTTTTGTGCAGTTACTACCCAGGCTATGGCTATTTCTAAATCACTACCATCATCGTCCATCAGAACCCTGTTGAGGTGTTCTGCTATTATAGCGTTTAATCTCTCAACCATCCCGTTACTCCAAGGGCTTTCTGCTGCAGTATACATAGGCTCAATATTGTAGCGTTCGCAGAACTCTCTCATGATCTCATTGTTGAACTCACCTCCATTATCAGTCATTATTTTTCGAGGTGCTCCGAAAAGACTTATCCAATTTATGATGATTTGTCTCACAATGGTTTCTGCTCTCTTGTTGACCACATATGACACACGACAATATCTAGTCAGAGTGTCCACCATCACTAGTAGATAGCCATTCCTCCACTTCTTCAGATCCATAGTTATCATTTCATTGAACTCATTGGACCATGGCAATGCAACAATAGGCTTAGGTTCCGCTCTTCTATAACTCTTGCAATTTTCACACTTATCACTTATGTTTGTAATCATTTCTTGTGTATTCTCCTGATCTTTATTCGCACTTTTTATCAATTTAAATAGTTTTTCATTAGAGGGGTGTCCAAACTGTTGATGTATTTTTGTCAAATCCTTTGGTGTCAGCATCGTATTGTCATCATTAGTCTTCGCTGCAAATACCTCCTCCTTTAATTGTCAATCTGACACTGGAAGGCATAAATGACCCCCACTTGTACGGTATAATTTGATTCCTTCTTCTCCCACTTCAATAATCGAGGCTCTACAGTCTATTTTGGCTCCCAACCTTCTTAGTGATTCGATGCTCATCAGCATTGGGACATCACTCTTCACCACGTTGACTTCCATCTTATATTTATTCCTCCCTATTCTCATCTCGACAATTATTTTCTTCTCGGAGTTTATCACATTTCCATCACCGAATCTATATGTGACTTCTTTGAATGTCTCCTCCAGCACTTTTCCCCCTCTTTTTACAAAGTCTGCCAGCCATCGCTGTCCACATACAGTGCTTGTACAGCCCGTATCTAATATTGCCATGCCCTGTGTTACGTCCACAATATTACTTTCTCGGCTCATTAATATGTGCTCGGTGAATCCTATGTATTCCTTATCTCCACTCTTCTCTCTCTCGGTCTTCTCTGCTCCTTTATTCCAATAAGCATTCCAACAATCACGGGTGAGGTGAGTATCAGTTTTACATATCGCACATCCTCCTTTGCCTCTTCCCTTGTAATAGGATCCCTGTTGTCCACGACCTCTCCCTCGTTCAGCTCTCCAGGTTCTATCCTGCTTTTCATGGGTTCCCATTAGAACATCTTTTTCTCTATCAATATGGGTAAATTCCTTCATGATCGCTCCTTTCTCCAGGCAGAATCTGCGTCTAATAATTTTCATAATTTCGTCATACTTCACATCATCCACTGCAGTAAGAATGCCTTGCACATCTTCCTCCTTTAGATTACAAGATCTTAGGAGAGCAAAGGCTTTCATGGAGTCATCCTTGAGTCCACACAGATCTTCAAATTCACGGTACAAGTTCTCGAAGTCCACCAAAAAGTCATTAACTTCTACATTATCGCTTCTCATTAAATTGTGTATATCCACATATTTCTTAAATTTCCTGACCCCCATATCCGCTAGAAACACTTTGTCTAGTTTCTTTATTATATTGTCCACTCCATTCGCGCTCTGTATCTCAGGGAGCGTCATTCCCCTTACAACATCCTTAGCTTTGCCCTTGAGGGATAGAACTACATGTGCTCCTTGGTCTGTCTCTGGTACGTTGCATACCTTCTTCCACAAAGTCATCTCCCACTTCCATTCTTCATATTTGTTCTCTAGTTTCGGCACTTCCACACGCCTTCCTCTTCTCTCTCCATCCTTGTCGGCCATCTCGACAGAAAGTTGCTTGAACTTTGAACAAGGGAAATTCCTTTAGAGAACCACGCTCTGCTACCAGATGTTGGATCGATTAGAAATAGATAAAGGAAAGTCCTGATTTAATTACCTTCTCTTGAATAGGCGTCGGATGCTGATGTTCTCTTTCTTCTTCTCTTCTTTCTTCTCTTTGTTGGTCTTCACCGTAGGGGTACCCCGGTGATCCTTTATACAATGGTTTTCCCTTTTCCTTTTGTTATTCCAAATCACTTCTATTCTATCACTTCATTACGTGTCCATGCGAGTTTTATCATTCACTTTTTAATCTCTCACTATGTGTTATTCTTCTTATAATTATGCTTTTATATTAGATTGCTTTTATAATATTTCAACCTCAAGGGCTAGCTCACTCTAGGGACATTATTTATCTGCAAAAGAAAAAACGGAACACATTAAGGACTGATGAGACTTCTTCTAACATGGAGGGTGTTTAAAGCCCATATTCTCTCTGGGCATTGTTTTCATCTTTCTTCTGGGCACCTTTTCCTGGGTGCCAATTTGCTTTCTTCATTCATCTTGCTTCTGTAAATAGAGAGTCTGCATCAAAGCAAATGTCAATCTCCACACATATGACTTTTGCTCTACAAGCTCTCTCTTTTTTATGGGTGATTCACCAATTGAAACAAAAGAAGCATTCAAAGTACACATCTCATGGTTTTGCTCTGAAGTTGATGCATCACTATTGTCAACATTTTCAATTTTCTCAAGATCTTCAGGTGGTTCACTACTACAAGAAGAATCATCATTTATGTCTGAATTCAAAGTGCCTATTCCTTTCTCAGGCAAGGACTCAAGATGTTCTCTACACTGCTTACAAAGTCTGTGATGTAGTGTTAAGTGCAGATCGGGAAACTTATTTACAAGTTCCTGTGGTACAATTCTCACTCTTCTTTCGACACTGACCTTTGTGACGCAGCAAAGGATCAGCACACTTCTGTTTCAGTTTTAAATGTTCCATGTTTGTACTCTGAAATCACAAAAGCACAAAGAAAATCCTGAAAAGAAAACAATGAACAATTAATGAATTATTAAATAAATTTTTATACATGTATTTAGTAAAAATAAATTAACTAACGAAGTCAGGAGTCAACTCTGTAAAGTTGACAGTACTTATATACTAGTTGGGCCTTTGGATCAGCGCTACTCCAGTAGATTTGGGGCTGTCAAGGGGTTTAGCCCTGGTTGTCTTTTAAAAGACTTCTTTTGGCACAGGTCACAAAAAGGTTTTTGAACTAATAATGTTAAGTTGAACTAAGTCTTCACTGACACTATATCAGAACAAAACTTTTAAATAAATGAACTGACAAAAAAAATCTAAAATTGAAGAATGATGCCAACTTCATTTATTTTTTATACATTGAACTAGTTATCACAGCCACTTACAGCTTCTTGGGATTTTGTTGTACATGACTCAAGGTATTAATGTAAAAAAATTGAATTTTTTAGAAGGTATTTTTTTTTTATTCAAGGTCAAAGGTCAACCTTTGAAGGGATTTTTTTATTTTTCACAGTAGAGATATTTAACAAGAGACAATAAACAAGGGGCTACTAAAGAGCTTTAAAATGAGACCAAAATCAATGCTCTAGCTTTAATAGTGTTTTAGTTACACAGTTTTGAAAATAGTCATTTAACGCAAAAAAGGTCAAAATGTCACAACTTTGTGACCTTGTATCTCAGTAACCAAAGATCAGTCAGCTCTAATAATTTGGGAATTTAAGTTTGGCATGTATATCTGCTATTGTGCCAAGTATGAGCAAAATTGAAAGGGGTGAGTGCAAAAAGTGCCATTTTGTGGCTGAGTTGACATGGAATGACCCAAATGCAACTTTTTTTTAATGGAATGTATGCACTCTGTGCATAAAATTAAAGTTATTCTGCTGTCTTTTCTGAGCATTTTGACACCAAATCGTTGAAATCCAGGGCATTACTCCCAAACTATTTGACCAAAGTGGCTAAAATTTGGTCACGCTTCATTAGTCATCATACCCAACTACCACACCAAAAATCATTAAAATCAGTGAGATGACCTGACATAAGGTGTGTACACTTGACATGGAATGCCTCTAATGTCTGTTAATTAACTGGGCTTGACTTTCAGTGTGTGTGTGTGTTTTTCTGAATCTTAAATTGACAGTTACTGTATCATAATACTGTACAGGGTCTTTATAAAGTCCCTATCTATTTCAGTGAAGACATAACAAAAAGGGTGAAATTCAATAACACTATAATAGAAGGCATACATTTAATGAATAGGTACTTAAGCATATGATTCTACATGAGCACCATCAGTATCTCTACAGAGTTCAAATCTATCAGCAGCATTGTGGAACACATTTTGGAGCATGACACAATTATGTAACTGTGAGCATGTAAATGTCCCAGCTTCATTCAGATGGCATTTTAAACACAGTCATCTTTCAACAAGATGGGGCACCTTGTCATTATGCAAATATTGTTCGGGAGTACCTAAGTGAACGATTTCCAAATCAGTGGATCTCCTAACCTAATGCCCTTGGATTTCTTTGCATGGGGCTTTATCAAATCAAATGTCTATCAAACGAGGGTTACAGATATGCAAGATTTACGTGCTTGTATCATAACAGCAGTTACAAAAATAACCCCTGTCATGCTCAAATGTGTTCCACAATGCTGCTGACAGATTTGAACTCTGTAGAGATACTGATGGTGCTCATGTAGAATCATATGCTTAAGTACCTATTCATTAAATGTATGCCTTTTATTAGTGTTATTGAATTTCACCCTTGTTGTTATGTCTTCACTGAAATAGATAGGGACTTTATAAACACCCTGTATAGTTAGGAGAAATGAGTCTTTACAGCAAATGTTCCATAAAATTTTATTAAAAATTCAGAACTTGGAACTTCAGCTGCTTACAAGGGAACAAGTTAAGATACGTAACTAAATTATCATAAAAAGAATATGTCCACTGCTTTAAAAAAAAAGGGGGGAGAATGTAAAATAATGTCCCCCCTATTTTTTTATTTCAAAGTAAATTCTGGTATTGAAGAGTCCTTTTATTTGATACAATATCAACACACTGGCCACTAATTGTGGGATTAAAATAGAACACCAATTAGAAGAATCTGTTCAAAAGAAGAAATCATATTCACTAATTACCACTAACTTCTGATAACACTAATTGCTGTGCATGCACACACACGCACATCTTGTTACAACAGGAAACTTTCAATTACTGTACATGCGAGTGTGTGCATGCACGCGCGCACAAATTTTTTTTCCTGAATAGCAAGTTACAAGAAACTCTCTAGAGACTATTAGAATACAAATCCTGTAAATAGAATACTGTAAAAATATACCAGTACACAGTGGTGGGCACCGTTAACCAAAAAGTTAACTTCGATAATGATAATCCGTTAACCCCAACGGATTATCACCGATAATTTTACTACAAAGTTAACGGAAGTTAATGATAATCGATTAACGATAACTATTTCTTCACTAACATTTAAAAAAAAAAATCAAGGAAAAAAGCTTTAAAACCCATAGAAAATGTTTATTTATGCAAAATCCAACAATAAATAGGTATTTAACTATTTTAATCAAATTTTGCAACTTTTTTGCTTAATTTTTTTTTTATTTTTAATAAAAAATGTACTGATTACATGTTTTGAAACCCTTGTAACCACTAACCATTAACTAAATTTTAATTTACCAGAGAATTATTATGGCGGGAACTGAAAGATAAAATTAAATTTTAGGCACATTTATTAAAGACTGACACAATGTGCTGGTTGCCCTTCAGAAAGACCAACTTCTCAAAGTTAGGCCCAACTGCCAGTCTTTGAGAAGTTGGGCCTCAGGATGTCCTTGCCAAGAGAGAAGAGCTGTTCCATTGCAGCAGAGGATGGAATTGGCAGACTGAAGTTATGGTGGTTTGAATTCATTCGCGGAGTGGTGATCTTCCGTGAATGACTCCTCGCAGTTAACGTGTTAATGGACTAAATATCGAGTTATTGGAAGTTAATCGGAAGTTAACTGGTCCGATAATGATAAATGGAAATTAACTTCCGTTAATAGTCCGTTAAAAAAAGTTAACTTCGTTAATTAACTGTTATCGGAGTAACGCTTTAGTGCCCAACACTGCCAGTACATTAGGGTCCCATTTTTAACCAACTTCTTTTTTTCCTGGGTCTAGCCTCCTAATATTATGCCTGTCACTAAGAAAATGGCAATTATTTTCCATTTGATAAAAATTTCAGACCCACTAGATCAGTGGTGCACAAACTTTTTTGATGTAAGCCAAACTAACCATCTGTTTTATATGTAGGGGCCAGATATATACAGGGTGTCCCGTAAGTCTGGACCCATAGGGAAAAATAATAAAATTACAAAATAGTCCAAAAATTTATTACATAATCTGTTCAAAGTGTCCGCCGTTGTGTCGCACACATAGTTGAAGACGCAATCTCCACTGCGACAGCACTTTCTGAATCACAGTCGCAGAAATTTCTTGACACGCCTCCACAATGAGTGCTTTAAGGTGGAAAATGTTCTGAAGTTTGACCTCGTACACTTTGGCTTTCAAGTGGCCCCACAAATAAAAACATAATAAAAAATAATACAAAAATAATAATAATAATAATATAATAATAATAATATAATAATAATATAATAAAAAAATATATTATAAATCCCTATGGGTCCAGACTTACGGGACACCCTGTAGATATTCTATTTTTTAAATATGCATTTTTATAACCAGGGTAATATTTCAGATTTTTCTTTGGGTAGCTACCCTTTTCATGTGAAAAATGTGAATTGAAAAGACCTGTGGGGCCACATTTGGCCCGCGGGCCAGGGTTTGTGCATCACTGCCCTAGACCTGCAAAACCAATTTTCCCCTTTTCTTTATGAAAGATTGTCACTTTTTGGAAGTCTTTCAATTATAAATTTCTTGAATTTTATAACCTCAGATTATATCTATCTATCTCTATATATTATATATATACTAACTATTTCGTTTCATTTTCAGATTTATGATTATGATACGATTGATACAAATTTCAGATTAGATTAGTTAGACTAAAGTAGCTTGTGCAAAAGTTGAAACTCGTACCACGGATAAGCCAGAAGATTGGCTTCTCATAAACTTAATTCATAATTTGGAACCTCAGAAAGGGTCTCTTTTGCCTTTTGATGGTGACATCTTGCATCACTATTTTTATCAAGAGGACCTATGAAAAGAAATCAGTCATGTGATATCCAAGAAGTACTATGAAAAGTTAACAAATTTTTGGATTAGGCTGGTATCACATGCTAAGATACTTCAAAAAGCCACCATCTGAGAGAAAAAAGTAGAACAATTGATGAAATATGAATACTTCTCAAAAACAAAACAGAGAAAAAAAGAATAAATAAGAAGAGAATCTTTCCTGAAGGAATTAAAGGAGTTATTTGATATTTGTTCTCAAAATATCAGAAATAATAAAAAAAGATCCATTAAGAACTTCGGTAACAAAGCAGCAAGATATGGAGTTTCTAATATACCAGAGAGGACCAAAAAAGCTTTGCTTAAGATCATTAGATAAAAGCTATCAAAAGTTTGAGTCAGGTGAAAAGAGTGGAGTATAAAAAATTACTTAGAGAGAAGGAACTGGAGAGACTGGAAAAACTCTCCATGACCTTCAAAACAGATATTGAAGAAATAGCAATTCCTAATGAACTAAATCCTATTCCAAGTATATCATATGCTTAGATAGAGAATAGAGATGAGGATTATATGCCGCCTCCATGAAAATCCTCATGGGGGAAAAAAAAAAAAAAAAAAAAAAAAAACTCTGACTCAGATTTGGGTGAAAATTGGTATATAGTAACGGTTAGTTTGTGTTCAAAATCCATTGGTTCAAAACAAAAAAGCTCTATGACTAACGGTTTTTAAGTTATTGGCCCCCCTTTACTATGCCCACTTTGACAGGCAATATCTCCCATCCAGTTAATCATAAACTGAACATATACATTTTTGGAATCAGCAAGAAACGATCTATCCAATGATACTAATTTTAGCTTTGTAAAGCAATTTTCAAAATTTTACTCCCCATCTCCCCCATTTGCTTAACCCCCTACCCCTCCTCAACATTAAAATCCTCCAATTTTTTTTATGAATATTAAACTTCATATTATCATTGATAAATAAAAACAATAAAAAGGGTGGCTATCATGTTATAAATCAGTTTAAATAATCAACAAAAAATTTATTTTTAATCATTTTTCCTAACTTATCACCAATCAGAGTTGTTGATTTGTTTTAAAATCAGATTTTTTTTATTTATATAATTTTTTAAAATTGAATCTAAAAAATATTCTTTCAAGTAACTACTTTTTCCAGTTTGAAATAATTAAAACACAGATCTAATTCCTATTTGTAATATATCTCATTATTAAATTGTATTATTACATATGAATTATACCTCAGTCTGTTTGCAGCATTCATAATGTGAACATGTCATTGAGTACAAGATTACCTGTGTAATAAATTTATAAAAAAAATGGTGAAATACTGTGAAGACCCTTTAAAAAAACAAAGAAAATGTCTAGTGATTTAAGAACTACAGTATAAGTGAAGCACTTTATAATGCTTGTCAAGGCAAACTATCACCAAATACAATATTGTGTTCTAACTATCGTAAACTAGTGACCAAGACTGCAGAATTATTATTTACAATGGAAGTACACCAATCATCAGATATTGACAGTACAAGTGAAAATACAAGAGAAACAGATTTGTCATGTGAAGATGCAATAGCAGACATTCCACATGTTCTAACAAATCTTGATGTGACTCCAGTTAAAACCTGTAAGTATTTTTTAAAGTAATTTCAATCACTCGTTAATTCTCAATTTTTTATATTTTTATTTAAATTTTAATTTAATGGCTATAATGTCAATAGAAATGACAATGTATATTTGGTAGCTATTATACAATATTTCAGATGGTTTGAGTACCTCAAGAAAACAATTGAAGAGTCAACAAGCATTGGAAAAGGCACATAGTTCTCTGAAGAGAAAGTTTGAAGCGAGTTTATTAACAGATTCAAAGCCCAACAAAGCCTCCAAAACTTGATTCCAAAGTGAAAAGGTAAATATATATGGAGAACTTTGCATGTACACTTGTCACATTAATTTCATAATTATAAGTTCATTGTAGCACATTTCTTACCAAGTATCTCAGTTTTTATTTTTGAATTCTGCTTCTATTTGGATTCTCTCTAATTCATCATTTTTGTAAACATAGCATTAAATACTGCTATGTATTTTTCAGATACCATCATCTTGTGCAAGAATTGGTGGAGGCTTTTCATTCTACCGATAGTTATGATCAAAAACTTCAAATACTGAGCATTTCTCCACATACTATTGCAGAAACAGCACAAACATTTCAAACAAAATATTTAGTCAAAAATAGTAGTAGTTTTAAAAAGAAGTATGGGATTATTCCAGAAGTTCCAGCTATGTCAAAAGGGAAAGTTATCACAAAATCCACCAAAGAGCTAGTTAGATCATTCTATGAATCAGATGAGATCAGCCATATTTGTCCAGGAAAAAGAGTGTGCCTGAGAATGAGAGACTATAGTACTGGAGAAAAGGTAAGTGTCCAAAAAAGACTTGTACTAATGAATTTAAGAGAAGCATATAACATCTACAAGGAAAACCCAGAGAACCCTCCAATAGGATTTTCAACTTTTGCATGTATTCAACCCAAACACTGTTTTAGCTGGATCAGGGGGAACACACTCAGTGTGTGTTTGCACTTATCAGAATGCTAAGCTCCAGCTCTCTGCTATGGGTATCAAAGGGCTTGATTATAAAGTTTTGATGGAAAAAAGTGTGCGTGACATCAGCAATAAAAACTGCATGATGCACAAATGTAATTTATGCCCCAAAGAACATGGAGTTACAGAGTTCCTAATAAACATTGAAAATATACACGAGATAGAATTAGAATATGACATGATTAAATATAAACAATGAGTTTATACCAACCATTGCACTTTGGTGGAAAAAATAGAATCAACTGAAGACTTTATTGGTTCTTTAACAAAAAAATAGCAAATTTAACTCATCATCATTATGTGGCCAAATCTCAAAATGATTTTCTCAGGTTTAAAAAATAGTTTACCCTACAATGAAGCAATAGTTTTAGGTGATTTTTCAGAAAACTATTCTTTCATTGTACAAGACACAGCACAAGGCTTCCACTGGGAAAATAGTCAATGTACAGTACATCCATTTGTAATTTACTGGAAGAATACTATAACTAACAAAATTATGCACACAAGCTACTGCTTTCTTTCACCTGACACCAAACATAATACAACCATGATCTACTCGTTTTTAAATGCCCTCATTCCAGACAAAGAAAGTTTCATCCTCACATTAACAAGTTACATTATTTTACTGATGGATGTGCAAGCCAATATAAGAACCAACTCAACTTTGTCAATATATGCAGACGCATAGATGACTTTGGGCTCAAGTGTGAGTGGCATTTTTTGCCACAAGTCATGGCAAAAGTACTTGTGATGGAATTGGTGGAACAGTCAAAAGAGCTGTAGCCAGAGCAAGCTTGCAGAGAACTTTCAATGATCAAATCATAAACCTGAAGAAAATAGAAAAAGTGGCAAAATTCCCAAGCAAAAGGTTTGAAAATAGTATCCAACTAATTGGAACTCAAAGGTTTCACCAATTTGTGCCAGTTAATGCCACAAAAATTAAAGCCTTTGAATTATCTTCTGATCATGAAGGTGAGGAAAGGTTAATTGTGAAGTGTACCACTAATGCAAATAAAAATAAAGATTCAATCATTCTGAACCCCAAAAGTGGGGCTAGGGCTTGTACTAGAGTACAATGAAGAGTTTGATGACTATAAGATAGATTTTTTAAACCAATCTGGATTTAGCAGATATTATTATTTCCCACAAATAAAAGACATCTGCCATATTTCAAGACATGATATTTTGGGTATTCTAAGTACCCCAACTTACACTAGAAGGCTGGAATGCTGCATATTCAATATCTTTTCGGAGAAGGAGAATTAAAAAAGTTCATGTAATGCCACCAAGTTTTATTTGAGCATATACTCAGTTTTAATATGAATATAATGTCACCAAGTTTTTTATTGAAATTTGTCACTTTATTTGATGTACCATAATACCATGAGCACAAATGACATGAAAATGTAAATTGTGTGTGTAATTGTCCTTATTTGAATATAGCTGTACATGTTTCTATTACAATATGGTATTGCAAACATTTAAGTGATTTAAGTTATTTGATTAACTGACTTGGTAAACTGTGATAGTTAGTCTTCATAATTAGGCTTCAAAAGATGCTAACTTTTTAGTGAATAAAAAGGATTCACCATTTGAATAAAGATGTTAATACATTAGACACTCACATTAACATACACTTTGTGGGGAGCGTGTGGTCACTAAAGTGAAGTACAGTAAATACTTGATAAATCAGACTATATAGGGCTCTAGCCAGTCCAACTTATTGAAAAGTCAGACATCGCGAATTATCTTAATTACCCCCCCTATTTACCCCTAAAGAGGCATAAATACTCTCTAATCTTTTAAGTTTGATTAGTGAGAGTAATACATTGTTCAAAATAAACATTAAAAAACAATAAAACTGTTTCACTTACTGTTGCTAGAATTATTTTGAGCATGAAAAAAATTTTTATTGTTTACCTTTTTGTACAATACAATATTAAAAAAACACCACTTAGTAAAAGAAAAAATAATAATGGCACTTGACAGAGGACAAGTCCGACTCATCCTGAATTCTGACTCATCGAGTATTTACTGTGGAAAACTCCCACTTTAATGTACCAGGGAATGTTAAAGTGAAGTATGGATGACCCCCACTTTACTGGACTACAGGATGTTAAAGTGGGGTTTTCCATCCAAAATACTTCAATACAGCTACACATGTATGTATAGCCCTCGAATCTCCACATTCAACACGCATGAAAATACAACAGGAAACAACTGACCACAACCTCATCCGAGGGCTGGTTCCAATAATATTCCAGCGGCATCACCTTCACTTTAATGACTTGGAGTCTGCTAAAGTGAAGTTCAGTGATGCTAACAGACTTTAGCAGAAATCTTCACTTTAACAACTTGTATTACATTAAACTGAATGTTAATGACCAGACAGCAATTTAGTCCATTCAAGTGAAGTTTTTGCTAATGTGAAGGTTGTTAACGTGGGGGATTTCTGTATTCACTTTTGATTCCGTTATATATGTATTCTTTAAAATTTAAACTTTGAATAAATAAATGCTGAAAAATGTTCAAAAACTATTAGCAATAATTTTAATTGGTAATAAACAAAAATTTTAGCTTGTATAAAAGCTGCAAAAAATTGTTCAAAATAAATTTTTGGTCAATTTTTTTAAAAATTTATTTATAACATGATACCCACCCTTTTTATTGTTTTTATTTATCAACCATAATATGAAGTTTAATATTCATAAAAAATTGGGGGGTTTAATATCTGGGTGGGGTAGGGGGTCAAGCAAATGGTTGAGATGGGGAGTAAAATTTTGAAAATTGCTTTACAAAGCTAAAATTAGTATCATTGGATAGATCTAGTCTTGCTGATTTAAAAAATGTAAATATGTTCAATTTATGATTAACTGGATGGGACATATTGCCCATCAAAGTGGGCATGGTAAAGAGGGAACCCTAAATTTTGGGGGCCAATAACTTAAAAACTGTTAGTCATAGAGCTTTTTTGTTTGAATCAGTGGATTTGGAACACAAACTAGCCCTATATACCAATTTTCACCCAAATCCGAGTCATAGTAGTGTATTTTTATTTTTTTTTTGGTTGATCTGTCATGGCATGCCGCATTAGACATCACAAAACCTTATACAACTTTGAAAATTACAAATAGACAGATGAAATCAAAGATGGAATGAGTAACCCAAGTTTTGAAGATGTTAAGCAACACAGATAACCAGAAACACATTTCTCAGGAATGATTATAGAGAATGCACAGAAGTTCTTCTCCAAATTCTTGGACATATACCACCTAATAGAATTCATTGGCTCTGTCCAGGATCAATTCATAATGCTCACTAGATGGCAACTATTCTCCATTCTACTAAAATGCTGGCATTATGATTCAGCAAACAAATGGATTATTCTGAAGAATATGTGAAATACTTAGAGTTCTGCTTATTCACTGCTTTGCATATTCAACCATGGCTCAAAGCACCAAAAGCATTGGATGCAGCAATCAATGATTTGACTTTCTATAGTGACCACATACAGGGGTTAGACAAAATAATATGAACACCTTGATAAATGGCGGTTTTTATTCTTAATATGGAGTTGGTCCTCCTTTAGCGGCAATAACAGCTGCAATGCGTCGGGGAATTGATTCATACAGCTTTTGGACAGTGGCTAGAGGAATCCTGAGCCATTCTTCGAGCAAACCCTGCTCCAGTTCCTCCAAAGACGCCGGTGGTAGGAATCAGCTTCTGACCTGCTGCTCCAACTGACACCACAGATGCTCGATAATGTTAAGATCCGGGGATTGTGGAGGCCAATCCAAGCGTTCTACTTCACTAACATGCTCTTCAAACCAGTTTTTAATGACCCCAGCGGTGTGGATTGGTGCATTATCATCCTGGAAGACGGCGCCGCCATTGGGAAACAGCGTTTGGACCATGGGATAGACCTGGTCAGCCAATATTGACAGATAGACCTGGGCGTTAACCCTACCATGCAGTACTACAGCTGGGCCAAGAGTATTCCACGATATTGCTGCCCAAACCATCACAGATCCGCCTCCATGCTTAACGGTTGGGGTCAGGCAGTCGGGGTCATAAGCATCTTTAGGCTGTCTCCAGATGTAAACTCGACCGGTACATGGAAATAGTGTAAAGGAGGATTCGTCAGAGTAGACTACATTCTTCCACCGGTCCATTGACCAATTCTTATGGTCATTACACCATTTTCTGCACCGCTCAATGTTGATGTGCAAAAGGAAGGGTTTGGCAATTGCAGCCCTCCCATGGTATCAGCTCCATGGAGCTCGCAACGTATAGTTCTGGTCGATACCAGGCTTGCAAGATGCTGGTTAAGCTCTGCAGTCACTTTTGGAGCTGTGGTCTTATGGTTCTTTGTCACAATGCGCTTTAGCACCCGGCAGTCTCAATCACACAGCTTCTTCTTGCATCCACTATTGCATTTGTCAGTGCTTGTCTTTCCATGGTTTTGGTATGCAGACATGACCATAGACACAGTTCCTCTGGATACATTGAACATCTGAGCAGTTTTCATCACCGATGCACCAGCCATCCGCGCTCCGACAATTTGCCCTCTTTGGAAGTCTGACAGGTCTTTCATAACTGCTAATTCATAATTCACTCAGATCTGTAAAAACAACATGAGGGTTATAACATGACGTATACACACACTGTTACACATTTAAATAGGTTTGCCAGTCATTTGACTGTTTACTTTGTGTCTGAGCAGTCCGTAAAGATAACCCGTGAAATTGGTGGGTGTTCATATTATTTTGTCTAACCCCTGTATATGGTGACATAGTGGACAGAAATGTAGCTCATTGTACAATCAAGATATTTGAAGGCCATTGTTGGCACCTAACTGAGGAGCTTATTCCATTTCATTATTTTCTTTATGTATATCTTATGAAGAGAAAAGAAACATTGCTACAGAAATTATTAAATCACATAGAAATGATAAAAACAGCTTGCATACCCAAAGTGGCAAACCAGTATTTCTTTTGATCAATAAATCAACCAAACTAGCTTCCCTAGCTGGACCAAAATCTTGGATTTTCTTTGATGTTCTACATATCAATGGAAAATGGCTAAATAAACCTATCAAAACATGGAAAGAGGACAGAGATTTTATTCAAATCTCCAGTTTTGTACACAGTGTTAAGGTTGTTAATGATACAGCCGAGTGTGAAGTACAATTAATTGAAGATTTCTCAAATTGCATCACAACAGATGAAGAACAAAGAGAACTGGAAGTTGTGGAATATCAAAAGTTTGTTTCCATTTTTTAAAAAGTTCCTTAGTTCAACTGCGAGAATAGCTTCAATCATTATCAGTATTCACACACTCATTTGCTTTACTAAGTAACTTTTCTGTTCAAGGTATTGTATGTTAGTTGAATTAAAAAAAAAAAATGGGGCTCAAGAGCTGGCATGAAATGTTCAATCTCTTGAGTTGTCCCCACCTTGAAAATATTGAGTCTCAAATATATTCCAAGGCCCATTGCAGCAAAACTGCATTGGGATGATACTTCACAGGTGGCGATAACACCTATTCTCTAAATCCCATTCAAGACAATGTAAAAAAAAAAATAAAAAAAATTTTGCCTTTTAATTTTCTATTTTGGTATAAAAGCATAGTACATTTAAATTAGGTATCAATCGATAGCTATTTTAATTTTCTATCCAAAAAATGTACATCAAACGAGATTATAATAAAATACTAGAAATATATAACCAGAAGCCTTCCAAAAATTAAAAATTTTTGAGAAAAGGGGAAAATTCATTTTGTACATCTAGGGTGTCTGAAATTTTCATCAAATGGAAAATAATTGCTATTTTCTTACTTAGAGTGACAGGCATAATGATATTAGGAGGTTAGACCTGGGAAAAAAATAAAAGTTGGTCAAAAATGGGACACCCTACAGTACATATTATAAGAATGTAGAAATACTAAGTACTGCTATATTACAAATATCCAGCCACATACTGGATATCTGGCCAGATATCCTGCATCTCATTTCTCATTTATGTAAATAATCAGATATCCAGTGTTCAGTTATCTGGCAAATTTACTATCTGGCCTATCCCTATTTCAAACCTTGTGGAAAGAGCCAATATCACTAACAAGAACAAAGAAATTATCTCCACCTTTATGGATTTAAATAAGGCTTTTGATGTGGTAGGCCATAATTTTCTACTTAAACTGTATTCTTATGGCTTCAGAGGAACTATAAGCAATAGGGTGCGTCAATTTTGTCAACTTTTTTCAAATCAATTTTGGTAGTGAAAATATAGTGTCATCTTATGTCAAAACTTGAAATTGGCCAACCAAAATGAAATAAAATAACCCTTACCTACATCAATTTTACCTTAAAGTTTCAGAAATTGACTCTTACTAAATAATAGGACATAAATTGATTAACTATTCATCTGTCACAGAATTATCCCACTGATCGCATATGGAGTGTTTTCAAGGTCATATAGTTGTTGTACAATGTACAAGTCACAACATGAATAGAACTGTCCCTCACTCTCAGTTGCCTCTTAGATGTCATAGATGGTGGTTTGCTATTATTGCTCTTGTACCTACTTCATAGTTATTCTATTAGACAAATACTACAGTTTAACTGTAAGTAAGGATTATTGATTATTACAATTATTTATTATCATCATATTCTTCTGTCTAATTATGTTGTAATCCCACG
The DNA here is from genome assembly GCA_023014485.1 of Bathynomus jamesi. Classification (NCBI taxonomy): domain Eukaryota; kingdom Metazoa; phylum Arthropoda; class Malacostraca; order Isopoda; family Cirolanidae; genus Bathynomus; species Bathynomus jamesi. The sequence continues at coordinate 592,730 of JAJOZX010001380.1, read as the reverse complement.
AAATATATTTTTTTATTGAATTTTAGAACATCGAATGACTAAACTTTGAAACATCGTAATTGATATAAAATACTTGAATGTTTTTCTTTCTTTTCAGATATTCCTAAGATGCCAAAATTGAAGACAAGAGGTCAGTCATCATGCCACTTGAGCCTGTTAGTGCGTACAGGCAAGGAGCTTCCCATATCAGAACTACCAACAGTGCGAGACATGCTGAGAATAGGGTTACTCCTTCGTGAACAAAATACAAAGGATAGAACGAACTACACAGAGAAAGAGCTCATAAGGGACATGATTCCCCCTCTTCTGCATCAGTGGAAAAAAGCTAATGTTATTCAAACCACCTGTACTCAATCAGTATAGAACTATTGAGGTAAAATTAACAAAGCTGTGGCACAAAGCAGTTGAGACATCACTTGGTAAAGGAAAACTAGCAAAGAAAAATAAATTTCTGCACACACTTGATACTCTTCTTGACATTTTTAACTGCCAGTATCCCATAGAGTTGTGTTCTGAAGCCAATTGTTCTCCCTCATGCAGAAGGGAACCTCACCCTCACATTGATTATTGCTGTCCTCGTGAGAAGAAAAACCCTGTTTTGGAGCTGGCTTTCATAAAGGCAGGAGGCCAAGGAAGTATGCAGATTGGTTCGGCAGATTATTCAGAAACCAAAAAACATTGTTATTGCTAAGAAAAAAAGAGAAAATCCGAGAGAGAAGAAAGGAAGAAAAAGAAGAGTGAAGAAGCCACCCAAAGAGATGAAGAGCTCTATCAAAAGGTTTCTCACTTCTTTGAAAGCTCTTCAGATGAACAGAAAGAAGCAACATCAGATGATAGCTCCAAAATGTCATCTGAACCTTCGTTGAAGAGAATGAAATACAACACTAAAGACATCTCAAACATTGCCCTTGCCAGTATTTGCCACCATACGGGGCTACAAGAGACTGCAGAGATTGCCACTGCCGCTTGGATAGATGCAGGCCTCATCAGCCGAGAGGATACATCCTTAGTGATAGATCATAATAAGATAAGAAGAGCACAAGAAAAGATAATGAAGGAAATATCTGATCAGCATGAAAAAGATTTGAAGGAGGAAGGTCTCTCTTGCCTTTTGTTTGATGGAAGAAGAGATGACAAAAGTTCTCCTAGAGGTAGAGGGAACAGACAAAGTTTCCCAGTCTCATCAAAGAAGAACACTACTCTGTGTGTGCTGAACCTGGTGGATGCTATTTGTTTCACTTTGTTCCTGAAGCAGAAGTAGAAGGCAAGAAACATGCAGAGGCAATTGCTGATCAAATAATATGTTGGCTTCAAGAAAGAAGACTTGACAGTTCACTGCAGGCCATTGGTGGAGACTCAACTGCGGTGAACACTGGATGGCAGGGTGGTGTTATGACGCATTTAGAGAAAAAACTTGGAAGAAGGCTTGTTTGGATTGTATGTGATTTGCACACAGGGGAACTACCTCTTCATCGTCTCATCCAGGAACTTGATGGTCCTACAAAGAGCAACAAGTGGTCAGGTCCCAACTACATCTTGGTTCAATTACAGCTACTGAGAACCCAAAGGAAAGTAGTGGTAGACATCGTGTTACCTGTGGTGAGGTCTGCTTGGTATGCTAAGCCAGAGGCAGTTTTGCAAGCAATACCCTGCAGCCAATGTACCAAAGAGCGAACTGAGGCTGTGGAAATCATTCTAAAGCGTAGAGGAACATCACTAGATGATGACCAGCTGGGAGACTGCTCTGTTCAGACAAGGAAGGTACCTCCAATAAACGTCAATGCCTCGAAATTGTCAGAATTAGTTAACTTGAGTTCGGAAGTTTTGGAGCCACCACTGACAACATGTATAACAAACAAAGATTTAACACAACTTAAAGAGGTCGCAATGCAAGTGCCAAAGTGGCCTTCTCACACACACAGTGTGGAGAGATGTGTGAAAATGGTCACAGAAGCAGCTAGTCAAGTTTACAGTCACGAGAGGCGAGAAGGCTACATCAAAGCGCAAGTAGGCAAGCTGAATGCTGTCAAGGAACCACAGCAAAAAGGACATGACTGCATTGGTTACTTTCAAATAAAGACTCTGAATATCTTATTGCCACTTTAAATGTTGATAGGATGTTTGCGCACATTTGTTATTTTGTTACAAATTTAAGGAAAAATGGAATTTTTGAATTAAAATTGACGTAGGTAGGAGTTATTTTTTATTGTTTTTGAAGCAAGGATATTATTTTGTATGCCAAATGATTACATTAAATTGCTACCAAATCACATGATTTTCAATTTAGTCATTTCACCCCCAAAATTGACACACCCTAATAAGCAATAAACTTAAGTTGTTTGTCCACTAGATATTAATTTGTATCAGTAAATAACATCTGTTCAACTGAAATGGCTAAAACATGGAGTACCTCAAGGTTCAATTCTAGATTCCCCGCTATTTTTACTGTATATAAATGACCTCCCATATTCTTCCAATATTCTTAATATTATGTAAAATGTTTGCAGATGGTACAACTGTGTCCTTTCCTTAAAGATGTCAATGCAGTGAGGGTTATATTTAAAACAACTTGCCAAAGTTGTGAATTGGCTGGCCTTAAATAAATTTTCTAAAATATAGAACAATGATTTTTAGTAGGACCTAACAAAAGAAGTGTACATCTTGACAATCTGAATATTGAGAACTCATTGTAACAAAATTTTAGGCATCATGCTAGATAAGAATTTACAGTGGAAGGACCATATCAATTATACCTTTAAAAAAGATTACTTGGAGTGTTGCTATGATGTTTAGGAACTCAAATTGAAGTTTAAACAAGTTTTATTAACAATATCATGCTTTCATTCTTCCTCATATGTACTACAATTTTGCATGGGAAAATACTGCTAATAACACACAGTATTTCTGTAGATCCAGTTCTTCCATCAGACTAAAATAAGAAAAGGCTTCCTAAATCATCCAAATCTGAAAACATTTTGACTATCTATATTATATCTCCCCTCAAACAACATTTCTCAAAACTAATATGCACAATTCCTTTAATCTTTTCGATCTTCTTAAGCTTGGAATAAACTTGGTTGCCCTACATTGCACACTTTCAAACATATCTACATCATGCCTATGGTGAGAGGACCAGGCTTGAATGTAGTATTCTAAGTGATGTCTGACATGGGAATAATATAATCTACAGACTTACTTTTGCATCTAACATGCCTTTTAATAATATGTAGCATTTTATTTACCTTATTTCTAGCCTCTACATTACATTTCATCTGAAAAACCTGAAGCCACTGGGGCCTATCAAGGTTATTCAAGTCATGAGCTATATTTTATAATAAAATCTTGCAAAACATCAATCTCAAGTCAGCTAATTAACATAACTATTTACTGCTAACAAGTAGCTGACATAACTTAAGCTAACAATATACACTATTGCTAAAAGGGTAGCAAGAAGAAGGTAGGAAATTATAGGCCTGTTAGTTTAACATCAATGGTTGGGAAGATACTAGAAAGAATTATAAAGAATAATATTCAAGATCACTTGGAAACTTTTAATCTTATTTCAAGTTCACAATAAGGATTTAGATCAAGGTGGTCTTCTCTAATCCCTGACTTTTTAGAGTTTGTAACTAAACAGGAGATAATGGAAATGTAAACATTATTTATTTAGATTTTAATACTTAAGGCATTTGACAAGGTTCCACACAGGAGACTTCTATATAAATTAAAAGCTCATGGGATATTGGGGTCAGTTATAAATTAGGTAGAAAAATGGTTAGAAGACAGAGGACAGAGTAATTCTAAATGTCATGAGCAGGGGTGGAGTGCTGCTGGAGCGTGCCGGAGCACTGCTCCGGCACCTATGCAAGAGGAAGTTTGGAGGAATTACCATAACAAGCAACAAAAAAATTGTCTCCATTAATTATCAACAGTTTCTTACTAGTCTTGTGAACAATTTGCAGCACCGTATGTTCACGACAACATCCATGAAAGGTTCTCAAACTTCTGAACCTCAAAGTATGTATAAATCACTGCTAAATGAAATGTATGTCCTTTAAAAAGACTACTGGCCTGATGAAATACCACCTAATTACGGAGAAGCTGAAATCTCATCTCTCTGTAAGAGGTTTAAGCTTACTTCTTACTCTGTACTAAATGCCTTTAGAACTATGTGGAAGATCATGGGTGCCGCATCCCCAAGATTTACACCCATTACTGAGCTGTTCACAAGTTATTCCTATTAGTACTGCTGAGTGTGAGAGGGGATTCAGTCACATGAACTTGATAATAACAACAACACGCTCAAGAATTCTCATAAATCATGTATCAGCGCTTATGTTTGTTAAACTACATGGACCTCCTCTAGTTCAGTGGAATCCTGAGCCATATGCCATATCATGGCTGCGGTACCACAGATCGGCAGATGACACCAGGACAAGAGTTGCTTCAGACCCCCGAAAACATATCACGCCTGACCCTTTGTGGAAATTATTGTGAAACTTCCCACTGGTGGTATTTGGTAAGCACTAAGTAGTTTTAACTTCTTAAATTGATAAAATATATGATTGCTCTTTTTTCTTTATTTGCTTGATAATTATATTTATTTTATGATAATTAGTGAGTGCAAACACAAAATACTTAGTCATCGTGTGGCATATATAGAAACAGGATAGGAAATGGCAGGCTTTTGTCAGGCCCACCAGAGCTCCGCACCTATAAAATTGGCACTGCACCCCTGGTCATGAGTCTGGGTGGCAGAAAGTAAAAAGTAGTGTAGCTAATACAAGGATCACTTTTAGGTCCATTACTCTTTATTTTATATCTAAATGATTTAGAGAAGGGGAGTTGGTAATAAAGTTTTTAAGTTTGCAGATGATGCAAAAGTAGTTGCCCCCCAAGTTACAAATAGAGAAAATTCTTATAAACTACAAAGCAATCTTGATAGATTGATTGCTTGGGGTAGGAAATGGCAGATGGAATTCAATGTTCAAAAATGCAGAGTCATCCATTTTGGTGGAAATAATGAAAACTTTAGTTATGAAATGTAAGGAAACTGGTTACAAGATATTAGACAGGAAAGAGATCTTGGTATCAGAAAATTTTAGATCAGTACTAACTAAGCAGTGTTTAGAGGCTAGAAAAGCAAATAAAATGTAATGTACTATTAAGTGTAACATTGGTTACAAGAGTAAGGTAGTCATCTGTAAATTATATAATTCTTATGTTAGGCCTCACTTAGAATACTGCATTCAAGCTTGGTCCCCTCACTTTAGACAATATTAATATGCTTGAAGGTGTGCAACATAGGTCAACCAAGCTTATCCCTAAAGTTGCATTTCCAGGGTACCTTTTTTCATGGATGAAACACATGCCCCAAACCTTACCTTTTTTCCAAAAAAATTGTGAGGCAGGAGCTGATGCAAGGCTTCCTGACAAGTGAGAAGGTCTTGCATCAAGCTCTGTCTCCCTATATATTTACTATATAGTAACTAGTGCCTCTGAAAGTCAACTAGCAAGTGAGGATTGTCTGTGGATGACAGGATGTAGAGTTTCTTTTGGTGCTGCTCCTATGTGAAACATTGAGTCTGCATAATTGGTGAATGAGTTATTTTATGTACATGACTAATCATTCAGCTTTATATTGCAGAGTTTGTTTGTAGAAAAACCTGAACCATATGAACAATGCAGTGGAGCTTCTGGTAAAATTATGAAAAAATGCAGATCCCTCCAACCTCACTTCATGCAACAGGTCATTGCCATGAGACATTGTACAATGATCTTTTCTAGAACTCCTACCCATTTTTCAGTCAGTTTAATAACCATATAGTCAGCATAAACACCAGCTGATACAATCTCATCCACTAACATCTTCAAAATGAACTAGCAGCATGATGAGGCATGCCTTCTCTTCACTATTGAAACACACACTTGTCTTGCCTTGCCTTTAAGGCATGCCTCTATTGCCTTTAGTGGCATGCAGTATTGCATGCAATACCACAAGGAGAGCATCACTGTGGAAATGCAGCTTAACCCAAGAAGAGTGCAATACAAGGAAAGATTAAATGAACTGCCTATGTTTAGTTCTGAGAGATGTTGTATGAGGGGAGATACAATACAGATGTTCAAAATGTTTTCAGGGTTAGATAATTTAGATGTACGTAACTTTTTCTCATTAGAGGCTCATGGAATAACTTGATGGCATAAGAAAAAAATAAGAACACAGACTTGTAGACTTGGATTAATGTCATCACCTGAATTTAAAAAAAAAACTATATAGCCATAATCTAGATAATATACACACACTTTTTCCCTAGAGTACCATTTTTTGTGCAAATACGTTATAAGCAAGTTATTGCAAATGATGACATTTCCTTAAGATTCACTTAGACTTCATCTCTGAAAATACTTTTTCAGTCATAGTAGTAGATTTTTGGAATGACTTGCATATGTTGTTTTAACAGTACCGTAGCTCATTAGTTAATTTTAAGAAAAATTTTGACACTCATGAATGAGATAGTTTATAGATTGTAAATAATGTATATTCTTAGCTTAAGTTATGTAGGCCACTTTGGTAGTAGTAAATAGGGTAAATCTTACTTTTAAGGCCACAGAGCAACTACATATCCTGCATTAATAACATTTATATCAATCAATAGAGCAGAAAAAACTATAGGTATATACAGCTATGTAAACTTTTCAAAATATAAAAAAATATAAAAATTACAATAATTTTAAATGTATAAAATTGAATGAAATTCATACAATGTTTGTGATTGTTATAGTAATAGTTTTTGCTTAGGTTCTGATTAAGTTTATTGGTAAATCTTACTTTTAGACCAATAGTTTTTTTGGTACTTTCCTGTTATCCTGGACCCCACACTTTTTGCCAGCCAGACTTCAATTTTGACACAGAATATTTTCGTTAGAACTAAAAAATATCACAACGACCCTTTGAGGACCAAGGGACATATTTGTCCCAATGGAAATAATAATAATATAAATTGTACAATGATGCAACATTTCTACAAATACATCTACATGTTTATATAGGTATCGTTTAGTTGACAAAATTAACCCAAAAATGGGTCATTTAAGTGACTAGTTACTAACATATCTAATTGTAAATAACAATAAAATATACACTTTTAAGTTCAAAGAAATGTACACCAGTTGTCAAAGGGTTAGCCTAACCAATTATCAAGGGTGTACAGTTTATCTAACCAGGTATTCAATTAACCTAATTAGTTGGTAAGGTTTGGTTAAGTCATATTTTTATTAGTTTTAACAAAAATATTCTGTCAAAATTGAAATCTGGCAACTGCCAAAAATCTGTGGTCTTGGATAACAGGAGTACCATTTTTTCTGCTCTATTGATTGATATATGCATTATTAACGTAGGATATGTAGTTGCTGTGCAGCCTTAAAAATAAGATTTACCATAAATAATTGTATTGTTATGCTAATTAGCTGACTTCAGATTGATATTTCACAAGATTTTAAATAGTAAATAGACCGTAAATAGTATATATTCTTAGCTTATGTAGGCTACTTGGTAGTAAAGTACAGTTGTCCCTTGACATTCGTGAGAGTTACGTTCCAAATGCAGTCGTGAATGTCAAATTTTCGCGAATACTTGATGCCCCCCTATATAATACCATAAGGCTTATACAATTTGATATGCAAGATGATCCACCTCAATGATGACAATAATGGTGATGAGTTTTTGCCATACAGTACGATGAGTTGATGAATACTGACGAGAAGAGGGTACTGTACAGCATGATGAAGCTACTGGAGATCAGGAAGGGGTGGATCATCGACATCTTCATCCGAGTCATACAGCGATAATGGAGAAGGCATTGTAGGCTCGGTGGGCATTGCTGCTTCACTCTTAACTGGTGGAAGGGGTAGGAGAGGTGGCGGCAGTGGTGGTGGGAGCCGGGGTTGAAGGTCGGGGTAGGAGAGGTGGCGGCAGTGGTGGTGGGAGCCGGGGTTGAAGGTCGGGGTAGGAGAGGTGGCGGCAGTGGTGGTGGGAGCCGGGGTTGAAGGTCGGGGCAGGAGAGGTGGCAGCAGTGGTGGTGGGAGCCAGGGTTGAAGGTCGGGGTAGGAGAGGTGGCAGCAGTGGTGGTGGGAGCTGGGGTTGAAGGTCAGGGTAGGAGAGGTGGCAGCAGTGGTGGTGGGAGCCGGGGTTGAAGGTCGGGGTAGGAGAGGTGGCAGCAGTGGTGGTGGGAGCCGGGGTTGAAGATCGGGGTAGGAGAGGTGGCAGCAGTGGTGGTGGGAGCCGGGGTTGAAGGTCGGGGTAGGAGAGGTGGCAGCAGTGGTGGTGGGAGCCGGGGTTGAAGGTTGGGGTAGGAGAGGTGGCAGCAGTGGTGGTGGGAGCCGGGGTAGGAGAGGTGGCAGCAGTGGTGGTGGGAGCCGGGGTTGAAGGTCGGACAGGTGTGAAATACATTGTATCTCTGTTTGCTTCTTTTTTCTTTTCGTTTCATCAAAGATGCTTCTATAACATGTCAGTGCTGCCTCCACTCCATTTTCCAATTTCATTGACCGAAGCATCGAAGGGTCAATGTCATAGTAGTAGTCTAGGGTTTGTTTGAACATGTGAAACCCTTCGGCTAAGTTGTCCAGTGTCAGCCTCGGCCCCATTATGTCACCAAACACACGATAATGGAGGACCTCGCGGATAGTCAAAGTCGCGAATGTCAAGGGACAACTGTAGTAAATAGTTGCATGTTAATTAGCTGACTTGAGACTGACATTAGTAAATGTTAAGTTTAACACATTCCCGCAATTGCAAAAATCTGTCTCTCCAGTTCCTTGCGTAGGCTTTAGACTTGTACCACACCAGTGATAAAATGTGAGTATATGTCATTTCCTTCTATAATAATGTTAGGCTAAGAAAAATGGTGGTACATGAGTGGTACAATTCATGATATATTAATGATTTCTTCTTTACCTCATGTATTGGGCCACCCATGTACCAACAATTTGTTTGTAATTATTCAGATTATTGATGGGAAATTTGTGTATTTTCGTATATAATAATCGATTTTATCCGTCACATTTATTTTCTTTTCTCCTAGATAATAGGCATTTATAGGAGATCCAATATAGGTCTAGGCTTACAAATTTACTAGACTGTTCACCTTCTATTTACTGTGTACATTATAAAAGATAAGTGTGTTTGGTATAGCATAATGCTATGTTTAGTAATATATTTGCTTTGATTTTACAGTGATTATTTCATTTACAGTTACAGAAATGGATTTATCATTCTTTTATGATAATCATGATGGCCATTCCTCAGATGATGAAACTTTGGGGAAAATTCAGCTGATGAATTCATCCCCAATATGGATAATGAGAGCGCAACTAGTCGTAAGTGACTGTTCTACTGAAAACTCTGACTTAAAAATTTCAAGTTCAGTAGAAGAACAAAATGGAAATGTTACGCAGTTGAAAGCTTCGTGGGGTCCAGTACACTGTACACAACATTCATATAATTTCATTGGTAAAGAGGAAATGTTCATTGCACCTTTGAATGAAGTAGAGGGGAGCACTAAGGAAATTTTAGAGATCATTGTGAAAGAAACCAATAGGTATGCTCAGCAAGTTATAGAAAAAACTCAAACTCGTAGATCACGATTACTAAGTGAAAGGAGACAACAAGTGAAGAAATTAAAAAATTCTTTGGACTTGTATTATACATGGGACTAGTGCCTAAGCCTGAAATTGCTCTATATTGGTCAAAGAGTAAGTTTTATATTTATTTTTTTGTACCCAAAGTAATGGCTAGAGAGAGATATTTGAAATGTTACTGGGGTTTATCCATTTTAGTGATAACAATGATGCCCAACATTCGGAAGACAAGTTACATAAAATTAGGCCATTGCTGAATTTTCTCACTAGTCATTTCCAGGCTGTTTACAAACCAGGGCCTGATCTAGTCATTGATGAGAGCATGGTCTCATTCAGAGGAAGAGTAGGTATTTAGCAATACCTTCCAGGAAAGTCTCATAAATATGGTCTCAAGCTATACAAAATTGTACTCCCGCATCATATACATGGAATTTTCAAGTTCATGCTGGCAAAAGCACAACAATTGACAGTCTAAGTGCTACAGAATCCCTAACTGTAGAATTAGTTGAAAAGCTACTAAATACTGGCACAACTTTGTATGCAGATAACTATTATACATCAGTAGTGCTAGCTGAGTATCTCTTAAGAAAGAAAACATATATGTGGCACTGTGAAAGCAAATCAAAAACAGTTGAATAAAGAGAACTCAAGCTGAACTTCAGAGAAAAAAAATGAAGGCACTCGAAAACAGTAAAGGGATCAAGTTGTACAACTGGAAGGACAAGAGGAATGTACTAATGCTATTGACTGTACCAGAGCATGGTGATTCTTTAGTTCCCAGTGGCAAACAAGATCAAAAAGGAGAACATGTTCTCAAGCCTAAATGTGTTCTTGCTTACAACAGAGCAAAAAAAAGGTGTAGACACGTCAGATCAACTTACTTCCTACTATTCACCACTTCGTAAAAGCAAGAAATGGTATAGAAAACTAGCTTCTGAACTTATAGCTGAAACTACTGTACTAAATGCATGGGTTTTATACAATAAGTATTGTACTGATTATCCCATGACTGTCAGGGAATTCAGAGAATCTCTAATTTTCTCATTGACAGGAAATTCACCTAATGAATAAATGAAGCCTGGAAGAAATCCTTCAGATATCAAAGGAATTAGGACAGAACATGCACTATCTGAAGCAGATGGCCCAAAGAGCATCAAGGAAGAGATGTTGTGGATGTTACCAGAAAATTTCTTTCAATGAAGGATTCCAAGTTGCAAGAAACAGCAAGAAGAGTATCCACATTTTGCACCAATGTGAAGATAAACCCTACCTATCTCTGTATTGCTTGTTTTTCTGAGAAACATACTTCACGTCAGTAGGTATTTCAACAAAATAAATTTCTTATATTTGCTATAGTGAGTTATTCATTTCATAAGTCAAAATCATTTTTTTTTTTAAATAATAATAATAATAATAATAATAATAATAATAATGAGTATTGAAATAATTTTTCAAGTCAATACTTTTTTCTATTTCCATGCAGATTTTTATACAAAATATATATTTATTGTATTCCATTTACAAATACAGTACAAATTTTTTTTAGATATTTTCATGTTGATCAATTTTGTAAAGGTCACTTCATTAATTCAAATTTTGTGAACAAAAAATAACCGTGTGTATCCTGCATCCTTTTTCAGTCAAAATGTAATTAAATGGCAATAAAAATTATATTACATAAATTTGAAATAAACGTTTTTTGAAATAGGTAAAACTATGGAGTTGTACCACCCAGGGCTGCCGCTTCCATTAGGCGAGGTTAGTAAATGCTAAGGGCGCCAAAGATCTGGGGGGGCGCCAGCGCCTCCCGCCCTGTGCATGTCTGATAGTATTATGTAAGAACATGAAAAAAATAATGAAGGAATGAGAAGCATAGACAAATGATGAAAGGTTGTACGACGTATGTACACCAGTTTAGCTTGACTGATATTTACATAATTAACTTATTCATCTTATTGGGTCATTATAGAACTTTCACTATCATGACCTTTAACCCTTTAGGGACAGAAGTCGTAAATAAGCAATTTAAAAATGTTGCGTGCACAGACAGGAGTCGTCAATAAGCGACTCTGCTTATTTACAGCTTAATATGAGTTCCGGGAGTCGTCAATAAGCGAATAACTGTTTTTATGTGACATATGCCCTTCTTGCTTGGAAAAAACAGTAGATATGTCCTTTTTGCATGCATATTTTAGCACTTTTGAGCGTTCTGATTTGTTACTACATATGCCTCGCTTTACTCGCTGTTTTGATTGGTCATGACACTTTCTTGAACTGTGAAATGATTTTTATAATTTTATAATACATGTATGTACAGTGGTACCTCGTTACTCGAATTTAATTCGTTCCTGGAGGCGGTTCGACTAATGAAAAGTTCGAGTAACAAACTAATTAATTGCCTTTAAATTAATAGAAATAGAAATAATGCGTTCCTGGACCCCCAAACTCGAATTTTAAACTTTAAAATATGCTTTAATTATACAAATTATTATATAATTATTCTAATTTTATTAATTTTATTAATAATTAGTACTAATAATAGTTAATAAAATTAATAAAATTTAAAGTAAAAAAGTAAAAAGTATAAAAAGGTTTAAGTGTACTTACCAGAAGGAGGCTTGATGATGGGCTTGGTTGGAGGAGGAGGAGAGGGAGGTAGGTTCTTAGAACCTTTTGGAAGTGAATCACCTTCCAGAAGAACGTCAGGAACGTGCACTTCGGGTTCCGACGTAGAGGGCTTGATCCAGCGTTCGAGTGTAACCTGACGTTGACGACCCTTCAAAATGTTCAAGTAGTGGCGTATAACATTGTCATTGAAAATATCAACACATCTGTCTGAAATTGCCTTGTTAGGGAACGTCTCCTCTACAATGGCCTGCACTGCCTCCCAATGGCTGAGGAGTTTCTTGATCTTCTCAGAAGGCAGGTTCTTCTTTTCTTCCTCCTCCTCTGTAGCGGAGACCTCATCTTCAGCCTCTTGCTTGTTCTGCTCAAGGAGGTGCTGGAGCTCATCTGTGGTCAGCTCCGTCTTGTGCTCATCCAGGAGCTCCTCCATGTCGTCGGCATCCATCTCCAGGCCCATGGATGTCCCTAGAGACACTATGGCAGGAACAACAGGTGCTTCCTGGAAGACCTCAAAGTCGCGATCAGCTACACATTCCCGCCAAAGCTTCCTCCAGGCAGAGTTCAATGTCCTGGTAGTCACAGCAGCCCAGGATTTGACGATGATCCGGATGGCATGAAGGATGTTGAAATGATCCTTCCAAAAGTCTCTGAGGGTCAAATCGGTCCCATTCGTCACATCAAAGCATCTCTCGAACATGCTCTTAGTGTAGAGCTTCTTAAAGTTAGAGATGACTTGCTGGTCCATGGGCTGGATAAGGGGGGTGGTATTGGGGGGCAGAAACTTTATCTTGATAAAGTCATGTTCTACCAACAAATCATCTTCTAAACCAGGAGGATGGGCAGGGGCATTATCCATCACAAGAAGAGCCTTGAGGGGAAGACCCTGCTCTTCAAGGTACAACTTCACTTGAGGGGCGAACACCTCAGTGACCCACTCAAAAAAGAATAGCCTCGTAACCCATGCCTTTGAATTCGAGCGCCACATCACATTCAAGTCTGTTATCCTGACGTTGTTTTTCTTGAACACCCGAGGATTTTGCGAGTACAAATATACTGTACGCGCATTACGCCTCGGGCGTTCGAGTAATGGAAATGCGCTCGAGTAACGAGTCCCTATTTGTCTATATTTTCCGAATTTTTCGGTTCGAGTAACAATTTGTTCGAGTAACGGGGTCACCACTATTAGCAAATTAAAATAGATCAGTGTAAGGCAAGTAGTTTCTTCAATATGGTACCTTGATTACTTTGTGGGCAAACCCAATCGTGAAGTGGGAGGCGGGTGGGGGCACCAGCTGCAGTCCTGCTAAGGGCGCCAAATAGGCTGGCACCAGACCTGGTACCACCAGTGTACCAACATGCAATATAATAACTCTGGTGATACACCTGTGGCCCAATATGCGGGTAACATGTGAAAGGTGTAAATTAAAATAAACACTAACAAAAATATCACAACTTAACCTGACCAATCATCAAGGGCATACAGTTGACTTAACCAGGCATTCAATAATTTTTGAATAGGTTTAATGAAAATATCATGGCTTAACTTTGCCAATTAGTTAGGTTAACTGAATGCCCAGTTAGGTCAACTGTAGACCCTTGATGACTGGTTATGTTAAGTTGTGATATTTTCATTAGTTTTAACAAAAATATTCTAGCAAAATTGTTGCTATCTGAAAAAAGGAAACTGGGGTGCTATAAAGGAAAAGATCCAAAACTACTGATTATCCCTATATTTTTATTGATAATTATTTGGCAAAGGACCTGGTGCAGTTTGAACACCACAATACATTTTTCTGGTAGTATTTGATGTGCTTTGTTCAAATCTGACCTTTATTTTTTGTGCAAATGAACCAAAATGAAGTTATGAAAACTTGATTGTTTCATAAGTTGTGTGCCAAATAAACTTAAACAAGATTTGCCCAAATAAAAGCACCAGCCTTATTATGAAATCAATATTAAATCAATCTGCACATGAGATGATAGTTTTCATGAGTAATTTTGGTCATTATACAGAAAATGACATGGCCTAAGTTGAAATAAAAAATATATTTTTCTAGTGTATTTTGGTGTGCTCTGTTCAAATATAACCATTTCTTGTGCAAATGAACAGAAATATATGTTTGGGCCATGCAATGACAACTGTATTTCTGTTCATTTGCGCAAGAAATGAAGGTCATATTCAAACAAAGCACACCAAAATACACTTGAAAAATATATTTTTGACTACATTTTATACAATAAAGCATAACCTAACATGTTCATATTACGAGATTTCGTAAATGACTAGAAGTATCAACTCCCTGACTAATTTCAGACACCTTTATATTAAGCCCCAAAGTTGATGTTAATTTTGCAAATTTTGTGAAAATATCAACTTGGAAATTTTTAAAAATAAAAAAAAATCTTTTGGTTATTTTTTTATTTCACTCATAAATTTACAACCTATAGAGACTATTAGGAGTATTAAAACAGCTGTGATTGATGTAGAACTAAAACTTTTGAAAATGGTAGTCGTAAAAGTGGGAGGAATTGATGCAAGCTTCAAAATGGAGCCATGTTTAAGCCCTTGTAACTCAGAAACTATTTATTCCACAGCCTTTTAGCTTGCAAAATTGAAAAGCCCACCAGAAGTTGTATTGGCATGACAAATTTGAAGCTTCTACTCCTATTAGAAGACACTTTTCAAGGCCTCTCAATATGAAGGCATTGGGCCAATCTAGCCCAACATGGGCATTTTTTGTCGAAGGTGGGGGCCATTTAAGCGACCATAAAATTAAACGTTTTTGACTAAGGAAACTAAAATTTTAGATTTAAGCTATTGAATGGTGTATGAATCAACCCTGAAAATTTGAAGAAAACCGGAGATGGTCACCCGACCAACTTTCTGAAATCTGTATGTACCAGTTGAGCTGGAATGACTCCAAAGCACACCAAAATACACTTGAAAAATATATTTTTGACTACATTTTGTACAATAAAGCATAACCTAACATGTTCATGTTACAAGATCTCATAAATGATGCATTACCACAGGAAACGTGCAAAACACCTCAAAATTAACCAGAAAAGTTTGCTCTCCTCATTTTCGTTTAAACTAACAAAAATATCATGACTTAACCTAACCAATCATCAAGGGTATACAGTTGACTTAACCGGGCATTCACTTAACCTAACAGGTTAATATTGGTTATTTTACCTAAATATCTTCTGATCTTTTCGTATTATCATCTATGGCACATGATGAATCAAGTTCTCAAAGTTGAAACCACATGAATGGCATGTCATAATTCTATCACAAACACAACCAAACTGAATCCAATTAGAAAAAAAAAATAGCCAGAACAGAAGCCAACAAACTAAGTCACAGAGTAACATGACGTTATACCACCCCTGACTACAAATACACTAACTATATGTATATTTATTATTATTATTTTCTTCAATAGTTTGCACAAAAAATAAGTGAAATTTGAATAAAGCGACTAAAACTACCTCATAAAAAGTTATTTTGATTTACAGGTCCAACCCATGTCATTTAAAACATATTAACCTTCATTTCTTGCGCAAATGAACAGAAATACCGTTGTTATTGCATGGCCCAAACACGTATTTCTATTCATTTGCACAGGAAATGAAGGTTATATTTGAACAGATCATACCAAAATAGTAGAAAAATATATTTTTAAATTCAACTTCAGGCCATGTCATTTTCTGCATAATGACCATAATTTTTAATGAGGATTCTGGGTAAATCTCTAGGAACGCTCCATTTTTCAATATTAAACATACACTTATAAAACATATACGTACAATACCATTTGAAAGCTTACATTTTTCTGAGTAAAAATGTAGTAATCCAAAAGAATCAATAGCAAATAAACAGTAACGATTTAAATATAAAACCCTATACCGATCAATTTGTGATGCATGATCTTTACGGGGGTAGAGCCCCCGTACCCCCGAGACCTAAATAATACAAATGATAACATTCGTGTTAGGTTAGGTTAGCATAATTACCAAAAATACCATCTTACAACACAGACTGAAGATTTATAACTTAGCCAACCTTTATAATGTAATTAATTACATCACACATCAAACAATTAAACCTAGTTACAGTTAATACGAGTTTTATCGTACTCAGAATATCAAAAGCAAATATAATTATAAAATATTAAAGCATAATTTTCTCATCATTTTCATATAAGTCACTATGCTCGCAGATACGTACTTAACAAATTATGTACATTTGAATAATATGACATTTTTGCATTTTTTTCCCCGCCCTTCCAATATTTGATTGGTGACGTCATGAGAACATGATATATGAGCTACACTTTTTAAGTTCTTAGGCCTTTTAAGTTGCTAGTCTACTTCTGTTAGTTTTTGATAGATGTTTGTGGCGATGACATATGAATGATGCGAATATTATTTTGAGGATTTAATATACGAAGTGCATTCTAATGACTTCCAAGCAATAGAAATATTGAATATGTTATTACATTATCATTTGTATAATTTAGGTCTTGGGGGTACGGGGGCAGAGCCCCCATAAAGATCACGCATCACAAATTGATCGGTATAGGATTTTATATTTTTTATTTTGAATTTCCAACGCTAAAATGTCGTTCAATCGATCAATTTGTGATGCGTGATCTTTAGGGCTCCGCCCCCATACCCCCGAGACCTAAATTATACAAATGATAATGTAATAACATATTCATGTTAGGTAAGGTTAGGTTAGGTTAATTAATACCAAAATACATTTTCCTAGTAATATTTGGTGTGTTTTGCTTAGATTTTGACCTCCTTTCCCTTGAAAATAGGCCAAACTTCAAAGTACTTATAGCTTTGTTGGATCTCATTTCCGACGGAAATGGAGGTCATATTTGAACAAATCACATCAAATACTACTAGAAAAATATATTTTGGTATGTAAAATGACTGAGTTACTTAAAACACATAATTACCCTAGTTACTTTTTATTTGCTATTGATACTTTTGGATTACTACATTTTTAAACTCGGAAAAATATGAGCTTTCAAATGGTATATGTTTTATGAGTGTATGTTTAATATTGAAAAACGGAGCGCTCCTAGAGATTATCTGGATTCTGGATATTTTATTATTGTAACCAGATTATCCGGATTCTGGATATTATATTATTGTAACCAGATGTGACTGGGTCCTTTCCCGAATACTACCCTGATTAAGTATATAAATATATGTTGCTGAAGTTAGTTTATGGTTTTTGATTTGGGACCCAGAAAGGTAAGGTTGGGTCATTGTTAAGGACTGGGAAAAGCAAGTAGAACCAAAATTACTATCTGCAAGCAATATAACTAAGGAACTTTTGTGCTGTAAAGCAAATACTAACCCCATTTTGTATGTTCTAAACAAAAAGTAATGGTTTAAAACAATTAAATAGGTTATCGACAATAATTTACACCCCTAAACTTTTTCAAGTTTAATTTACGCCTCTAAACTTACATTTACCTTGACGTTCTGCAAGATTTTATTTATTATTATAAAATATAGCTCATGACTTGGATAACTTCGATAGGCCCGAGTTACTTCACGTTTTCCAAATGAAATGTAATATTAGGAACTCTTGTTTGTGAAGTCTGGCATTGCAATTTTGCTGTAATTAGTTTTATGTTAATTAGAAGACGAAATCGATAATGTGGAAAATGTTATTATAAAATACAGCTGCTGATCACTTATGATTTGAATAACCTTGATAGGCCCGAGTGGCTTCATGTTTTCCAAATGCAAAGTTTGGAGGTCAACCGTACAATTTTACATTTTTAAAAGGGTTACTTACCCTTTCCATAATATCTCGCAGGGTCATAAGGACCATGAATTTTTCTGTTGTATTGAATTGGATACTCGCCCAGACCCATTACTGACAAATTTTTACGAGAGCTGAAAACCTCCGAAAAAATAAATTCTCTGAACTCCCTGCCTCAATCTTCAAGTCCTCTGTTTTCTTTCTGAAAGGGATATTTACTGAGGGAATTATGTAAGACTACTTTTATTGTTATTCTACACACCGGATGAATTATAACGACTTTCCAAACTAAAACTATCAAGTCATCCCATAAGTAATGTCGTTTTTTAGATTGGAATTTGAAGGACAAAAAAAGATTAAATTGAAACTTTTTAATCTAGTATATATTTTCCATCGGAATCAATGACACTCTGCCAACGTCCTACGAGCTTTTCAATGCCATGTTTATACAATTCAGGCGGTTTTGAGGCAAAAAACGTACAAAGACTGGTGTGCAGGTCATCTAAAGAAGTATACTGTTTCTCGTCAAGATAGTTTTACAGACTCCTGAAGAAATGATAATCTGAAGGCGCAAGGTCTGGAGAATATGGAGGATGTGGAAGTTTTTTCCACCCAAGCTCCTCAATTTTGGCAGAAGTGATCCGAGCGGTATGAGGACGTGCGTTGTCGTGGTGGAACACGATTCCTTTCCGATTAACCAAAGAAGGACTCTTTTCTTTTAGTGCAGTGTTCAATCGATCCAGTTGTTGATAGTAGACTTGAGCGGTGATTGTTTGGTTGTGTGGTAAGGTTTCAAAGTGTATTACACCACCTTTATCCCACCAAACACTAAGCAACACCTTCCGAGGGTGAAGATTTGGTTTTGGCTGTGGTGTCGCTGATTCTCAGGCACAAACCCACTGTCGACAGCGCTTAACATTCTGGTACAGTATCCACTTTTCATCACCAGTCACTAAACGGTGCAAAAACGGATCTTGGAGTTCACGGGAATGAAGAGCTGTGCTAATGCTTACCCGCACCCTCAGATTGTCGACCGACAATTCATGTGGCACCCATTTTCCTAACTTAGACACTTTCCCGAGTTGTTGCAAATGTCGATGGATGGTGGACGGGGATAAATTGAGTTTCTGGGCCAATTCTTCGACAGTTGTTGAACAGTCTTCTAACTCTTCTTCAAGTGCGGCTAACAGCAGGTCATCATCAAACTCAGCAGGGCGTCCAGAGCGTACTGCATCTGTCAAACAGCAGCCACCATTCCTAAACTTTTGAAACCATCTTTGACATTTCCTCACATGCAGAATATCGTTGCCATAAACGTCCTGAATGTTTCGCGTTGCTTCAGTAGCACTATTCCCTTTTTTGAACTCGTAAAGCATTATATGCCTGATATGCTCTTCTGATACCGCCATGTTTATGAGGGGTTCACATAAAACACGCGTCTTCACTGGTCAAGGTCTGTAAAGTATGTAGCGAAACACGATAGATCTCCTCTTGGATATAACCTTCGGAAAATTTATCTTAAACCGAGTAGGACTAGTTTAAACTTAATCTATCGTAAAAAGCGACATTACTTATGGGATGACCTGATCCAAAACAAGTATTCTTTGATTAAAATTTTCCATTCGAATGATCAGTAGTTTTAGTAGTTAAAACTTGTCGGAAACAGCTTGGATCATTAAATCTGAATATACGAGTAAGTATTTAGCCTTAGGAATACATTCCAAAAATTTTTACCATCGTAGTAAGATAATTAACAAAAAATATTTCGGATTTAAATTTTTATTGAAACTGCATACTTTAATTTATAGACAATTGGATTTTAATGGTATAGTACTTAAGTATTTTTCCACTTTAAGTATGCTTTCTTTTTTTTAAGTTAAAACAAAATTGTCTGTTGAAATTAGAATATAAAAATCCGGCTACACTCTGTTTTTGACGTCAACTGCTACAAGACCTGAACTTATATCAAAACCCACCAATATCTAGTCTTGTCAGGTCACGAATGTACAAAATTTCATACTCTTTTGTGAAACAGGAAAAACTGAGACCAGAGATTTACAAAAAATACCACATCCATCAAAATTTTGAGCTTTATATCCAAAGCTAATGAGACCAAATGTGTGAAGCTGCAATCAAAATTAAAGTTACTCATTAGCTTGAAGTAAATAAGTAAGTTTTGCTTCTTTGGTGATAAGAGGCTCTTTGTATAACCTTCTTAACCTTGTTGCTGTTTCGTGCGTTGGTCTCTCTTCACACGAAGGTCAAGCTGGTGGCTCTGCCTCTAGGTCTGGCTTGGTGGAGGAGCGAGTTGCTTTCTTGCGCTCTCCACCGTACATAGCCAAGTACGCCCGGCTCATCTGGTACCGTCCTGAGCCAGGCATCTAGCCTTCTGGCACTGGCGCGTCCTTTCTACTCGTTTGTTGTTGTTGTTTAGCCGATCAGCCCACCCTGATCGAGCAAACCAGCGGCACGCAGGTAACCGATCGCCCTCTCCGGAGTGGACCAGAGGTTCAGCGCACTAGTGATGTTGTGTTGTGTTTGTTGTTGCGCTAGAGCGGTACAGTCTGTCATAATGTGTTCAATTGTTTGTGGTGTGTCCTGGCACAGGTGGCAGGTGTCGTCTATGGAGTTGTCTAGTTTGTGTTTATATGTCCGTAAGTTGGGGTATGTCCACATCGGAATCGTACTAAGTTAACTCGATCCGATTTGCTCAGGCTGATCTCTGACCTGTCAATGGGTGGCGGCTTCGCACCTAGGACCGCATTCGGACCGAGTCGTGTCAGTGCTTTGTGGGTTAGGTGTGTGTGTATGTGTTTTCTGTACTGTGTGATGTCTGTGGGGCGTGGTATGGAATGGAGTATTTGGTTATAATGTCTCTCTGGTGTTACCTTAATGGTGCGAGGTGTTGGTGCATGATTGTACATGTAGTGGCAAGGGTGTTGTGGGTTAGTTGTCGCTGCCATGAATTGTGTTCCCTTCATGTCTAAATGTTCCTAACTTTCAGTATTTTTGTTTCTGTGTGCAGGTGTTCTATTGGTGTTGTTTGAGTGCACCCTGTAATGATACGAAGTGCGTTGTTTTGTATTGTCTGTAAGGTGTTTATGTGTGTGTTTGAGATAATGGGTGCCCAGCATGGGCTAGCATAGTCCATAACTGAGCGAATATATTGTTTGTATATGAGTGATGTTGTTTCCTGCTGGTGTCCAAAGTTTGTGCCTGTTAGTACCCTAAGCGTGTTAAGTCTTGACGTACATTTGTTTTTAATGTCCTGAATGTGGTTTGCAAAAGATAATGATGTGTTGTATGTGACCCCAAGTATTTTGGTCTTGTGAGTGTGTGGAATGTTGATGTTGTTTAGTGTAAGCTGTGGAATTACCTGGTGTTCTTTTGTGTTGCTTGTAAGCAAGGTGATGGTTGATTTTGTGGGCGCTACTTTGAGTCTATTCTGTGTGAGCCAGTCTTGGATACTGTTTATGTATGTTTGTAGGTTATTTGTAGCGGTGTCGATGTTGTTGTGGGTGGATGTTAGAGTGATGTCATCTGCATATGATGATAAGGTAAGCTTGTTATCTATGGGTGTTGGAATGTCATGCATGTATAAGTTGAAGATGTTGGTGAGAGAACAGAGCCTTGAGGGACCCGTTCGGAAAAAGCTTGTTTTTGGATGACTTTTCATTAAATGTGACATGTGAGTATCTTCCTGAAAGATAGTTGCTCAGCCACCTTTTGGTGTTATTGTGCATGTTTGTGTTGAGTATTTTGTTTATGAGAGGGAAGCGTGGGATAGCATCAAATGCTTTACTAATGTCTATTGTTGTTACTAGTGTACGTTGAGCTGGTCGTCTGGAGTTGATGCCATCCATGATATGCTGCGTGAGGTTAGTGAGTAATGTCGTGGTTGAGTGTGGTGGGTCTGAATCCATGTTGAGTAGGCGATAGTGGAATGTGTGGGTTGGTGATTTGTAAGATTAGTCTTTCTGTTACTTTGGAAGGTGTGCATAGTAAAGTAATGGGTCTATAGGAAGCTGGTTCTGTTGGATTTTTGTTTGGTTTGAGTAGTGTAATAATTTTATCTTGTTTCCATATGTCAAGAATAATACAGTGTTGGTGTGAATATGTGCTGATATTTGTGAGAGCTAGTAGTCCTTGTAGGCCCAAGTGTTTAAGTTGTATGTTAGATATGTTGTCTGGTCCAGTAGCCTTCGAATTCTTAATGTTTTTGATGATCTTGGTGGTCTGGTCTGTATTGAAGGGTGTAATTGTCGTGTCGAGTCTGTAGGTTTTCTTGTGTCTGGCTGTTTGTCTGTCTGCGTGTTTCTGGTTGTTGTCTCCGTTTAAGTGACTTATCTTTGCGTAGTGATTAACTAGAATGTTAGCTTGTTGTGTGTATGTTGGGATATTATTTTGGCTGCGACAGATAGCCGCGTGTGAGGTGTGAATGCCGCTGTTGGAGTGGGTAATGCTGTTTATAGTCTTGTATAGCCTGGCTGTATCTGTGGAGTGGTTTAGTGTTGTTATGAATTCCCTGAATGTTTCTGTTTGTTTTTCTTTGAGTTTGTTGTTTATTTCTGTGTTGAGCTGTTGTATCTGCTGTTTTATGGCTTCTGTGTGTGGTGTTTGTGTGTTATATTTGAGGTTGTTACGTTGTCTTATGAGGTGGGCTATTTCTCTAGTGTAATTTAGGTTGTATTTCCTAATGTTGCCTTTGGGTATGTATTTGTTTGCATTATTGATGATCTGATTAAATGTCTTGAGTGTTGTATTGATGTTTATGATGGGTGTGCTGTTTAATGTGGTGAATTGTTCCTCAGTCTGTATTTTGAACTGTTCCCAATCAGCTTTCTTGTAATTTCTGTAAGTGTGCCTAAGGCTGTTGGGGCAGAGTGTAGAATGTGTTGTAATGATGATGTTCAGGTGGTCTGATGACAGTTGTTTTTCTGTTCTCCATTGTGTATGTGTTGCTAGTGAGGGGGAACAGAACGTTATGTCTGGGGAGGAGTTTGAGTATCCTGCTTGATGTGGTATGTGTGTATGTTCTTCTGTATTGTTAAGAATGAAGAGGCTGTTTAGTTGTGTGGCTATGTTGGCGCCTCTGGTGTTGTTTTGGTTGTGCAGGTACCAACTAGTGTCTTTGGCGTTGAAGTCTCCTCCTAAGATGACATTAGTGAGAGAGGCCAGATTGTGTAACTGTGGATTGTAATTGGCTGGCACCTGAGGTGAACTATCTGGTGGGATGTAAATGTTGATTAGTGTGGTGTTGTGTTTTGCGCGTGTCTTAATGTTAACTGCCTGTATTTATATCGTGTTATCTGCTTGGATTGTGTTTGTAATGTTTTGGGTAGCATCAGTGTAGCTAATGCTTTTACGTATGTAAGTGATGAGTCCACCCCCGTTACCCCCAGTACGATCATGACGGATCGCCGTGAAGTCAGGGATGGTGGGTGTTTTGTGTGTGTGCGTTTTAGTTTTGTTTCTTGTATAAGTGCTATGTGAATGTTTTGTTTGTGTACGAATTCCCTAAGCTGCATGATTTTGTTTGTGAGGCCATCTACGTTGTACTGTAATATGTTAATATTATACTTCTGTATGTGTCTCATGGTGCTATTGTGTCTATGTCTTTGTGTATGGTGACATGTGTAAGTTGTAGTGGGGCCTGGATTAGTCTTAATGTCGCCAGAGAGTAAGAGTAGTTCGGAGAGCACGCAATTGCTCCCTGTAATTGAAAAAATAGCACGCTGAGAATAGGTCCGGCCCCGGGAGCCGATCGGCACTCTACTCGTTTGTTGAATGTGGCACTTACAGGCGTGGTCTTATAGAGAGCTCTCTTTGCAATTCAGTTTGGTCGTTTAGATATAAGATTGTTGCATCGTGCAATGGTGCAGGTTGTGTTGCTGTTGTTGCAAGGTTTAGAAAGAAGACCATAAATGGTGCACCTTTTGTTTTTATTCTTAATTTTATGCAACTGAGGCCTAAAGTTGGCCCACATCGAGTCAGCAACCCTGAGGTAAGACCTAATAGGACCTCCAAGTCCGTAAGTTTGTTTTAGTCTAGCTTCACTTAGGCTATAAGTTAAAGTAGCCCCTCAGAGATTGGCCGTTCAAAGCTCAGCTGGGATTCTGAACCCAATCAAAATAAATAAAATAACATGGTCCTTCGAACCGAATTCTAGCCTAAGACTGAATCAGTGACTATTTTTCGGCAAAGTTCTGATTGTGTAAATTGTAGCCTAAGTTAGATCTGGACGGGTTGAGCATAATTTGAGTTAAGGTCCCAGGGTACAAAGTTTGGCCCATTGCGAAACTTGGCCGCTAGTCTGTGGTTGTTTTGGGTCTACATTTGGTTTTATTGTTCGTAGGCGGAGGTTGCAGACTTCAGTGTGCCAGTTCTTGGGTGGAAAATTTGGTATTCCAGACTGACAGGGCCGCCGAGAGGGCGGGGAAGCCGGGTTATATCTCCGGGACCCGGACCTCTAGGGGGCCCGGAAAGATTAAATAACATACATTTTATAGAGATTATCATACTGTATGTTTTGAATAGTGACTCAGACATATAATCAGTTTGCTTGTTATATACACAAAAAAACATTCATAATAAAATACTAAGTAAACAGGGGGCCAATATACCAATCCTTCCCCAGGCCCATGGCAACTCTCGCCGGCCCTGCAGGCTGGTGGTTGGTCACTACCCCAACCACTGCAACCAGGCAATTCAGTTTACTTGACAAAAGGCAAATTTTGAGTTTGGTCAGTTTGGTTAAGTATTTTGGCTAATTCAACTTATTTGGCATTGAACCCAGTTGTTTGTTTGCATTGAAGATGCGTGCAGCTGAATTGAACAAGTTTAGAAAAAAGAGAAGGGCCTACAAAGGTCTAATTACAAAGGTCATTGCCACTATACATTCTGCCATAGAGCAAGAGAATTTAAGTTTAGTGACTGCGCAGTTTTCCATATTAGAAACTAAAAAAGGTTGCTCCAAGCGAAGTAAATGTTAAAATGGAGGCTCTTTTAGAAGAGGATGAAATGGAAAATTAAATAATTTACTTTGAAGAGATTATTGATGACATAATTAAAGCGAGCCACAGAGCAAAGGAGTTTAGCAGCTCAGTACAGTTAGAGACCAAGTCTAATAATGAAACACAGCCCTCAACAAACAGTGTTTGTGAAGTTAAGGTTAACAGATCTGCAGTTCAATTACCGAGGATTGTACTCAAAACATTTTCTGGGAGTATTCAGGAATGGCAAAGATGGGCAGCCAGTTTTCAGTCAGCAGTTCATTCTAGTCAAGTGTTAAGTGCGGTGGAGAAGTTTAATTATTTGCAGTCCCTCTTGCAAGGGGACGCAGCAAAGACAATAGCAGGATTAGCATTAACAGAGGCTAATTATAATGTGGCTTGAGGATACATTAAAGAAACAGTCTGGTAAGCCGGAGACCTTAATTAAAAGTCATCTCCGCGAACTTTTAGCTATACCTCCTGTTAATAATCTCAATAGTGTCAAGGAGTTACGGCAGTTATATGATCTATTTGAAGTTAGAACTAGGTCCCTGGACAACTTGGGTGTAGGAATGGAAAGGTATGGTGTAATGTTGTTCACTATACTGGAGTCTAAATTGCCTAGCTCAATTTTGCTAGAATTAAGTAGGGGACACTCTTACAGAACATGTGTACATCCCCCTTCAGCAGATGTTAAGCCTTTAGGCAGTGGCGGTTCCTCATATGGGCAATATGGGCAGCCGCACAGGGCGGCATTTGTGGAGGGGCGGCATGAGCGCCTGCAAAAAAAATAAAAATAAAAAAGATCAAGAGTGTGGAGCCCCTGAGATATCAGGCAGCTGCAGTGAGAGATGCACTGATCGAGGTGAGGGACCACACCAAAGACTCTGTAATAAAGGTCGAGGCTCAATCTCTGTCAGAGGAGGTTGGGTCATACTGCTTCGCCATTTGTTCAGTGGTGTGGCATGACCTGTTGTGCCAAATTCAGCATGTGAGCAAGCAGATGCAGTCTCGTAGCATGCACGTTGATGTTGCAGTAAATCTCCTAAAAAAAACAGAGAGAGGTCTCCGCAATTACAGGGCAACAGGTTTTGTGGCTGCACAAATGGCAGCCACAGATATCTGTGAACAAATGAATGTGGAGGCTGTGTTAAAACAAAAACGGCTGAGGTCCACAAAGCGGCACTTCTCCTATGAAGCATCTGATGAGCCCTTGATTGATGCTTTGAAGAAGCTGGAGGTGACATTTTTCAATGCAGTGGTTGATGCTGCAACATCAGCCATTCAGGAAAGATTTTCCACGTTGGAAATTGTGGGAGAGAAGTTTGGAGTGCTGACACATTTCCAAAATCTCACATTTGAGGAGCTGACAGAACAATGTGTGAACCTTAGTACTACACTACACTTTAAGGGACAATCTGACTTGGATGGCAGAGAGCTTGCACAGGAGCTGAAGAACTTGCCTGACTTGCCATCAAAGACCATATCCTTGCTTGAACTGCTGACATTTATCCATGAAAGGGAGCTCTCTGAAATATATCCAAATTTGTGGACTGCTCTCAGAATTGGTCTTACTCTTCCAGTCACTGTTGCTGAAGCAGAGAGGAGCTTTTCAAAGCTGAAGCTCATCAAATCCTACCTGAGGTCAACTATGTCACAGGAACGCCTTACCGGTCTGGCCATCATCAGTATAAATCATACAATTGCTGAGCAGATTTCATATGATGATTTAATTCATGACTTTGCATCAAGGAAGGTAAGAAGAGTCAGGCTTTAGATGGCAGTTGTGCTGTGGTGCAATTTATTTTGTTTCTTGTTCAAGTGTAGCATAATAATTACCCTCTCTTAAGTGTCTTATCTATTTATGTGATAGAGCATTTGTACAATTTAGAAATTTGATTCTCTAGTTTATTTATGGCAGTTGTGCAATTTAATTTGTATTTTTCCTGTTCATAGTATCATAATTACATTCTCTTAAGTGAGTTATTCTATTTACGTGATGAAGGATTTGTAAAATTCAGAAATTTGAGTCTTTGTTTTGGTTCTGAAGTTCCAACAATTAGTCCAATAAAAAGTTATTTTGTGAAAGAGTTATGTCTGTCCTTTATTTTGGGGGGATTCGAATGTGTGTGTGTTGGCGAACAGGGGGGGGGGGGCGCTGAAGGTGAGGTTCGCCCAGGGCGTCATGTAAGCTAGGACCGCCACTGCCTTTAGGCACAGAATTAGCAAGACGAGAGGGAATTGAGTTTGCACAGTGGGATGTTAAACAGGGGGACAAAGGCAGATACAGCACCAAAGTTACTACAAAAAGGTATAGCCCAGGTACAGTGTCAGCTCAACATGCATCCTCTGAGAATAAATTAAAGGGAATCAAGGAGTGCATATTTTGCGCAACCACAAGTCATATAAATGTGAAATGGCTGAGACTTTACCCGTTGAGGAGAGAAAGGACAGGGTAACTAAGTCCACAGCATGTTTTAAATGTTTTTAGAAAGGTTACAGAGCAAGGTTTTGTAAGTTTAAAACTTTGTGCAAGAAATGCAATGGCCGGCATCAGCCATTATTGTGTGAAAACACTCCTAGTAGACCTACTCCAGAAGTAGAGACATCAGTGGCACATGCCACTGCTATGAAAGGAAGTAAGAGTAAAGGGGGTTATTGCAAACAGCTGCAGCATTATTAATTGGTAATGATGGAGAAGCTACTGTAAGAGTGTCATTTGATAGTGGTAGCCAGTGTAACTTTATTAAGACCAGAATTTCTAGAAATTTGAAGTTTAAAGAACTTAAGAGGGAAAACTTAAGAATTTCTGGGTTTGGGGGTTGTAGTGATACATATATACATTAAATACAAGTATAAATCTTTATTAGGTTTTACTGAACATATAACTCACCTATAATATACTTAAACAGAGACAACAACCAGAAACACGCAGACAGACAAACAGCCAGACACAAGAAAACCTACAGACTCGACACGACCATTACATCCTTCAATACAGACCAGACCACCAACATCATCAAAAACATTAAGAATTCGAAGGCTACTGGACCAGAAAACATACACATTAAACACTTGAGCCCACAGGGAATACTAGCTCTCACAAACATCAATTAGCACATATTCATACCAACACTGCATTATTCCTGACATATGGAAACAAGGTAAAATTATTACACTACTCAAACCAAACAAAAATCCAACAGAACCAGTTTGCTGTAGACCCATTATTTTACTATGCACACCTTCCAAAGTAACAGAAAGACTAATCTTACAAATCAACAACCCACACATGCCACTATCGCCTACTCAACATGGATTCAGACCTCACCACTCAACCACGAAAATACTTACTAACCTCACGCAACACATCATGGATGGCATCAACTCCAGAAGACCAGCTCAACGTACACTATTAGCAACAATAGACATTAGTAAAGCATTTGATGTTATCCCACGCTTCCCTCTCATAAACAAAATACTCAACACAAACATGCACAATAACACCAAACGGTGGCTGAGCAACTATCTTTCAGGAAGATACATGTCACATTTAATGGTAAGTCATCCAAAAACAAGCTTTCTCCGAACGGGGTCCCTCAAGGCTCTGTTCTCTCACCAACACTCTTCAACTTATACACGCATGACATTCCAACACCCATAGATAACATGCTTACCTTATCATCATGCAGATGACATCACTCTAACATCCACCCACAACAACATCGACACCGCTACAAATAACCTACAAACATACATAAACAGTATACAATACTGGCTCTCACACAGTAGACTCAAAGCAGCGCCCACAAAATCAACCATCACCTTGCTAACAAGCAACACAAAAGAACACTAGGTAACTCCACAGCTTACATTAAACAACACCAACATTCCACATACTTACAGGACCAAAATACTTGGGGTCACATACAACACATCATTATCTTTTGCAAACCACATTCAGGACATTATAAACAAATGTACGCAAGTCTTAACACGCTTAGGGTACTAACAGGCAAAAACTTTGGACACCAGCAGAAAACAACATCACTCATATACAAGCAATATATTCGTTCAGTTATGGACTATGCTAGCCCATGCTGGGTACCCATTATTTCAAACACACACACATAAACACCTTACAGACAATACAAAACAACGCACTTCGTATCATTACAGGATGTACTCAAACAACACCAATAGAACACCTACACAC
Organism: Bathynomus jamesi; assembly: GCA_023014485.1. Taxonomy (NCBI): domain Eukaryota; kingdom Metazoa; phylum Arthropoda; class Malacostraca; order Isopoda; family Cirolanidae; genus Bathynomus; species Bathynomus jamesi. The sequence goes on along the minus strand of JAJOZX010001380.1, from coordinate 563,470 downwards.
AGAAACAAAAATACTGAAAATTAGGGAACATTTAAACATGAGGGGAACACAATTCATGGCAGCAGCGACGACTAACCCACAACACCTTTGCCACTACATGTACAATCACGCATCGACACCTCGCACCATTAAGGTAACACCAGAGAGACATTATAACCAAATACTCCATTCCATACCACGCCCCACAGACATCACACAGTACAGAAAACACACACACACACACATATACACACACACACACACACACCTAACTCACAAAGCACTGACACGACTCGGTCCGAATGCGGTCCTAGGTGCGAAGCCGCCACCCATTGACAGGTCAGAGACCAGCCTGAGCAGATCGGATCGAGTTAACTTAGCACGATTCCGTGTGGAGATCACTCCAACTTACAGGCATATAAACATAGACTAGACAACTCCATCTGTGCCAGGACACACCATAAACAACTGAACACATTATGACAGACTGTACCGCTCTAGCACAACATAGAACACAATACAACATCACTAGTGTGCTGAACCTCTGGTCCACTCCGGAGAGGGTGATCGGTTACCTGTGTGCCACCGGCTTGCTCAATCAGGGTAGGCTGATCGGCTAACCAACAACAACTATAGTATACAAAGTATCTGAAATAAAAGAAGGAAAATGGTTATGGTCATGAAACAACAGTAATACAGATAATAGGTAAATTATAATAATAAGAATAACATATTGATCACATTCATTACACCACATTCTCCCCAACCGACAGAACAAGTTTATACCTACAATTGCTTTTGTCGGTAAAGAAGTGGTTTGTTACGTGTACGTCCAGAGCGACGTACAGTTTATTAGTCACTGATTCCATGGATTCCGGCAATGGCGTTGGCTCGTTTACAGTGAGAGTCTGAAAGGTATCACTTGTGTTATCATCGGTTCCAGTGATATCAGTATCTGTGATTGTCATGTGTGGTGAAACTTCCACGAGTTCATTCTGGTTATTGTCCATGCATGCCTCTTCAGAAGTGTTCAGACGTGTCTGACCGACTGGTGCCAGATCTCTCAGAGATACTGTTGATTCCATTCCATCAGAGTATCTTATGTGAGCGTTCTGCGGATTTGCTTCGATCGACGAGCTCTACCTCATCGACCAACGGATCGTATTTGCTGTTTCTTACATGTCTGCGTAATAAAACTGGTCCCGGAGTAGAGATCTATGTAGGAATGGAGTGACCACTAGTCGATCGATGTTGAAACAAAAACAGTCTCTCATGAGGTGTTGTATTGATGGCAGTACATAGAAGCGACCGTATTGAGTGTAGTGCATCTCGTAAGACCGACTCCCAATTAGATTCTGAGAGGTCACGGGCTCTCAGTGCAAGCGATAACGCTTTCCAGATGATCCCATTAAATTGCTCACACTGGCCGTTACCTCGAAGATTGTATGGTGTGGTTCGGCTTTTCGATATTCCGTGACTTGTGAGAAAATCAGTAAGTTCCCTGCTCATGAATGAGCGGGAATTTCATAAAGGAAATAGTTGTTGTTGTTGTTGTTTAGCCGATCAGCCCACCCTGATCGAGCAAGCCGGCGGCACGCAGGTAACCGATCGCCCTCTCCGGAGTGGACCAGAGGTTCAGCGCACTAGTGATGTTGTGTTGTGTTCGTTGTTGTGCTAGAGCGGTACAGTCCGTCATAATGTGTTCAATTGTTTGTGGTGTGTCTTGGCACAGGTGGCAGGTGTCGTCTATGGAGTTGTCTAGTCTGTGTTTATATGTCCGTAAGTTTGGGTGATGTCCACATCGGAATCGTGCTAAGTTCACTCGATCCGATCTGCTCAGGCTGATCTCTGACCTGTTAATGGGTGGCGGCTTCGCACCTAGGACCGCATTCGGACCGAGTCGTGTCAGTGCTTTGTGGGTTAGGTGTGTGTGTATGTGTTTTCTGTACTGTGTGATGTCTGTGGGGCGTGGTATGGAATGGAGTATTTCGTTATAATATCTCTCTGGTGTTACCTTAATGGTGCGAGGTGTTGGTGCATGATTGTACTGTACATGTAGTGGCAAGGGTGTTGTGGGTTAGTTGTCGCTGCTGCCATGAATTGTGTTCCCCTCATGTCTAAATGTTCCCTAACTTTTAGTATTTTTGTTTCTGTGTGCAGGTGTTCTATTGGTGTTGTTTGAGTGCATCCTGTAATGATACGAAGTGCGTTGTTTTGTATTGTTTGTAAGGTGTTTATGTGTGTGTGTGAGATAATGGGTGCCCAGCATGGGCTAGCATAGTCCATAACTGAGCGAATATATTGTTTGTATATGAGTGATGTTGTTTCCTGCTGGTGTCCAAAGTTTGTGCCTGTTAGTACCCTAAGCGTGTTAAGTCTTGACGTACATTTGTTTTTAATGTCCTGAATGTGGTTTGCAAAAGATAATGATGTGTTGTATGTGACACCAAGTATTTTGGTTCTGTGAGTGTGTGGAATGTTGATGTTGTTTAGTGTAAGCTGTGGAATTACCTGGTGTTCTTTTGTGTTGCTTGTAAGCAAGGTGATGGTTGATTTTGTGGGCGCTACTTTGAGTCTATTGTGTGTGAGCCAGTCTTGTATACTGTTTATGTATGTTTGTAGGTTATTTGTAGCGGTGTCGATGTTGTTGTGGGTGGATGTTAGAGTGATATCATCTGCATATGATGATAAGGTAAGCTTGTTATCTATGGGTGTTGGAATGTCATGCATGTATAAGTTGAAGAGTGTTGGTGAGAGAACAGAGCCTTGAGGGACCCCGTTCGGAAAAAGCTTGTTTTTGGATGACTTGCCATTAAATTTGACATGTGAGTATCTTCCTGAGAGATAGTTGCTCAGCCACCTTTTGGTGTTATTGTGCATGTTTGTGTTGAGTATTTTGTTTATGAGAGGGAAGCGTGGGATAGCATCAAATGCTTTACTAATGTCTATTGTTGCTAATAGTGTACGTTGAGCTGGTCTTCTGGAGTTGATGCCATCCATGATGTGCTGCGTGAGGTTAGTGAGTAATGTCGTGGTTGAGTGGTGAGGTCTGAATCCATGTTGAGTAGGCGATAGTGGTATGTATGGAAAACTGATGAGTGGGTAGTTGGGAGGTAACGAAAATGGTTCACTGAGTAGGTAGGTAGTTAATCTAACAATTATTAAATTCCTTTTATGTCAATAACTGGGTGGATGAAACCAATTGGTTGCTCACCAGAGTTATTCTCCACACTAGTATTTATATACTGTGTGACAAGAGCGTGCTCGGTAATAGATATACATTACCGATCAACCAACCGGGGAAAAAACCAACACGACGCTGGTGGAAAAAGCCCCGCGAAAAAGAAGACAAAGGAGAACGAAAACGAGGAACGGGGCGAGAAGGACGGAACTGGAGAAGGGACGAGAACAGACAACGAAAAAGATCCCCACCAGCAAGTACGCTCTCAACAAAAACAGAAGGGGAAAAGAGACTCTCTAATAACTAGCAGTAAGTGACTAATTGTGTTTTTAACCCAGGTTTACGTAGATTCATTAAATTAAGCTGGGTCAGACAACTTAGGCCTACATTGTGGCCTAAGACCCAGCATCAACTCATAGCTTAACAAAGGTAAAGGTAGATTGCCCTAACCTAGTTTGGTGAGGAATCCTACTGTGGACCTCAATTTATCTGCACGCTCTGGACCATTTCCGGAATCTCTAGGCTGACCCCTCTAGGCTAGACTTGATCTACTCTATAGTTAGACTGGAGAAATAAGGGGTGGGTTAATTGTGGACCAATTCATACAGAGCATTTTTCACATTGGTGGTCCGTGTGTGGGGAATTTACAAACCTTAACCTTACTTAACAAAAATTGCAGAATTAGGCTAAATGGTCTAGCCTAAGCCTAACCTAATCAAGCCTAAAGTAACAAACTTGCCTAATTAGGTCTACAACCTAGGGCCTAACTAGGAAACATTTACATTTAAGGAGTCTCATTTTCTTATAAGCTTAGACCTGAGTGACACATAAGTACTTGGGGGGATTAAACCAAATTTAAAACTTGACTGTTTTGTCTGTGATCTCTCTTCTCTGGTAATTTCTTCTTGTCCCCTATATTTCATTACGATCCCCAGTTAAACAACATTAGTGAACAAGCATTTAAAATGCATACAACTCCAAGCATCCAATTCTTCTTTTAAGGAAGAATCACTCAACAGATTTTTTCAACAGGCACATGCATTCCTTGCAATCTGTGTGTATATATATGTATATATACACTGTACTCTTTACATGTGCCACAAATACACTCAACCTATCTGAACATAAGCAATGATTGCATGGGTTACTCAAAAGGGTCTTATGGCCTACTTTGGCCATAGCCCAAACACTGAACCTTGGTCTTATGGCCTACTTTGGCCATAGCCCAAACACTGAACGTTGGTCTTATGGCCTACTTTGGCCATAGCCCAAACACTGAACCTTGGTCTTATGGCCTACCTTGGCCATGGGCCAAACAATAAAGGTCTTATGGCCTACCTTGGCCATGGGCCAAACAATAAAGGTCTAATGGCCTACCTTGGCCATGGGCCAAACAATAAAGGTCTAATGGCCTACCTTGGCCATGGGCCAAACAATAAAGGTCTTATGGCCTACCTTGGCCATGGGCCAAACAATAAAGGTCTTATGGCCTACCTTAGCCATGGACCAAACAATAAAGGTCTTATGGCCTACCTTGGCCATGGGCCAAACAATAAAGGTCTTATGGCCTACCTTGGCCATGGGCCAAACAATAAGGGTCTTATGGCCTACCTTGGCCATGGGCCAAATAACAATTGAACCTTGGTCTTATGGCCTACCTTGGCCATGGGCCAAATAACAATTGAACCTTGGTCTTATGGCCTACCTTGGCCATGGGCCAAACAATAAAGGTCTTATGGCCTACCTTGGCCATGGGCCAAACAATAAAGGTCTTATGGCCTACCTTGGCCATAGGGAAAACTATTACAAGGGTCTTATGGCCTACCTTGGCCATAGGGAAAACTATTACTTTGGACTTAGTGAATAGTGAGGGTAGCACCACTCCAGTGAGATGTCTTATAGACTGTTGTTCTCAACAAACATTTGTTTCGCAAAATGTAGTTAATAAATTGGGTTTGACACCAAACCCGAATGAACAAAAACTCAATATTGCATCCTTTGTTAAGGATAACTCGGACAAAATAGCTATAAGACAATTGACCTGGAACTACATTTAGAAAATAAATTAGAGAAAATTGAAGCAGTTATTATTTCTAAAGTAGGACAAAACAAACTGGTTATACCCAAACTAGAACAAACCATAAATCATATGGGGGTACCACAGACACTAACTACATTAAGAAAAACTTATTGGATACCCAAGGGAAGGATCACTGTTAAAACAGTCCTGAGTGAGTGTGTCACATGTAGGCGTATTCATGCTAGGCCCTATAGGAAACCAAATCCTCCTGCTTTGCCAGAGGAGAGAGTTACTCTCAACAGACCCTTTGAGACTGTAGGCATTGACTATACAGGAGCATTGACTGTAGGGGTGGGTGACACTGAACAAAAAATGTACATTGTACTGTTTACATGTGCTGCCTCACGAGCTGTTTATTTGGATGTTGTGGAGGACTTTACAGCAGAATCTTTTGTTGCTGTCTTTAAGAGATTCTGTGCACGACATTCAGTACCAAAGACAGTTTGGACTGACAATGCTACATATTTCAAGGCTGGTGAACAAGTCATCCACGACTTGTTAAGCGATGAACTCACACAATTATATATAAAAAATTCAAACATAAAGTGGAAGTATATTCCAGTTGCCTCTCCTTGGTATGGTTCTATCTGGGAGAGAAATATACAAACAGTAAAGAATTGCTTGAAGAAAGCAATTGGTAAAAAAGAGATACACTTATTTGAGTTGCTCACTCTCCTGGCTGAGATTGAGAACATCATCAACAATAGACCACTCACTTATGTGAGTGACAACATTAATGACTTGGAACCATTAACTCCAAATCATTTGATTCGGGGAGAACAAGTTAGTCTCCTGCCGGACTACAATATAGACTCTTCAGAAGACCCAAACTGGACTCAACGACATGATGAGCTCCAGACTAAGTTACAACATTTAACTAGAGTTAAAGCTCATTTCATTAAACAGTGGAAAACTGAGTACTTGATGGGTCTAAGGGAGAGACATAAACAAATGACTAAGAAGGATTGGTCTGACACAATTAAGGTAGGGGACCTTGTTCTCATACATGACAGTACTCCAAGACAATACTGGCCTCTGGCTAGAGTTTCAGAACTCAGACCAGGGGCAGACGGGGTAACAAGAGTGGTCAAATTAAGGACTTCAACGGGTGACACAACAAGAGACATTTCTCTTTTGTACCCTTTAGAGTCTGGACCCAAAACAATGGACTTTGGAGAACCTTCTCCACTGACAGTAACAACTGGAGACACTGAACTTCCAGTAACTATTCCTTTGACAGTAGGAGTGGTAACGCATCCTACTACAACATTGACAGACACAAGACCTCAGCGACAAACAGCATTAAAAGCGCGACTATTTTTACAACAAAAAATAGATGCTGGGGAATTGTAATTTTATCTTCTAACTTTCACTTTTTCTTTTCTTATGGTAAAGACCATAGACAGTTTCATCCTATGGATGTATATTTTCTCTTCTAATTAAATGCTACACCTTCTCCATGAGAAGGTGAGGATAGGCACTGTTAATCAGATTAACAGGCATTTACAGTCAAATAGTTAGCTAGTCTACACTCAGACATAAAAATTGGTGACAATGACACCAAAATTTTTATCTCCCGGGGCCCCCAGTATATGGAAAACTGATGAGTGGGTAGTTGGGAGGTAACGAAAATGGTTCACTGAGTAGGTAGGTAGTTAATCTAACAATTATTAAATTCCTTTTATGTCAATAACTGGGTGGATGAAACCAATTGGTTGCTCACCAGAGTTATTCTCCACACTAGTATTTATATACTGTGTGACAAGAGCGTGCTCGGTAATAGATATACATTACCGATCAACCAACCGGGGAAAAAACCAACACGACGCTGGTGGAAAAAGCCCCGCGAAAAAGAAGACAAAGGAGAACGAAAACGAGGAACGGGGCGAGAAGGACGGAACTGGAGAAGGGACTAGAAAAGACAACGAAAAAGATCCCCACCAGCAAGTACGCTCTCAACAAAAACAGAAGGGGAAAAGAGACTCTCTAATAACTAGCAGTAAGTGACTAATTGTGTTTTTAACCCAGGTTTACGTAGATTCATTAAATTAAGCTGGGTCAGACAACTTAGGCCTACATTGTGGCCTAAGACCCAGCATCAACTCATAGCTTAACAAAGGTAAAGGTAGATTGCCCTAACCTAGTTTGGTGAGGAATCCTACTGTGGACCTCAATTTATCTGCCCGCTCTGGACCATTTCCGGAATCTCTAGGCTGACCCCTCTAGGCTAGACTTGATCTACTCTATAGTTAGACTGGAGAAATAAGGGGTGGGTTAATTGTGGACCAATTCATACAGAGCATTTTTCACAGTATGTGTGGGTTGGTGATTTGTAAGATTAGTCTTTCTGTTACTTTGGAAGGTGTGCATAGTAAAGTAATGGGTCTATAGGAAGCTGGTTCTGTTGGATTTTTGTTTGGTTTGAGTAGTGTAATAATTTTACCTTGTTTCCATATGTCAGGAATAATACAGTGTTGGTATGAATATGTGCTGATATTTGTGAGAGCTAATATTCCTTGTGGGCCCAAGTGTTTAAGGTGTATGTTAGATATGTTGTCTGGTCCAGTAGCCTTCGAATTCTTAATGTTTTTGATGATCTTGGTGGTCTGGTCTGTATTGGAGGGTGTAATGGTCATGTCGAGTCTGTAGGTTTTCTTGTGTCTGGCTGTTTGTCTGTCTGCATGTTTCTGGTTGTTGTCTCTGTTTAAGTGACTTATCTTTGCGTAGTGATTAACTAGAATGTTAGCTTGTTGTGTGTATGTTGGGATATTATTTTGGCTGCGACAGATAGCCGCGTGTGAGGTGTGAATGCCGCTGTTAGAGTGGGTAATGCTGTTTATAGTCTTGTATAGCCTGTATGTATCTGTGGAGTGGTTTAGTGTTGTTATGAATTCCCTGAATGTTTCTGTTTGTTTTCTTTGAGTTTGTTGTTTATTTCTGTGTTGAGCTGTTGTATCTGCTGTTTTATGGCTTCTGTGTGTGGTGTTTGTGTGTTATATTTGAGGTTGTTACGTTGCCTTATGAGGTGGGCTATTTCTCTAGTGTAATTTGGGTTGTATTTCCTAATGTTGCCCTTGGGTATGTATTTGTTTGCATTATTGATAATCTGATTAAATGTCTTGAGTGTTGTATCGATGTTTATGATGGGTGTGCTGTTTAATGTGGTGAATTGTTCCTCAGTCTGTATTTTGAACTGTTCCCAATCAGCTTTCTTGTAATTTCTGTAAGTGTGCCTAAGGCTGTTGGGGCAGAGTGTAGAATGTGTTGTAATGATGATGGGCAGGTGGTCTGATGACAGTTGTTTTTCTGTTCTCCATTGTGTATGTGTTGCTAGTGAGGGGGAACAGAACGTTATGTCTGGGGAGGAGTTTGAGTATCCTGCTTGATGTGGTATGTGTGTATGTTCTTCTGTATTGTTAAGAATGAAGAGGCTGTTTAGTTGTGTGGCTATGTTGGCGCCTCTGGTGTTGTTTTGGTTGTGCAGGTACCAACTAGTGTCTTTGGCGTTGAAGTCTCCTCCTAAGATGACATTAGTGAGAGAGGCAAGATTGTGTAACTGTGGATTGTAATTGGCTGGCACCTGAGGTGAACTATCTGGTGGGATGTAAATGTTGATTAGTGTGGTGTTGTGTTTTGCGCGTGTTTTAATGTTAACTGCCTGTATTTCTATCGTGTTATCTGCTTGGATTGTGTTTGTAATGTTTTGGGTAGCATCAGTGTAGCTAATGCTTTTACGTATGTAAGTGATGAGTCCACCCCCGTTACCCCCAGTACGATCTTGACGGATCGCCGTGAAGTCAGGGATGGTGGGTGTTTTGTGTGTGCGTTTTAGTTTGTTTTTTGTATAAGTGCTATGTGAATGTTTTGTTTGTGTACGAATTCCCTAAGCTGCATGATTTTGTTTGTGAGGCCATCTACGTTGTACTGTAATATGTTAATATTATACTTCTGTATGTGTCTCATGGTACTATTGTGTCTATGTCTTTGTGTATGGTGACATGTGTAAGTTGTAGTGGGGCCTGGATTAGTCTTAATGTCGCCAGAGAGTAAGAGTAGTTCGGGGAGCACGCAATTGTTCCCTGTAATTGAAAAAATAGCACGCTGAGAATAGGTCCGGCCCCGGGAGCCGATCGGCACTCTGACCGTGCCACGCAACAGGCCGTCGACTGCCAGTCTGGCCAACCGTAGACAGCCCGCTGCACGGAGATTTGAGGAAGTTTGGCCACCAGCGCGTTGATGTTTTGGTTTGACGTCGCTTCTTCGCGTTGACGTGTCCTGCGCTGGAGGATGCAGCCACTGTTTAGAGCTTCCTCGTCAGCTGCTAACACTTTTTTCACGTTGTTCTAGCTACTGTACCTTTTCAGACGTTTTTCATAAACAAATCTTTATAAACAAATATGCAATTTTGTCTTGCTCTCTTTGTTGGAGTTCTGAAAATGAATTGCCCTCCTCTCTGCTAAATTGCTCTAATATGGACTCTGTTTCTTCTCTTTCTTTTATTTTCACTAGAAATATGTCTAAAATTCAATACAGAAATCTTCTTGGGAAGAATTTAGCACCACAAAGTTAAAACTGTGGAGCACAAAATGTCAGACGGATATGTTGGCTATATTGTTGTTCCCTAGTGTTTGTTGCTTACTACTCTGATTCTGCCTTCATAGCTAACTGCACATGGCTGATCAGGAACTTTTCTCAAGAACTTGTCGATATTAGTTCTTAACTGTAATTAGTTAATTTGGTGCAGTGGAAGTTCCTCATTTCATTTGATAGTATATTCACGGGCGCTGATAGAAATCAACAGAAATTTCTGGGCCCAGTCCGAGACAAATTTCAAGAACCGGGTCCTCTTCTTCGTTTGGGGGTGCATATCGACATGGGCCGATTAACTGTACTTGGGGCCTGAGGCTAATTTTATTTTGGGGGCCCTTCTATAGATTTTTATTAACAATACATGTACATGTACATTACATAATACATTTACACCAATTACATGTACGGTGCTTAGGCTAATTGAGAAATAAACATAAAAAACCTTAACACAGTGTATTTTGCAGTTTGCTAAAACAAAACAGTATAATCAAACTTCACTTCAGGGCCTATAAAACGTAAAATAAAATGGAATTTGTCAGTTTGTGTATTCTGTCATATTTAATCAAAGTTTGCCTTTCGAGCTTTCTGGTTTGCGAAATCTCGAATTATATCATCGAAACTCAGTTACCGAAAAATGATACTTTCTGTGTACATCAGTGAGAGCATATTCAGCCGTTCTTACTTCATTTTTGCTCTAGCTTCAGCCTTTATCCGCTTCAGCTTTGAAAAGCTGCGTTCACCAGTACAGTTTGAGACCATGAGGCATAGATACATTCGAAAAGATATTTCCACATTAGCAAAGATGTCTTTCAAGGGTCACTGGCAATATCTGGCATATTAACGCTGAAATAAGCCCCATTGAAATTAACACAGTCACTTAACTAGATCCGCTTTGATTGGGGCCCCTCTCAAACATGGGGACTGAGGCTTCAGACTCAATTGCCTCAATGATAATCCGCCACTGCATATCGGGTCTCCTGATTCAGTGGGACCGTGACATCTGTACTGGTTGTACCACCCTGTCGGCGGTCCTCAACACATTAAATAGTTTTGGGCGGCATATCTGTGTGTGTGTGTGTGTGTGTGTGTGTGTGTGTATACACACTAGGGGCACTCAATATATTTTGCCCCACCTTTTTTCTTAGCTAAATAATAGGCCATGGGGCTGAAATGTCTTGGGCCGTAAGTTTGAACTTTCTGCGCTTCACATGACCGGATTTTTTCCAGTTTGAACCTCCCTTCCTTGTATAAAACCGCTTTTAAACGCCTTTGTATAAAACCGATGGTTAATGCAGTTTCGAAAATGGCGTCTGACAGTGATGTGCGTCGTAAACAGAGAGCTGTTATCGAGTTATTAATCGCAGAGAAGGAAACAGTTGGAAATGTTCACAAACGTCTACAAAACGTTTACGGAGATGCTGTTGTTGATCGAAGCACAGATGGACGCTGGTCTAAACGTGTGAGATCATCGGAGAGAGGGAGAGCCAGCCTCAATGATGAGCCACGCAGCGGTTGTCCGGCATCGGCTGTAACATCTCACACTGTGCAACGTGCTAACAGCATCATTCGATCAAATCGGCGCGTCACATACAAGGAGCTATCACTGGAGCTAGGAATTAGTGAAGGAAGTGTGAATACGATAATTCAGCAACTGGGATACTCAAAAGTGTGTTCACGGTTTGTTCCTCGCCAACTGACTGAAGATCACAAAGCCCAAAGAAAAGAAATTGCTTCTGAGTCGTTGGTTCGATATGAGACAGAAGGGGATGACTTGCTTTCACGAATTATGACTGGGCATGAGACTTGGGTACACCACTTTGAACCTGAAACAAAACGCCAATCCATGGAGTGGCATCACGCAGACTCCCCACGCAAGAAAAAGTTCAAAATGGTTCCCTCTGCAGGAAAGATTATGGCCACCATCTCTGGGACATGAAAGGGGTGATTCTGGTGGACATTATGAAGAAAGGATAAACAATCAACTCGGAGGCATATATTGCTACCCTACAGAGATTCCAGAGACGTATAAAGAGAGTTCGACCGGAGAGAAAATTGGAAGACGTCCTTATTTTGCACGATAACGCAAGACCACACAACAGTTTGCAAACAAGAGAGGCCATCACAAAAATGCGCTTGACTGTGTTACCTCACCCTCCATACAGCTTGGATCTGGCACCTTCAGATTTCCATTTGTTTGGGATAATGAAGGATGCTATTCGTGGAAGAAAGTTTCAAAGTGAAGATGAGGTTGTTGAGGAGGTTAAGAGGTGGCTCCAGCGGAACCCAGCGGACTTTTACCAACAAGGAATAAAGGATCTTGTTCAAGGGGGAGGAAAGCCGTAGAAAAGGATGGAGACTATGTGGAAAAATAAAACTTGCAAAAAAGGTATGTAACTACTTGTGCACAAAATTTCTGGAACTTACAAGGAAACTTGGAAAGAAAAAAAAAAAGGTGGGGCAAAATATATTGAATGGCTCTCGTGTATGTATACAAGCGTCGTTTCTTTACGTTATTTATACTGCGTGTTCTTTGCAGTTGAAGGTATATAATGTTACGGCATGCGGAGGTGCCCCCTCGGGGCATTGGTTTCTGCGATGTAGTAAGAATTACGGCATTTGGAAGAGTGAGGTCCATGGTGTAATGGTATCGAGTCTGACGGCAATCGCAGATCCGGGTTCGATTCCCAGGTGGTTACCTCATTTTTTCATTTGTTCCCGTTCTCTCTCTCTCGTCTTGCGCGGAATATCTCCTATACAGCGTCGTTTCTTACGTTATTTATACTGCGTGTTGTTCTTTGCAGTTGAAGGTATAAATGTACGGCAGCGGGAGGTGCCCTCGGGGCATTGGTTTCTGCGAGTATGTAGAAGAATTACGGCATTTGGAAGAGTGAGGTCCATGGTGTAATGGTATCGCGTTCTGACCGGCAATCGGAAGATCCCGGGTTCGATTCCCAGTGGTTACCTCATTTTTTCATTTGTTCCGTTCTCTCTCTCTCGTCTTGCGCGGAATCTTCCTATACAAGCGTCGTTTCTTTACGTTTATATACTGCGTGTTCTTTGCAGTTGAAGGTATATATTATATATATATATATAATGTGTGTGTGTGTGTGTGTACATACACAAAGATATGCCGCCCAAAACTATTATTTAATGTGTTCAGGGCCGCCGACAGGGTAGTATAACCAGTACAGATGTCACGGTCCCAGTGAATCAGGAGACCCGATATGCAGTGGCGGATTATCATGGCGCATGGCCCAAATAGAGTGGAAAACAGTTTTAGAGAATAAAACAACTGAAGAAATGCTAACAACCTTGGAAGAAAAAAGTTGAGAATTTTAGAAAAATATGCTCCGAAATCACAGCCAAAAGGAAAGAGAAGCTGGCTGGAGAGGCAAAAGAGAAGAATATTCCGCAAAAGAAAGAGCGTGGAGGCGAAGTTAGCCAACTGCGGAGATAATGCCATGAAAGTAATACAAGAAAAACTGGAGGAAAATACAAGCCCTGATTAAGGACCATGCAGAGAGGGAAGAGGAAAAGGCGGTAGAAGCAATAAAGAAAAATCCAAAATACTTCTATAGCTATACGAAAAAGAAAACAAAATGCGCGCCGCTATTGGGCCCTTAAGGAAGAGAAATAATGAACTAACCGACAATCCAAAAGAAATAGCTGAAACATTGAGAACCCAATATGAATCAGTTTTCAGTATCTCAAAAAGCGGCAAAGCGATACCTGACATAGATGCATTCTTTGAAGAGAAATTGCAAGGAGAGTGTATAATAGACTTTGATTTTATCCCAGAAGATGTAGCGAGAGCTATAGGAAAAAAAGAAATCACATTCAGCTGCAGGTCCGGACAATTGGAATGCATTATTGATTAAAAACTGTAAAAATGAAATAGCTACACCTTTATACTGGATATGAAGAAGATCTCTAGACACTGGGGAAATACCGAGCATCTTGAAAAGAGCAAACATTGTCCCTATATATAAAGGAGGGGACAGATCTCAAGCAAAGATCTATAGACCAGTGTCATTGACGTCCCACCTCACCAAAGTATTTGAAAGAATAGTTAGAGAGAAAATTTATGATTTCTTGGAGACACTGAAAAAATTCAACAAAAATCAGCAAGGATTCCGATCAGGTAGACCATGCCTATCACAACTAATAGAACATTACAACAATATCCTAGATGCACTGGAAGGCAATGACATCTACGATGTCATATACACGGATTTTTCTAACGCTTTCGACAAATGTGATCACGGTATAATAGCACATAAAATGAAATATATGGGAATAACAGGCAAAGTGGGAAAATGGATCTACAACTTCCTCAGACAACGTCTACAGGTCGTCAAAATTCAAAGTATATCATCATCAGAATCAGAAGTACCCAGCTCAATACCACAAGGTACAATACTGGCCCTACTCCTATTTATTATCATTCTAACAGACATAGACAGCGGAGTAAACAGCAACAGTAGAGTAACATCCTTCGCAGAGGATACAAAGATCAGCAGAAAAATCAGCGATGTAAATGAAGTGGAGGCTTTGCAGAGGGACACGAACAAAATATACAAATGGTCAGAAGACAACATGACATTTAACACCGAGAAATTTCAGTTCTTGAGATATGGTAGAAAAGAGGAACTTAAACAGACTGCATATTATGCTCCAGATAGACAAGAAATTCGGAGAAGCACGAAAGCGATCGATCTGGGGTAATAATGACTGATGATGCGAAATTCGAAACACAAAATCAGATAGCAATAAATAAAGCAAAAAGAGTCGTGGGACAGGTACTAAGAATGTTCAAAAGAAGGGACAAGACAGTAATGATTCCCCTGCTAAAAACACTGATTATACCAAAACTTGAATACTGCTCAGTTTTGACGTCCCCATATAAAAAGGAAGAAACTAATAAACTATAAGAAACTCAGAGACATTTCACAGCCAAGATTGATGGCTGCAAAGAACTCAACTACTGGGAAAGACTACGTAAACTAAATCTGTACTCCCTGGAAAGAAGAAGAGAGAAGTACATTATAATCTACATATGGAAAATGGTCGAAAAACTGGTACCAAACCTCAAACTAAACCCAATTACCATTCAAACAATACTGGAAAATAGGAAAGGCAGGATGTGTAGTGTTCCCAAATTAAAGGCCCGACAAGGGACCTCCTCAACATTGAACGAAAATAGCTTTGTTGTCAGGGGCCAAGACTCTTTAACCAGCTTCCTAAGGACCTCAGAAACGTTACAGGGGTCAAAACTGAAGTCTTCAAACGCAGACTAGATGCCTGGCTCAGGACGGTACCAGATGAGCCGGGTGTACCTGGCTATGTACGGTGGAGAGCGCAAGAAAGCAACTCGCTCCTCCACCAAGCCAGACCTAGAGGCGGAGCCACCAGCTTGACCTTCGTGTGAAGAGAGACCAACGCACGGAACAGCAACGAAGTTAACAAGGTATAAATCAGGTATATAAGCAGTGGTGGGCACCGTTAACCAAAAAGTTAACTTCATTAACCGCTAATCCGTTAACCGTTAATCCGTTAATTCGTTAAACATGTAACGGAAGTTACCGATAAACCGTTAACGTTAACTTTTATTATAAAAAAAATGAAAAACCACAATATATATATAATTTAATTTTCCCTCTTCTTCTCGTTCTCCATTTTGTCCATGAGATGCATGTTGCCCTTCATGAAAATTAGCATATCAAAGTTTTCATCAGACAGGGATGATCTCTTGGCCCTCAGGATGTCCTTGCCCATAGAGAACAAACGCTCCACTGCAGCACTGGAGGGGATGGCTGTGTTGAACTTGATGAACAAGTCCACCAACACTTGCTCACCCAAGAAGGCAGCATCTGTCAGCAAGTCCTTGGAGTTGGTCTCCAGCCAGGTCCTGACCAAGTTCTGGGCCTTGCCCTTAAGTGACCTGTGGCTTCTGCTGCTCTCTTTTGTCTGGATGACAGCACTGAAGAAGTCATCCTCCTCCTCCTCCTCCTCGTTGTTGCTGCCCACTTCGTTGGACTGCTGCTTCATGGCCTCCTCGACTGTACCCTCCATGCTTTTCCTCACCCTGGAAAAACCGGGTAGAAAAATAATTATGGAGATTTTAAAGATGTGGTACCTAGAAGTACCGCCAGGACATAAAGGGTTAATGAAAACGCTCCCATTGTAAGACATCAATTGATTTAATTTATGTCATCAAAGTGACATGAGAATTGAAATCTTACTTGATCAGTTTTATGGTTCTTGAAATGTATCAAGGAGACTACTAATAAGGTACTCACAGAATATTATAAATATACATGACTTACTTGACAACGATTATTTTAAATATTCACTAGCACAAACATGTTGCGCAAGAGACAGACTGCAAATGAAACGAATGTAGTTATTGTTGTAATTGTTACATATATATTATTGAAAGTGCCTTAAAATGCTCGTGATATTTCTTGAAAGAAGTTGAAACATTCAACTCAAATGGCAAATCTTTCCGCCTGATTTTACAGTCGACCATGTTTTGCTCAAACCAATGCCATAAATAACTATCATATTTGGTAAACACAAATTGTGGCGACGGAAACAAATATATCGCCTGATTTTGCACTGCGGAAATGGAAATTCGTTCATCACTATTAACAGTGGCGGATTAATTGCGCACCTGCTCAGCACTGAAAATAATAGAAACTTTTAAACGTTTATTTATGAATTTTTGGGTTAACGGACTTGAGTTAACGGAAGTTAAATGTAACGGAAGTTAATTAGTCCGATAATGATTTTCAAAGTTAACTTAAAAGTTAAATCGTTAACGAAAAAGTTAACTTCGTTAATTAACGATTAACGGATTAACGGTTTGTGCCCAGCTTTGTATATAAGTTAACACGGCTCGAAATGGACCGGCACGCACCGGAACAGCATTTCGGTAGTTATTAACGTTGGCACGTGCCGTGTTCAGGGTCCTGTAAGAAATGATTATATTTATTGGTAAATCTGACAATGCGGTGTTCCTTGGGAATGACGCGCCACGGCTCATCGCATTCCTGACCACAGCATCGTCAAGGTCCATCTCCTTATTGGTCAGTATTGAGAGACTCAGAAAAATCGTATTTTTTACAAAGGTTACCTCAATTTGGATCAAATGTAGAATTCGGACCCCAGCCTTCTTTAGTTAGCTTTATAAGGCTAACTAACGAAAATATCACGACCTAACCTAACCAATCGTTAGGTTAACTGTACGCCCTTGACGAGTGGTTAGGTTAGGTCATGATATTTTCGTTAGTTAGCCTTATAAAGCTAACTGAAGAAGGCTGGGGTCCGAATTCTACATTTGATCCCTCAATTTTTCTATTTTGTTACTTACTTACGAGGGTTTTTTTTAAATTTTGTCCCTGACAAATCGTAGTCCAGTCAGAATTTCTATACTTTTACCCTACCCACTTTAAACATTCTTGGATTCGCCATCGTACAACTTTGTTCCAGCAGTTGAATTTTCCACTATATATTCTACTATACAGTATATTCTCTTCTTCTTCTTCCTCAACATGAATCTGAAATTTTGAAAGCTAATTCGTAGTATTCTTAAAGTATTTCAGATATTTAAGTCACCATTTAACGCGTTCTCTTTGTTTTGAGGTCATTTTAACTCTCTTTAACAATATTTTTGGATCTTCTGTGATCATTCCAAGTGCTTCTTCCTATTTTCAACATCGGTCATTCCCATTGCAATATGTCCAAGAATCCGAAATAGAAATCTCAAAGTACGCAATTCTAAATCGATCCGTTCATGTACCAACTGTAGGCCCTTGGGGTTACCCTCTTTAAGTTAGATTTTTCATAAAAAATACCCCTCGGATCTACAGCTGTGTCACGACCCTCTTTTTACCCTTTCCCAAATCAGGAAACTTTTTTCAAATCTGCAATTATCATTTTCGGACTACGAATGAGAATTGTGACAAGTGATAAGTAATCTTTCCTTTCTTGTACAGGATGTCTTCTACTTAAAATTCTTACATCACAATTAATACTTTTCAGTTTTTCTGTGTCCACCATTTTAGTTTACTCTTTGTAATTAACTTCTCTCTCGCGAAAAGGTTTCCTTTTCATTTTCCATTTGGAAACTTTTTCCTCTTCTCTTGTGTCCTTTCGGAGCGTATTTTCCAATATTTCGAAGTTTTTCTTCCAAGCATTTCTTCTGCCATTTGATCCTGGATATTGTTTGCAGTCTTATGACGCCATGTTTGGTTTGTGCGCTCTTGATATCTGGATTCTGGTCTTTTGAGTTCAGTTTAAAACGTTGAAAATTACTTGACTCTATAATTTTGGGTTTAAGTCTAGCCTCCTTCCAGATTGATCGTATATATAACATCAATAATATTGCAGTTCAGTATTGTTTTGGGATGTAAATTTAAGCTTATAGGTTCGACCAGGACTTGCAAACGTATTTCCTTCTGTAGCACTACAGCAAACCAGGAAACGTACTGCACCACCACCTTCAGATTTTTTCACGGCAGACCTATACATAGTCATTATTCTACAGGGATCAATAATTAAATTACCCAATTTATAATAATTAAATTAAACATGTAAAGCATACAATTATATATCTTAACTTTACAAAGGTTCCGAGCGATGATTCCTCATTTCGCGAAGGTCAAGCTTTGGGATACTGAAAGATGATTCGTACTGAGCTCTTAATATTTCAGATACTTCTGTTAGATCATCAGATAAAGCACTGTTCTCGTTTTTAAAAGGTTCGATAGTCGCATGGTTTTTCGACTTTCTTTTGGCGAAATTATAGAAGTATTTTGAGTTAGCCTTTATCGCTTCTATGTACAGTATAGCGTCGTCGTCTTCTTTTTCTGTATGCTTCTCAATTAGTTCTTGTATGACGTCATCGATACTTTGCAGTTTATCATTTAATATTTTTCTGATGTTATCTTTACAGTTACTTAATTTTGCAGTCACTCTTTTTCTCTTTCGAAACAATACCCTCTTTTGTCTCTCGAACCTGCTTCTCTTTCCTCTTTGTTGTATTTTTGAAACATATTTTTCCACAATTTCTAACGTCTTCTCCTCTAACGTCATTAGCATCTCCTCCTTTGTCTTGGCCTCCAAAAAGATTTTCCAATCTATTACTTCCATGCTGGATGTAACATCTTCCCAGTTTATAGCTTTGGAGTGAAAATTAAAAATGTCGAATTTGCTTCTTTCTGTTGTGCGTGCTCTTTCCTTTCCTGTTGCCTTTATATTAGTTGTTAATTCAATGATGTTGTGATTCGATATCATAGTTGGGGATATTTCTACATTATCAATTAGATTACTGTTGTTTGTGAATACCAAATCTAGGCAGTTGTTTTTTCTTGTTTTCTGTTATTTCTTGCGTTAACATAAATTCATCAGCTAGAGCTAGTAGCATTTTTACCTGTTCCTGGTCTTCTCGTGTGCCCCCCCTTGTCCTGGTGTATACATATATTTTTTCCTATCCTTTTATATTTCATGAATGGAAAATTAAAATCACTACAGAGAAAAATATTTGGGGTTGGAGAGTGTAGATCTTTTACCCAGTTTCTTACTTCTGTAATGGAATCTGAAAATTTTGAGGTTGGCGTGTTTGGAGGTCTGTACATTACAATTAGCATCAAATTTAATTTTTCAACTTTTGCTGCTACACATTCTACGTAGCTGTTTGAGGTACTTATAGTCATTTCTGCCATATGCCTTTAAAGCGTATGTAAATAGCACATCCTCTTTTACCTCTCACTGTTCTGTCGGCTCAGAGGATGTTATAGTTGTCAATTTGTATTTCTTTTTTTGTCAATACAAGACTCACAATTTTCACAGTTCACCTGGCAGTCCTTTATATATATATATATACAGGGCCGCCGAGAAGACGGGGAAGCCGGGTTAAATCCCCGGGGCCCGTACCTCTAGGGAGCCCGGAAAGAGGGGGGATAAAATCTAAAGATATTAATAAAGCAATTGATTAAATAACAGAGAGGAAATATAATTAATGAACATATGTACATTTTATAGAGATTATCATATTGTATGTTTTGAATAGTGACTTGGACATATAATCAATTTGCTTGTTATGTACACAAAAAACATTCATAATAAAATAGAGTAAACGGAGGGGAGGGGGCCCATATACCAATCCTTGCCCGGGGCCCGGGGCAGCTCTCGGTGGCCCTGTGTATATATAAAAATACTTATTATTCAATTTAACAAAAGAATCATGGATCACCAAGCAGTATAGCTCGAGTATCACTACGTGTACCACAGTTTGGAAACCGCTGTGTTAGACCACTAATATTTGTGAAATGCAGATTTGAATAGGTTTATTTTCTGGTATTTTCCATCATCATTTGCCTTAACATAAACTCATCTGTGAAGAAGGACAGAATTTATTGTTTGTTTAGGGTCTTCTGTGTCTCCTGTTTTCTTGTCTTGACTACTGTCAACCCCTAAAATACTCTTCCCCCCCTTTAACTTAATGTGGCATCCCAAACCATGGGTCAATACTGCTTCTCAACGCAGAGGACGGTCCCCCATCTGGCTAATACCTAGGCCCAATATAGCTTAACTTTGATGAGCTCACGGGAAGGTGTGGTATGACATTGTCATGGCATAACCCAGGTAACCCATGGCATAACTCAGGTTACAGCAATCCCTCACTATAGCGCGGTTCACAGTCTGCGGTTTCGATATTGCGCTGTTAATACTTTATGTCTATTGTTTACTTATAGCGCGCTATTCCCCGATATAGCGTTATTTGCACAAGTTCATTTTGTTAAAATAATAAAATAAATTTGTGTTCACGTAATAAATATAACAAAAACACATCGTAATCAAGCTTAAATTTAACTTAAAACCATATTGAACATTAATAACATATTGTATAATAAAAGAAAAACCCGTAAGCACGCTTGAATCCTTCTTTAAAGCAAAACCTTTCACCTCTGCCAAAGAAAAACCAGTAAGTGTCGAGTCCACTCCTCCACCAGGAAGTCCAGACAGCCGTTCTTCATTTGACAGATTCGATGTCCCTGAAGCTGCGTAACTTCCGATCTTATTTTAATATGTTCTTTAATACATTTATATGCCATTTTATTTTGTGTTTACGCTAAATATGTCTTTGTAATAAAGTTGTCACTATTTACTATCCGTTTCTGATCATCATTTAGTAATTAGAGATCAAATTAACATCTTTTACATTTATTTATTTTTCCGAGAAACGAATTAAAATTATTATTTATATTGATTCCAATGGGAATATTGATTTCACTCAGCGCTGTTTCGGTTAGCGCTCCGATTTCGCGGAACCAATTAAGAGCGCTAAGTGAGGGATTGCTGTATATATATATACACAGTGACCTGCCACAGAACCTTTTGTTCCACGGTTGTAAATGCGATTTTCGCTGAAATTCAAGAAACCAGGGAAGCTCTAGCTGTGTCCCAATCATAAAACCAGCCAAAAACACGCAACCGGACGGGAAAGCCAATGCAAACACAAAGCCACACAAGGTTTTACGTGCTTGCTACTAAAGAAATAAAGCGATGTATTTGTCAGATGCTTAAGCAGCCTCAATGTCGAACTGAGAGACCTTTTGTACCACAGAAATAGAACCTTACACTAAAAGGACAAAACCAATATTTATACGTCAGACTGGAAGCTACAACTTGAGTAATAAACATCGCTTGCCGTTAATAATAATAATAATAATAATAATAATAATAATAATGGCCAGCAGTAACATCTTCCAAAAAATCTCTGAAGAACGTCGAGTCCGTCTGCAAAAGGTTCCAAAAGACTTCAAGAAAACGTTAGTTTTCGTTCGAACTTAACTGCACATTTTCATATAAATAATGCATTGTCATTTATTATTATGCGATGCTTATTTCCATGTAATTTAATCATCGTAAAATATTAAATTGCATTTATCCTGTGCCATTTGTACATTGTAATATTAATTGTTTGTTATTAATTTATTAATTGTCGAATAATTTACTTGTAATTAATAAAAATTCCCATTTTCTTTCCATATTTACAAATTGCAACTACGAATAAACAAACTGGTGACCCCCAAGAATAAATCAATAACTTTATACTTACAGTATATCAGTAACCTATTTAATTATAATCCATTAACGAGTGTCGCCCTACAAACTTTGGCATTCTTCGCTATGTATCGATTTATTTATCTATTTATCTATCTATCCAAGGCTGGATCCAGGGGGTGAGGGCTCTGGGTGTTCGAACTCCCATCCCTTTTTGGGTGCGTCTAAAATTTTCTTATTATTTTAAGCGATGCTATTCAAATAAGTTGCTACGAAAACATATGTTAACTTGACATATCAATTGACATAAATTATATATCAATTCAACTTTTGTTTTCAAAATACCCAACTATAGCCAAGCCATTGATGAAAATTTTAACTATATTTTGGATAAAGAGGCAGACTTGATAAGTTGATAGGCCCTCGTGATCTTTAGTTATCCATGGAATATTTTGTTCTTATTTTCAATATACACAATATACAGTATATATTAATTTATTGATATTACCATGGATCCCCCTTACCAAATTTCTGGATCTGGACCTGCTCTCTCTCTCTCTCTCTCTCTCTCTCTCTCTCTCTCTCTCTATATATATATATATATATATATATATATTAGGGTGGTCCTCCCTTATAGAGGCGATATTTTTTTTTTGTAATTTACATGCTTCCACCCAATAAAGTTGTTCCACTTAATAAGAAAATAATTCTGCTTCAATTTGAGCTCGATCGGATAATAATTAGAGGTGGCTGTCGAAGCTTGAAGTTACCACAAAAGTGCAAGGCGGGGGTTTTCTATTGACCCCCTGAACAATCTCAGTTGGCCCCCAGGGATCCATGGATCACCACTTGGGAACCACTGATATAATGTGTAGTTAAAAGATTTTATTTTGCATATATATTTTAAATTATAAGCGTTATACATAACACTGATGACGTACTATTTTGAATCGTCATGGCTGGCAAGACCACTCACTGTAGCTCACTGTTTAAGATCTTCTTAGTAGGTTCAGGATATTTCTTCCTGTGTTGCTCCACGACTTTCAATAGGTATTGAAGTTGTTCTTCATTCTTAATGTGTTTTCCACTATAATCCTGGATAAGTGCAATCCCGCGTTCGGCATTGTCGTTCACGACCTTGATGTTTTCAACTTTCCGAAGAGCCTCTTGAAACTCATCATCTGAGTCCCATGTTGACGGGTCTTTTTGCATAAATGCAGTATTGATATTGAGGGCCCGTATAAGCTTGAAAGAGTTTCTCGTGCTCAAGGAATCCAATGTTGGGAGATGATCTTGACGAAGGCTCACACGTTTAGGACATTTTAGGCTGCCTTTCTGTCTCATTAATTCCCTTTACAATTAATCTTTTTGTGTCTACTGATACAGAAGCATCAAACAGTGCCAATCCCACCATTTCCTCAGATAGGTACCACAAGTGGCCAGCAAATTTAGATGCTGCAGATTTTGCCCATTTTAAGGATTTCGTTCAAAATTTAAAGTTTGACAGCCACCCCTAAATATTATCGGATCTGGTAAAAACTTTGCCAAAATATTTTTTTTATGAAGTGGAACTACTTTATCGGGTGGGAGCAGTAAAAATAAAAAAATTCGTTTTTGAGGACCACCCTAATACATATATATATAATTTAGGCCGTTTCAAAAAATCGAAATTTATGATGGCTCAACGCACACATACTAAAAAGGTAATATGTCATGAATAAAGACTTCATGCAAAATATTAAGACAAGAGCTTATTGTTATCCCACCCCTCAATGCATATCTATTTTACCCCTCATGAGAAAATTTTCATTTTTCTGGCAAATATATTTATTTATTTTGTGATGTCCTCTTAAATTTGGTATATAAAATTCATAAATAAAATTGGAAGATAAGTAGGTCATTTTCAGGAATGGTCCAGTAACCCCCCTATATTCTTTAGAGAGAATTCTAGAAAATTCTTCCTTCAGGAAAACTATTCTAGAATTTCCATTTTTTCCCTTTATGGATTATTTGATGTTTTATTTGCTTTCTATAATTACTGATATTTTCACAAGTTTACTGTTCTAGAAAGGTTACTTCATGTTACTTTACAACTTTCTTACAGTAATCAAGTCATAATATAATTTAGGTGAGTGATTAATGATTATATTATATTATTATTAAGACTAACAGGTGGTAAAACTTTTTCCCTCAGAATTATGGCAAAAACCAAAAACATGTGTGAAGTCTGGTTGGTCGGACAAGTGCTGGAAGGGGGTTTTTCTGAGAAGCAGCTTCCAACTAACAGTGATGTCCTTAAACGTCTTTTTTATCACATTAAGGTGGGAAAGCAAAATGTCTCTGTAGCTTGCGCAACTGTAGCCAACGAAGTTATTGCTATGTGGAAAAAGCCTCCTTAATTACATCCCACAAGCCTTATATTGTCTCAAAGCTTAAAAGGCTTTACAATAAGGATGAAGGGCTGGTCAAGAACCGAACTCGACGAACTCCTACCCAAGAGAAGAATGAAGCAGAATTTGTCACCAGCTTAAAGAAGCTTTTCGATGTAGCTCATTCAGAAGTGGAAACAGAAATAAAATTGCAGGAGGATAAAGATTTTCTTAAGGATCAAAGGAACGATCGGAAAATGATTATGGGTCCAGAAGACAAGGAGTTTTCAAGAAAGGCAAAAGCACGACAGATAAGCATGGAAAGAATGGAAAAACTTCGCAGGATATCAAAGGAAGAAATGAGGCAATTGACAAAGGTTGTGGATCTCAACCAATGTGAAAATTCCGGTTCAGGAGGAAGTGAAGAATCATCTGGTGATGAATTGTTCTACAGAGCACTCTCATCATCATCTTCAAAAAAGGAGAAGCTTGAACCAGGTGTAATTGTTAGGGATAAAAAGTTCTTGGCTGCTCTGGACCGCACTGGAACATCTGCAAGAGCTGCTATGCACATTGTGGCACCTGCCCTTTCAGCTGCTGGAGTGAAAATTGAAGAGATCACACTTTCATCATCCCCTATCTACAGGTCTCGGCGATCAACACGGATGCAGATGGGAGAAGACATTAAAGCCAGTTTCCAACCAAATACCCCTTTAATAATTCATTTTGATGGAAAGCTTCTTCCATCCATGCATGGGGGTAAGAGTGATGTAATGCCCATTGTTGTGACTGGTGCAGGCGAATTAGAAAAATTACTGTCTATTCCAAAGCTTATTTCTGGAACGGGAGAAGAAATGGGGAGAGCAGTTTTAGATGTCTTGAAGCAATGGCCACAAGTAAATGAGTGGGTAGCAGGCCTTTGTTTTGATACTACTTACTGCAAGCAATACAGGTGGTATCCATGCTGGGGCTTGTACCATCATCCAAAAGGCCCTTCAGAGATCACTCCTTTTTCTGGCATGCCGCCACCATATCTACGAGCTTCTTATCACTGCAGTTTTTGACATGTTTTTCTCTTCTTCGGGTCCACAAATTCCCTTATTCAATCGATTCAGAGATTGTTGGGATAACATTGATCAGCAGAATTACAAGCCCTATGAACCCAATGATCTCACCTCAGAATCTTTAGATCATTGGATCTTGAAGCACAGAGACAAGCTTATTTCTTTCATCAACTTCAAACTTCAAGAGGGCCACACTCGAGGTGACTACAGGGAATATTTAGAATTTGCACTTATCTTCCTTGGTTGTCCAATGCCTAAAACAAATAAAGGCTCTGATAGCAGATTTCACTACCCAGGAGCTTACAGCAGAGCTAGATGGATGGGAAAGGACATCTATTCCTTAAAAATTTACTTATTTAGGAACCAATTCCTTCTCACCCATCATGAAAAACAAGCTCTGATACGAATAAATGCCTTTTCAGTGACAGTTTATCTTCAAGCTTGGTATACATCTCCAGTTGGAATTGATGCTCCAGCAAATGATTTGGCCCTCCTGAAGATGCTACATATCTACAAGATCCAGGTTGATAAGGAAGTGGGTGCTACAGCCCTCAAAAAACTTCAGAACCATGGTTGGTACTTGAGTGAGGATCTTGTAGGATTTGGCTTTTTCTCAAACCTCGTGACTGAAGATGATAAGGTTCTAATGCTCCACAACCTTCACCACGCGCCTCCTCGAAAAGTGAGGGCAAGAAAGGTGGACCCCCGAATGTTGCAAAACCCCAATGACTTAAAGATTACCAGTTTTGTCACAACTCAAACACAAGACTTCTTCAAGTGTTTGAAAATAGAAATTCCCAAGAAACTTGAAGACATTGAGGAGCACCGTAATCGGGTCATGGCAGTCAAAGTAATCAACGACTGTGCTGAACGAGGAGTCAAACTGGCTACAGAGTTTAATGAGAAGCTCACAAAGAGTGAGGAAGAGAGACAACTGGCCTTTCAAATCATTGAAAATCAGAGAAAGGAGGTTCCTCAGCCACTGAAATCCCTATATTCTTAATCAATATATGTCTTAAATAGAATTTAAGTCGCTTTGTTTTAAAACATATTTTTCGTTCAGTCTTATATTTGCTCTAATTATCCATTAATGTAAAAGAAGTGCCATCTGAGGGGTGCCTTTTTATCATTCAAATAAAATGATATTTTGTCTATTTTTTTTCTTCCTTTATATAAAAAATAAAAGTGTGTGCGTTTATCAAAATTCAATTTGAAAAATTACCATATAATCGTGAAACGGTCTAATATATATATATATATATATATATATATATATATATATGATGCGCCTCGGTGGTGTAGTGGTTAGCGTCGCTGACTACGAATCCATCATCCCCGAGATCGAGACCCGGTGACGGCAGGCGGCGCGCTGCAAAACTGTTTATCCTTCCACACAATAAAGAAATTGGTTGGTTGATAAATGGGTACCCTGGATAGCCTATTGGTTAAGATGCTGGGTTGCTGGTGGGGCGTGGCTCGGATTCCACGTTAAACTGTAGATCTAAGGTGGTGTGACAAGCTTGACCTTCGTCAGAAGGTGTGTGTGTGTGTGTGTGTGTGTCCGCCCGATAGGTCGAAGATAAGGAAATCCATTTAAATTAAATAGATAAGAAATATTAAAAATATAAAACGCGAATCAAAATGACGTCATTTCTGAATGACTTTAGATTTCTTCTTTCCACCTAAGTCGATGACCTATTTGACCCGATCGTCGAAACTCTATCGCTACCGCTGATTTTTTATGTTACAAGTCATTCTCTAATCTTTCAGTAATTTTTAAAATGTTCTGGCAAACCATAGAATTCCTTATCCGATTTAAGCCTTTGCTTAAAACTATATCCTTCAGGAACTCAGGAACCAACTCCCTTCGAGGGAGAAACCAATCACTGTAAATATAGCGATCCGGTTTGTTTATGAGTGGTTAATTTGAAGAGAAACCCTATCTTTTAAGGCAGTCAAATTTGATTGACTACACTCAAGATTTTTTGATATACAGTATAAGCTCAAGCACATTTTTATTGGTCGGGGAAAATCTTATAAAATGCCATCGGCTAACACGCTTCTTCCTATACATAATTCTCAATCTGTCATGTGCAGTTTTGCTACACTCGCTTGAATAAGTCAAGTGTTTTATTGTGTAACTTCGAAATTTTGACTAAACTTGTTTGAAAGCCAATATTTTTTCTCTGAATTTATGCAAAAAAATTTGTGACATTTTAACTGATTGTTTTTTATGGAAAATTTTGAAATATTGCTTTGTCCTGTTTTAAACCTTTGGCCGTCGTATTTTCTTGGTATATGTGTGAATCAAACATGAAACTGATAAACATTTTCCTTGTAGTAAACAAATAGTATAAATTGGAACCAAAATTGTCTAAATTGCCTTCGATCAGTTACTTGAACGTACTTTGTTTTTAAACGTAAAAGCTGAATGCGGAGTACATATAAAAGCAGTGGCGTACTAAGGGGGGTGCGAGGGGGGGCGGTCCGCCCCGGGTAACAGTAAGGAGGGGGATGCCAAGGGAGAGTTGAAATACCAGTACAAGTTTTCAAACCAAATGAAAAATTCGCCAAAGTAAGAAAATTTTTTTTTAAATGTTCAAACTATTACAACAGCTTAATGTTAATTTCCACTATAAAATAAATTACATCGAAAGGCGAACGTTTGTTGACATTTTCGTCATCAGTTTGTTGAGCATAGCCAGCTGGCTGCAACTAACATTCCAAGTCTTGTTCACTTGACACTGTGACTCCACATACATGAGGTATGTTCCATTAAATAATTATGATAAAGCATAAAGTGATGGTGTTTATAACAATATCATGGTACTTATACCAGTGTCCAGTAATTTTTGACAATGTGGTATCATAGTGATGTTTAAGTGTTTATAAATGCATCGTCGTGATGTTATAATACCCGGTAAATGCATTGTGGAGAGGGCCATTCATTATGCAACTACAAAGTGTGAAGAAATGGACATTTCTATGGAGAGAAGAGGGAGAGTAAAGCTCCGAAAAAAGATGCCAGGAGAGATGGCAAAGGATGCTGGTCTCACATTACCAGAGGAAGTAAAAAGGGCTATGTTTGAATGTCTTGATCGCTTTCATCAAGAATTGGAGATTCGTTCTAAGGCAATGGATCAAATTCTGTCAATCTTCGCTGTTATTCAGCCAAACACTTTGGTTGTTGCAACAGAAGAACTTCGGAAGTATATTCCAAATTTGACTCAGATTTTCGATGAATTTTCTGATGAAGATATCAGTGTGGAAATTGGACGACTTCGGAGGCATTTGGAAGCTGCCAAAATCATCGTTCAAGAGGCAAAGAAATGGACAGCATTGCAGTTTCTGGAGTTTATTGTGAAATGGGATTTTTGTGAATCTTTGCCAAGCTTGTCACTGTGTTTGAGATTCTTTTTGACTGTCTTTGTCTCTATTGCTTCATGTGAAAGAAGCTTTACTTTCAATTGAACATGAATATGCGAAGAAGGTGAATTTTGATGAGGTCATTGATCAATCTGCAGAAATTAAGGCTCGAAAGCAGAGACTGTGAATCCTCTCTATTTACCTTTGAAGAATAGGCTGAGCGTTGAGACTGGATTTCCTGTTTTTTGTATAAAATAAAATGCAATATTACCTGTTCACTGAATTTTTAATGTCCTGCATTTTTCTTATTTCCAATTTGCTTATAACAGTACTGTACTGTTTAAAAATCTACTTGCAAACATAATATATTTTTCTGTGTTTAAATTTTAAAATTATTTATGGGGGGTGCCAAAGGAAGGATCCGCCCCGGGTGCCAAATACTTTAGGTACGCCCCTGTATAAAAGTCATCGATGTTCTGAATGAAGCTCCGCAAGAATTCATACTTTGAGGGGCAATTACTGATCAAAATTGCACTCAAAATGAAGGGGAAGTAATACCTCAACTGAACAGTGATCAAGTGAGTGTAAACTGAGAAATTATATCGATTCAGTAAGACAGACTGAGAGGGGCATTAGTGAAAGAGAAAAACTGAGTGGTACACATTTCCACCATGCGGAAGAGACGAGTTGGTTAAGAGTAACCGTTGCGCATAAAAGGCAAATTAACCACTACAGTCACCGGGGTACCTAACCCCCTTGGCGCGATGACACATACATATATATATATATATCATGGGTGGATCTAGGCATTTCAGTAAGAGGGAGTCCAAAGAAAAAAGGGCACCCCCCCCCATAAAATAAAAAGGACACAGTACTAAAATATTTTTCTTAAAACAAATCACCAATGAGCGAATGTAAAATAAATTGTATTGTTTTATTAGATGAGTCTCATTCAAATAGGATACAAAATAAAAATCTAATTTGGGTAGAAGAGTTATCACAGAAAATTGTTCAAACAATTACGGATGTGTTGCCAATTAAAAGAACTATCGGAATAAGATGAAGATAAATATAGTGATATGGCTGCACCAGTACTAACGACACCTATGAAAACCATTGCAACTACAAATTTGGCCGTACAATGTATACGGATAAAGACTCAAAATAGAATTTGAATAAAATAAAATAACCATGATCTATTTACAAAACAATTTGTTTTCAGAGGCATACGCATCATTCAAATAGGGCACTTGCACTTGAAAAAAAGGGCACTTACAAGAGATTGAGGGGGGTCCTCAGGTTGCCGACCCCACCCCCTTAAATCTGCCTATATATATAGTGAAAGAAAGACTGAAAACTACGAATACCGCATAGATAAGAAAGAAATACATAGCGATGGTTACAACTCACTAAGAGCTGACAGAACAGTAAGACGAAAATGTGGCTGTGCTACATACGTACTTGAGAGTCATATGGCAGAGGCAATAACGTAATTCAAACAGCTACATGGAAACTTTTAGCAGTAAAAACAGAAAAATTAAACGTGATCCTAATAGTCATCTACAGACCTCCGAACACTCCAACTGCAAAACTCTCTAATGCAGGTCCGGCGCCAGCCTATTTGGCGCCCTTAGCAGGACTGCAGCTGGCGCCCCCACCCGCCTCCCACTTCACGATTGGGTTTGCCCACAAAGTAATCAAGGTACCATATTGAAGAAACTATTTGCCTTACACTGATCTATTTTAATTTGCTAATACATACATTTATTATAAAATTATAAAATCATTTCACAGTTCAAGAAAGTGTCATGACCAATCAAAACAGCGAGTAAAGCGAGGCATATGTAGTAACAAATCAGAACGCTCAAAAGTGCTAAAATATGCGTGCAAAAAAGACATATCTACTGTTTTATCCAAGCAAGAAGGGCATATGTCACATAAAAACAGTTATTCGCTTATTGACGACTCCCGGAACTCATATTAAGCCGTAAATAAGCCGAGTCGCTTATTGACGACTCCCGTCTGTGCGCGCAACATTTTTAAATCGCTTATTTACGACTCCCGTCCCTAAAGGGTTAAAGATCGTGATAGTGAAAGTTCTATAATGACCCAATAAGATGAATAAGTTAATTATGTAAATATCAGTCAAGCTAAACTGGTGTACATACGTCGTACAACCTTTCATCATTTGTCTATGCTTCTCATTCCTTCATTATTTTTTTCATGTTGTTCTTACATAATACTATCAGACGTGCACAGGGCGGGAGGCGCTGGCGCCCCCCAGATCTTTGGCGCCCTTAGCATTTACTAACCTCGCCTAATGGAAGCGGCGGCCCTGCTCTAATGTCATTGCTGATATCAGAAACTTAATAAAGTCCTTAAACTTCCTCTCTCCCAATATAATACTCTGTGGAGATTTTAATTTCCCATTTATAAAATACAAAAGAGGGGAAACAAATATATATACACAGGGTGTTCCAGGACTTTATGTCAATATTTCAATATTTCAGGAGATTATTTTTGAGGTCATTCCCAGTCAAAAATGTTCTATGAACATGGGTCCGATTCTCAACGGTTACGGAGCTATGGGTATTTGAAGTTAGAGTGGTTCACATATAATAATCTGTGTTATTGAACAAGTGCGAAGTATGTACAGCTCAGTCTACAATAAATGTTCAAAATGGCCACCTTCATCTTGAATAGACATTCTAACCCTTCGTAACAATGAATGAGTAACCCTACCAACAACGTCAGGGTCGTTCTGTATGTGTTCTGCAGCATCCATAATTCGACGAAGCAGTTCATCTGGCCACCGACATAACCAGACCTCATTCCACTAGATTTTTATCTGTGGGGCCAAATGAAGGCGATGGTGTACAAGCAAAAAAAGCGAACAGGACAAAGACAGATGGAAGATTTTATTCAGGACACATTGTTGACAGGAGGCCAACGAAGCTTGTACAAAGCAATACCAAAATCTAAGCCAAAGACTTTTGCTGACCTGCAAAAACAAACTAAGCTTCATGTTGCTGGAACCAAACACCTTGTCATTGTGAACCCAGAGATGGTATTTCGACGGGCACTACATCTTACACAGGTCCGCCCTGACTTGACAATGAAAGCTGTGTTGAGCTATCCCATTACATCTGTGCCAACCAGCATTTTCCATGATGATGGTACACGAAGAAAAAACACTAAATCAAATCTTGCCCATGTTCTTGAAGGTCTTGTACAGACAGGTTACGATGACTCTGATCATGTATATCCCAACACAAGTGTTTATATCAGGGATGCAGTGGCTGAAATGCACAGAATAGCTGGAAATGGTGGTACCTTTGGAGGACTTGCACAGCTCTGCATGAACCAGCTACTCCATTGTGCCAGTTCATATGCTACAACCATTGATGTTTTTGACCAGTATGACAGTGAGAATTTCATAAAGGCAGAAGAACGGGCCAGACGTCGTGCTGCTGCTGGTGATGTTCGCCAGTACCAAGTAATATCAGGCCGCCCTCTGCCACAGTGGAAAAAATTCATGGCTCTATCATCAAACAAATCTGCACTAACTGACTTTGTCTGCAACCATATCGCCCATCTTGCTCCAGACTCCCGTGAACTTACCACAAACCACGATAAAAGCATTTACTTGGCTCAGGGGTTTCTGATGGCACACTGACAGTGTGTGTGTGTCTCATATTGGCATCCATTACATTGACCAATTGCCGTCGACACAAGAGAAGCTGATACTAGAATCTTTTTGCATGTAACACACACGGATACTTTGTTTGGAGCAAGAGGACTTCAAGGCAGTATTACAATTAAGTCTTCTGACACTGATGTTCTGGTATTGGCAGTGTACTACTACACAAAACTTCAATACACAAACAAGCTCTGTATTGAAAAATGTACTTCAGCAGAAAGAAGTCTAATTCCAATGCACAAGATATGTGAGACACTGAGCCAAGATGTTCAGGAACTACTGCCAGCTATGCATGCCCTCACAGGGTGTGATTTTGTCTCTGCTTTTTATGGTCAAGGGAAGAAAAAAGCTTGGAAGGTCATGAAATCTCTCCAGGAAAACAACAGTCTCACCCATCTTGAGGTTATGATCCACAAAACAAATACAGTGAATCTCATGGTAATATGAATACCTTGAGAGAGAAGATGGCTACAAAAAGTGACACACCACTGCATAGATTACCCTCATCTGAGCCTAGCTTCTTTCAACATGTCAAGCGTGCATCAGGCGCGAATATGAATGACAGTTCACATAGCAAAGCCTAATATTCCCACACCAGAAGGTAATGGTTGGTACCGAGAGGTGAATACTTGACAGCCGAAGTTCTTTGATGGTCCTACAGCTGCTGAAATGCTGGCAGACCTTATCTGTTCATGTCGTGGGCAGTGGCGGTTCCTCATATGGGCAATATGGGCAGCCGCACAGGGCGGCATTTGTGGAGGGGCGGCATGAGCGCCTGCAAAAAAAATAAAAATAAAAATAAGAATAAATAAATAAAGAAATAAATAAAAATAAAAAATAAAATAAAATAAATAATAAAAGATCAATAAATATATTTTTATTAATAAAAAACCATCTATTGCATTTTCCATAAACCTTCCCATAAAAGACCTAAACAATGCAAAATGCTTCCAGATTAATATTATTGGGAATAAAGGCCCATACTTTAACATATGTAATGTTATTTTTCTGGGTTTGGTTAAATAGTGAAATGTATATTATTTATTACAGAACGAATCTTCACACTAAGCCACTAAGGTCTCAAATAACCGCAAATGGATAAGAAGAGGTCAAAGCTATCAGGTGCTCAGTTTAGAAAAAAGAGGAAAGAAGAAGAGGAGAAACGAGCAAAAGATAAAGGTAAGAGCTATGTCATCTACTCTTCACTGCTATATTGCACTGCTATTTTGTGATATAGCTTTCTGAGTCATTTGAAGTGTACTATTATGTATATAATTAGCCATTAACCAAGGAGGTTGTATTATTCATTTGTTTCCTATTCTAAAAGTTTAATAAATTGTGCTTAATAACATGTTAAATTAATTGTACTAGCCTATTCATGCATTGGTCTGTTATGTTCTATTTTACTATTTGCAGGGGCACTTTTGAAATATTTTGGAACACCCTCTGCCACTAGCCAGGATGAGAAGCCGTCTACTTCTGCCATTATTGAGGCTGAGGAGCCATCCACCTCCTCAGCCTCACATATGTCTCCACAAATGCAGTCTGATCCTGAGGATGAAGACCCATTTGCTTCTACTTCTCCCCGGCAGGACTCTTCAGGTGAGTTTGTGTGCACATATGTCTGTGAGTGTGTGTGTATGTGTATGTGTGTGCATCCCTGCAAAGCATTTTGCAAACAGTTATAAATTATAATGTTATTATCATTGGGTCTGGGTTACTGGGTATGTGTGGTGTTTCACCACCATAATTCCATAACACCACCACCATAACAAAGTGCTGTGAATAATGTGTTATCTAACTTAGGTGTGTATACTAATGAGTAATGCTCTTGTTCTTTCTATTAGAAATGCCTGGAGCAGAATCGCCTCCTGAAGATGAGTCTCTGTCCACCGACCCTGCTAACTGGCCTTCAGTTCTGACTGAGAGAATTCGGACACAACTGGTTTCCAGGGGACCAAGTCAAGTACCATCTGACTTTGTATTCCCTAGAAACGACAGTGACGGAAGAAGTTTCCACCATCAATACTTCAGGAAGTCATTGGTTAGTGGGGAAAATATAACCAGAAGTTGGTTGGTCTATTCCTTAAAAAACAACAGCCTTTTCTGTTTCTGTTGTACATTATTTTCCAAGAGGAAAATAAATTTAACAAGTTTGGGACTCTCGGACTGGAAGCATGCAAGCTCATTGCTCACATCACATGACAACAGTTCAGAACACCTAAATTCTATGAAAATCTGGAAAGAACTGGCAGTGAGGATGAGAAAGGGGGAGACCATTGACAAGCAGGAGATGGCACTTCTGGAGGCTGAGAAGTTGAGATGGAGAGCGGTGCTGACACGTCTCACTGCTATTGTGCATTCTCTGGCAGTTAGGAATTTGGCACTAAGGGGACATACAGAAAAATTGTTCTCACCATCAAATGGCAATTTTCTGAAAGAAGTTGAACTGATGGCACAATTTGATCCTATAATGCAAGAGCACATTAACCGTGTCCAAAAAGGGACCTCCAGTCACACCAGCTACCTCGGCCACCACATACAAAACGAACTCATTGATTTGTCGAGCAGCAAGACCATTTCAGCAATGGTGAGCGACATCAAACAATCAAAGTTTTTTTCAATAATTCTAGATTGCACTCCAGATATCAGCCACACTGAACAGTTGTCAGTTGTGATTCGGGTTGTGTCACTGGAGGGGAAGCCCCATATAAAGGAACATTTCATGGGGTTTTTGGAGGCAGAGGAGTCCACTGGTCAACATTTGGCATCTCTGATTCTGAAGAGACTGGAGGAGCTAAAAGTTCCTTTCATGGACTGTAGAGGACAATCATACGACAACGGGGCCAACATGAGGGGAAAAAACAAGGGTGTTCAATCCAGGCTCCTAGAAATTAATCCCAGAGCTCTGTTTGTTCCATGTGGGGCTCATTCTCTGAATTTGCTTGTGGCCGATGCTGCTAAGGGATCTATTGATGCCACAAGTTACTTTGGCATCTTGCAGAAGCTTTACAACTTGTTTTCAGCCTCCACACAACGATGGGCCATTTTGAAAAAACATGTGAACATCACATTGAAGATGTGGTCTGATACAAGGTGGGAAAGCAAGATCAAGAGTGTGGAGCCCCTGAGATATCAGGCAGCTGCAGTGAGAGATGCACTGATCGAGGTGAGGGACCACACCAAAGACTCTGTAATAAAGGTCGAGGCTCAATCTCTGTCAGAGGAGGTTGGGTCATACCGCTTCGCCATTTGTTCAGTGGTGTGGCATGACCTGTTGTGCCAAATTCAGCATGTGAGCAAGCAGATGCAGTCTCCTAGCATGCACGTTGATGTTGCAGTAAATCTCCTAAAAAAAACAGAGAGAGGTCTCCGCAATTACAGGGCAACAGGTTTTGTGGCTGCACAAATGGCAGCCACAGATATCTGTGAACAAATGAATGTGGAGGCTGTGTTAAAACAAAAACGGCTGAGGTCCACAAAGCGGCACTTCTCCTATGAAGCATCTGATGAGCCCTTGATTGATGCTTTGAAGAAGCTGGAGGTGACATTTTTCAATGCAGTGGTTGATGCTGCAACATCAGCCATTCAGGAAAGATTTTCCACGTTGGAAATTGTGGGAGAGAAGTTTGGAGTGCTGACACATTTCCAAAATCTCACATTTGAGGAGCTGACAGAACAATGTGTGAACCTTAGTACTACACTACACCTTTAAGGGACAATCTGACTTGGATGGCAGAGAGCTTGCACAGGAGCTGAAGAACTTGCCTGACTTGCCATCAAAGACCATATCCTTGCTTGAACTGCTGACATTTATCCATGAAAGGGAGCTCTCTGAAATATATCCAAATTTGTGGACTGCTCTCAGAATTGGTCTTACTCTTCCAGTCACTGTTGCTGAAGCAGAGAGGAGCTTTTCAAAGCTGAAGCTCATCAAATCCTACCTGAGGTCAACTATGTCACAGGAACGCCTTACCGGTCTGGCCATCATCAGTATAAATCATACAATTGCTGAGCAGATTTCATATGATGATTTAATTCATGACTTTGCATCAAGGAAGGTAAGAAGAGTCAGGCTTTAGATGGCAGTTGTGCTGTGGTGCAATTTATTTTGTTTCTTGTTCAAAGTGTAGCATAATAATTACCCTCTCTTAAGTGTCTTATTCTATTTATGTGATAGAGCATTTGTACAATTTAGAAATTTGATTCTCTAGTTTATTTATGGCAGTTGTGCAATTTAATTTGTATTTTTCCTGTTCATAGTATCATAATTACATTCTCTTAAGTGAGTTATTCTATTTACGTGATGAAGCATTTGTAAAATTCAGAAATTTGAGTCTTTGTTTTGGTTCTGAAGTTCCAACAATTAGTCCAATAAAAAGTTATTTTGTGAAAGAGTTATGTCTGTCCTTTATTTTGGGGGGATTCGAATGTGTGTTGTGTGTTGGCGAACAGGGGGGGGGGGGCTGAAGGTGAGGTTCGCCCAGGGCGTCATGTAAGCTAGGACCGCCACTGGTCGTGGGGATCAATCATCCTTGCGCAGTGACTTGTAGCTGCAGACAAAATGGTTTTACAGGGACATAGGAGTGTTTGTGTGCCTCCAGTCAATATGAATGTGAAAATCAGCTCCCAGAAGAAAATGGATCGGATGAAGACAGTGAGAAAGAGTAAGAATGCATTGACTAAGAGCAGCCATTTCTAAATGCATGTACACTGTTGATATTTACGTGTACTCCAGTTAGTATTGTGTAATAATTACCATGATTGTAGGTCTGTTGAATATGAAAACATGTACATTAGACTAATACAGTATAACCAAAAGAAAGTATGCATATGATTTGAAAAAAATAAAATTATTTCATTTTCGCCAAAACAATCGCCGACTACCGAGTGTATATTTTCATAAAATACACTACTTAATTGTGATTATGTACCAGTAGTTTGTCTAAAATGAAGAATAAGAATGCTATTAAAACTAATGTAGCCTGTATAAGTCATAGAATATGAGATGTCAATGAATAAATGCATTTTGTTTGTTCATACTATCTGGAGTGCTGATTTTTTTGTTGGGCAGTGAGCCCTTTTGGGTGCTTCACTTCAAACATGAATATCATAAGCACTACACACTTAAATTTGAGTACAACAGGGCAAAATATGATCTAGAGGTCCCCATCTTTCATTTAAGACCTGTTGTAGCCTTTTGCACAGCTGGATGATTAAACTCCTAGAATTTGGCCCATTTTAGTGATATGCCGCTGGCCTATATAGAAGAGTATATATAGGAAAGATTCATACATAAGGAAACCATTCCTATCTTTGATATTTATGAGGTATTATTCACTATTATATTAATAAGTATCATGTTTTCAGAACACAATGAGTAAATTTGTTGAAAGAATAAATAAATGTTACCAGGTTATTCATGCTTCAGGCTAATTAATGTATGCATACTTAAATAATATCCTTTTAGGAAGCAGGTTATAGCCAGAGGCCATTTTTCTTATATTGTCAGGGATGATCACTCCTAACAGCTAAAAATACAGGGTACTTTAGCGGAACTCGCTGCTCTGAGGGGGAGGCTCTACCCACGCCTCCTTCCCTGGCTACGGGCTTCTATGGGAATAACAAGTAAAGTAGGAAAATGGATCTACAACTTCTTCAGAGAACGTCAGCCAGTCAGTCCTCATACAAAAAAGAAGAAATTAATAAAATAGATGAAATTCAAAGGAATTTCACAGCCAAGATTGATGGCTGCAAAGAACTCAACTACTGAGAAAGACTACGTAAACTAAATCTGTACTCACTGGAAAGAAGAAGAGAGAGATACACCATAATATATACACATAGAAAATAATGGAAAAACTGGTACCTAACCTCAAACTGAAACCACAACAGTGGAAAAAATAAGAAAAGTAAAATGTGTAGTATTCTCAAACTAAAGGTCAGACAAGGGACACCCTCAACTCTAAAGGAAAATATCTTGGTCGTCACCGGACCAAGACTATTTAACCAGCTTCCGAAGGAGACCAGGAACATCACTGGTGTTAAAGTGAACTTCTTCAAAAGAAGACTAGACCCCTAGCTTAGGACGGTACCGGATAAGCCGGGTGTTTCTGGCTATGTGCGATAGTCTATAGAGATCACATGAGAGCAATTCGCTCCTCCACCAGGTCAGACCTAAAGGTGGGGCCACCAGCTTGACCTTCGTGTGAAAAAAGAGACTGACCGATGGACTATTACAAGGTTACAAACTATATATATATATATATATATATATATATATATTATATATATATATTACACTGTATATACCGGGTGTCCCATTCGAAATGAAACAACTTTGAAACTCTGTAATTTTTAAAGTATTAATGTGAGAATGTTGAAACTTTGCCAGTTACTACACCATATGCAAAAAAATTTGTCATAATGTTTTTTTGTTTGTTTCAGATTGAATTATGTTTACCCCACAAGAAAAAGCGAAATGTGTGTTATGGATGGCTGAGTTGAAGTCCTCTACTCTGGTGCAACGGCGATTCCGTATAACCTTTCACGAGGAACCACCCACCAGAAGAGACCTATATGTATGGACCAAGAAATTTGAGGAGACTGGCAGTGTTCTAAAGGGACACTCTGGAGGGCGAACAAGATCGGAAGATGATGTTGAACGAATACGCGGCGCCTTTGGTAGTAGCCCGAGAAAGTCCATCCGTCGTGCCAGTGTCGAACTGCAGATTCCTCGTTCAACTGTCCATAGAGTCGTGCGCAAGCGGCTGCAGCTCTATCCATATAAGCTTCAAATTGTTCAGCATATAACATGTGAAGATCTTAACAAAAGGAAACATTATGCTATGCACAATGTATCTAATGTATCTAAATGTTATAATTCACATATATCATATGAAACTTTATGACATTGACTATTCACTGTGTGAATATTACATTGTTTGCATCATTCAATAAAAAATTATAAGGTTTCAAAGTTGTTTCATTTCGAATGGGACACCCGGTGTGTGTGTGTGTGTGTGTGTATATATATGTATAGAGAGAGAGAGAGAGATGAGAAATATCAGTTCATCGGAAGTTCTAAAAGCAGCGATTGAACATGAAACCAATTTCAAGCGAAACGTTAAAAACTGTGATAAGAAAGTATACCGCCGGGATTCGTTACGTCACGTAATTTCATAAAGGAAAGAACTCTGAATATTTTGGAAACTTGTAAAAAAGAAAAAAAAAATGTCTCCACAATAATAATAATATTGCCAAATTTAACTACATTTTGGAGGAAACCATTTATTTGAAGGCATATTTTAACAAAGAGTGAAATTGCATTGACAAATATGATAATTACGGGTTTAAGGTTAAGAGCATTGTCTGGTAGAACGTAGTTCGCAAACTTTTACAGTCGCGCCCCCTTTCGATAAACAAACAAATTAACGCATTTCCCCTTCGTTCCTTGTTATTGGTAAATACAGTTTCGCGAAAGACAGTTTAAAATTG
This sequence comes from Bathynomus jamesi, assembly GCA_023014485.1. Lineage (NCBI taxonomy): Eukaryota > Metazoa > Arthropoda > Malacostraca > Isopoda > Cirolanidae > Bathynomus > Bathynomus jamesi. The sequence continues at coordinate 523,575 of JAJOZX010001380.1, read as the reverse complement.
TATTACAGTTTTTAGGTTATATAAAACAGAGTTTGTTAGAATTTATTTTAAAATTAATCTTTAAAATTAATACTTCTCGTAAATTTGGACTTTGATTAAAAATTAATTATTATTGAATTAAATTTTTAACTCGGGTAAACCAAAACAAAAAAAATGGCTACTACGAATAAATAATATTTAATTATTAGTTTTCATAAAATATTTATTTTATTTTCACGTTGTTCAACCCCGCTTTTGTGATTGGTTATAAATCTTTTCGTGCCCCACCCCCTGAATGATTGTTCGCGTCCGCCCCATCACCCCCACCCCCACCTTGGGCACGCCTCCCCTCACCCCTCACCTCCTTCAGTTTGCGCACTGCTGTAGTAGAGCATCGGACTCGTAATCCGAACGGCGTGATTTATGGACAAAATACTCGAATCAAATTGTTCCTGTCAATCCAGTAGCACGTATGGTTACATGGTCGAATTGGGGGATCCAACATTTTGAGGTTAGGGGGATTTCATGCAGCTTTTCGATAAGAAATAAATAAATGATTGGCTGGTGTCTTAATTATTTGTCAATAATCCAGAGAAACGAATTACAGGTTGGCGTCCTGTATCGCTTCCTTCAATCCTTTGTCCGAAATATCCAAAATGAATAAAAGAAATAATTCGGATAATGATGTTTCTCATTTAAGTAGATCGACTTTGCTTTGCCGAAACTACAAATGAGGAGCTCCGTGCGACAGTGACGAGCGCACCAAACTTAAGTTTCGAGAAAATGCACGTTAAAGTTTTAAAGTTCGAGCACATGGCCCCCACCCCCCCTCTAAAACAATAGAAAATTACCGGGCGATAAAGACGATACCGCCATATGAGCACCGTGTATTATGACAGACAATGAATACATTTCTGTTATCATAGAAAACTGATTTTTGGGACAATGGCGTGCTCGTCACTGTCGCGCAAAGCATGCTTCAAATTATCTTTAATCTTTAATTCTTAAGAGTATTATTATACTCCTGAGCATATATGATAAAAACAGTACCGCCTGAGAATCGGTAAACATATATTTCCCTAAATAAACGTCCACTCTTAAGTGATACTAAAGTGACTTTAAAATGCGAGAAGTTCATCGTTAGGATTAAAGAATGTAGCTAAAATTGATCTATGGCTGACTATACTAAATTACCCCACTTTTGCATTAATTATTTACCATATCTTCTCCATAAAGAAAACAGTCGTTTTCGACCTACGAGTATAACATCTCTTTATGGTGGTCCTTTTGTTTATTCATTGGCTACTTGATGCGCACTCATTACCCCTAATTTAGGCTTCCTTTTTGGAATTTTTAAACTTTTGTGATAATCTTGTTAACTTGATGCGAATTTTTTGTTTGCAAATGTTCCTTCGGAAGACGCTTTAGATTTCTTGGACAATAATTGGATATTGTGGAGCAAATATTTTTATAAGCACTGACGATACTGCCTTCTGTTTCTGTGGTGAATATTATAAGCAGATTTTTGGAATACCGGTAGGGTTCCCAACTCAGCGACAGTATTATTTTGCCTCTGCTTGGAATATATCGAAAAAATCTTCCTAAAAGTGTTATGGAATTTTCTTTTGGGTCAGCTATGTTGATATGCTTTTCTCTTTGGCTGATCCTTTGAAAGGTCAGTCCTATATAAAATTCTGAACAACAAAACAACAACATTCAAATACGTGATCATAAAAGACAATTCTTTTTCTCGACGATTTAGTTCATATAAAAATAGTCCTCCATCTTGTATTCAACGAGAGGAAACCCACTTTAATTAGCTGTCTGCATTATCTCCTCATATCAGTAGTGGTTTCCCAATATGCAGAGCTGGGCACTTGCGTTTTTTTTTGCGGTACTGCGGTACTGCGGTACTACCGCACTACCAAACCGGTACCGCATAACGCAGTACCGCAAAGGATCGCTGAAAGTACAGGCTGTACTTTCAGCGATCCTTTGCGGTACTGCGTTATGCGGTACCGGTTTGGTAGTGCGGTAGTACCGCAGTACCGCAGTACCGCAAAAAAAAACGCAAGTGCCCAGCTCTGCCAATATGGCCACGTCGTTACGCCATTTCCCGTAAGATGAGCGAAGTTAGGCAACGTTGGGTCTGGTTCGTAGTTGAATGGGTGGCCATCCTCCGCATACGTTCAGATGATGTAGTGACCGGTAGTTTGGATCCTGCGTTAAGTTGCGGGTCCTTTTCGCCATACAACCCTCCCCAATGGCTGTTAGTGCGAAGACAAACTCACTGAATCATTGATTCTCTCGTACCTTTAGGACAATTCCGCACTTTCTCGACAATAATTTGTTTATTTTAGGGAGGGGGATTCCTATTGACAAGGGTCATGTGACTGAGGGGGACCTGGGTCATGTGACTGAGGGGAACCTACAGTTTTACGAGGGATATAAACTATTTAAAAATCGCTCCCATGTAAACGCATGCGGAGAACGGTCAACCATCCAACTATTGAAGAGATCCAACGTCGCTTAACTTCGCCGATCTATCGAGAAGCGGTGTAGTGACGTTGCCACAATATGGCCCTCTTTCTTGACAAAAGAATGAAAACAGTCAGGCCCTCTCAGAGGTCCAGAGAGGCCCGGGCCACTTCCAGCTTTTGAGGCCCATAGCTAAACCCAATTATTACTTTCACTGCAAAACATTATATTCAAACCTGAAAGTTTCTAAATTTGAGGCCCCCCTTAAGCTTGAGGCCCAGACAAAATGGCCATCCTAGCCCCCCCCACCCTCTGATACGCCCTGGAAACAGTGTATAAACTTAAGAACCGATTTCCCAAACCTTTTTCTCGTTTAATGCTAAGTGCAAAATTCTCTTCCCACGCAGGTGACACTCATAATAATGTAGGTAATTAACAAACAAGATCTTTAATTCCAGACTCAATAGATACGAAAATTATATGAGAGGTCTATATATGTTTAATTAAGTAATAGTAGAACAGTGATTGCATAGGCCAAGCGAATAACAAACATACATTTATTGCTTTCGTCAATCGAAGACAAGTTAAAACAATAAATTTAATTAATAAATATTTATTTGAAGATTGTAACAGCTGAATAAATTAGAGAATAAATTAATTAACTCTCTAAAATTATCATTATCACCAATGCGTTGCTTTCGTTGTTTTTGTGATAAAGGAAACAGTGATAATATCTATTCACAATTTCTGGTTCAAAGAAGAGAAAAAATTGGTTGAATTTTTCTGCATTGATACTCATTCAATCTTTTAATCTTTATTTTATGTGACTTTATTATAAGAATAGAGTAAGCAAAAGTGTTCTGGAAAGAAACCCAAACTCCTGCTATATCGTGAACTATGACCGTGACAGTTTTGATAAAGACCCTTCCTACCTGCGTCAACAATTTTGTTGAGATCTTTGGCCCTTACAATCTTTCTCATTTAGCTATTAAGCGATCTAAGTTCCAGAAATATTCTAGGTTTGAACTTATTCAAATTTACGGCATGTAAATCAGTGGTTTTTAACCCCTGGGTCGCGATCCAGAATTGCCAAGCCATTTTGAATGGGTCAATAAATTGTCAGTTATGATTAAGTTATATTATCCCTACTCATTTTACCATTAATTATTTATTTTATTATCTATTACGAGTGAACTGTTTGAAGGCATGGGTTGCCGAGCTAGCCTCGCGACCAGAATTTGGGTCGCAGCCTAAAAAGAACCACTGATGCAAATGAATAACAAAAAGTACAGAATAAAAATATGCAGAATATATAAAACAAATTTGTAACGAAAGCGTAAACTGAAAATAAATATATGGTATCAACGATTAACATGACATTACTCGATAACCCAAACACAGACTGCCTCAATGAGTTGAGAAGTGAGGAAAGAGGCGCAATGACGAGCCCGTTGCGCGTAATACATTTAGCTGGTCGTCGTCGGTCGATGTGACCAAGAGAGAAGACGGCGAAGAAGAGAAACTTAAACGGATGAAGAGGTGGAAAAGAAGTAGAAAACGGGGTAAAGAGAAACGTCTCGATCCAGTTCTCCTTTAAAAGAGGACTTTTTTCTGGGTGGTGGTATCACCGTCCGCCCTCAGCGCCCTCTGGTGGACGAAACACGTAAAACGAAAAATTCAACCGACATTACTTGATAATGCGTTATCTAGTGTGGTAAACAAAACTGTTGTAGCGCATACCTTAACCAGTAAATTCATACCTAGTATGCTATGCACAAATTCCTTCAGCACAAAACAATTTGCTTTTTAGTACAGGCTAACGACACCCAATGAAAGTGGCCATAACAGGCGTATGGTACTGATGGTGTTCCTTAAGAACTGTGCTTCTGTGTTGATACCCTGCCTAGGCAAACTCTTTCGTCTTTGCCTCTCATCTGGTACTTTTTCTTCCTGCTGGAAGTTCGCTTTCATTCAGCCTGTCCCAAAGAAGGGTGACTCCTCTCAACCCTCCAACTATCATCCAATTGCTTTGATTTCTTACCTTTCCAAAGTTTTTGAGTCTATCCTTAATTGCAAGGGTCTTAAACACCTTTCTTCTCACAATCTTCTTTCAGATCATCAGTATGGATTCTGCAAGGGACGCTCTACTGGCCATCTTCTTGTATATCTCTCTGACACTTGGTCATCTTCCTTTCGGGATTTCGGTGAAACCTTTGCCATTGCGCTAGACATATCAAAAGCTTTTGATAGAGTCTGGCACAAATCTTTAATTTCTAAACTGCTCTCCTTCGGTCTTCTATCTGTGCCTTCATCTCTAATTTCCTTTCTGGCCGATCTGTAGCTGCAGTTGTAAATGGCCACTGATCTTTTCCTAAAGCTATTAACAGTGGTGTTCCTCAGGGTTCTGTCCTGTCACCTACTCTTTTCCTTTTATTTATTAATGATCTTCTAATTCGCACTTCCTGTCCTATTCACTCCTATGCCGATGATTCCACTCTTCACTTCTCTTCCCAAAGCGTCCCTCTCAACAGTCACCTGACCTCTGATCTTTCTGCTATATCTGATTGGGGCAGAGAAAACCTTGTGGCTTTCAATGCCTCAAAAACTCAGTTCCTCCATCTGTCTACTCGTCACAATCTTCCACACGACTATCCCCTTACCTTTAACAACACACAACTCAATCCTTCCTCTTCTCTTAACATTCTAGGCGTTTCCTTTTCTTTTGATCTTTCCTGGAAAGATCACATATACTCTCTTTCCAAAACAGCTTCTAAGAGGTTAGGTGTGCTGTGTCGCCTCCACGGTTTCTTCACCCCCACTCAGTTGCTGTCTCTGTACAGGGGTCTCGTTCGCCCTTGTATGGAGTATGCTTCTCATGTGTGGGGTGATTCAACCCACACAGCCGTACTTGACCGGGTGGAATCAAAGGCTTTTCGTCTCATCAATTCCCCGCCTCTTACTGAATGTCTTCAATATCTCTCTCTCTCTTCGCTGCAATGTTGCCTCACTCTCTCTCTTTGCTATCGCTATCATAACAGACATTGCTCTTCTGAACTCTCTAACTGCATGCCTCCTCCTTTAAGGAGAGCACGCAGTACCAGACTTTCTACACTTTCTCATTCCTTTTCTGTCCAACTCTCTAATGCAAGGGTTAATCAGTATTTTCAGTCTTTCATCTACTCAACCGGTGAGCTCTTGAACAATCTTCCTCAATCCATCTTTCCTCCTGTCTACGACTTCCCATCTTTCAAACGCAGAGTGTCTAGACATCTCGAAAACCCCGGACCTTAATTTTGGCTCTCTTCTTCTTCTTATATGGGAGGGGTGCTTTTGTAGCATTTGCCCTTGGCCCCTCCTTCCTGTATAAAAGAAATCGACAAGTTATTGTGGGTTTGATTAAGGTAAGTTAAGGTAAGGTTTTCAGAATGTTGATCTTATATCTTGACTATCCGATGGGCGCAGGTTCTTTTAGCACCATGCATTACTGTACTCTTTCTAAGGGAAGTTGTGTTACTGAGAGAGAGAGAGAGAGAGAGAGAGAGAGAGAGAGAGATTATCCATGGTTATCAATAATTAAAGACAGACTTGTAATTAACTCTTCAGCAGCAAGTACATCTGGAGAATTTTATGAAAGAGAGAGTTGCTTTCTACTCTCATCCTGCCATCGTAACCTACCAAGCATGCTGTTAATGTAATGATGGGGTTGTTTAAACTCCTTCGCAACATCTAAGGTCATTTGACGGAGGGGACCTACAGCTTTACATGGAATCCGAACCACAGGTCGCTACATAATCTGGACGCAGAGGACGATCCTCCACCCAACTACTCTCCAGACTAGGGATGGAAAATAACCGAAAAGTGTAAAACCGGTTTTCACCGTCGCTATATTCTTAAAGCCGGTTTTTACCGATGGGATTCTGTATGCTTTTTAGGGAGGTAAATAATAAAAATATTAAACAGAAATAAGGTTTTAATTGATTCAATCAAGTATGTGTAACATTTGAATTAAAAAGTTTATTATGGAACTTGATTTTTTAAATAACACTTGAGAAAACAAAGAGCATTAAGTGTCTGATCTGACATTCTTGATCGAAACTTTGTGACGAATAAACCAGCAGCTGAAAACACTCTCTCGGACTCTACGCTGGTGGCTTTTATTGTAAGCAACGCATCGTACATTCGATCCAAATTTTCGCTTCTATTCAAAGTAGCTTCAAATATTTGAATTCATTGTTTACGTCAAAGGTCTCAGGAGAATCTTTCTTGGGTTTCATTTTCAGTTTGTTCATCTCACACATGTACTCGTTCATAAGTTGATCGTCATCATTTACTTCACGACCTGAGCTGCATTGTGAATCTTCGAGTTTCGAAGCAATTGATTGGACTTGGTCGTCTGTTTCTGAAATCTGGCAAGCTTCTGGAAAAAGCCTCTTAAATGTATGATCCGCATACTTCTTAAGTGCTTGTCTTGAAGGAAAGAGGAACGGTGCTGATGATTCATTTTTCAAGACCTTGAGATTATGGAGAAAACTCAGCAAGGCGACAGCTTCTTTTTGTCTTCTCGATGAGTAACGATCAATGAGACACTGACGTAGCTCAAAAGCTAAAGGATTGTTTTTGCTTTCAAATTTATCCAAAATGAACTTCATGGAAGATTCAGCTTTGAGCAAATTTGCATCTTCGGAACAGTCCCTTCAAAACAATTTCCAGTGGACGAAGCGTGTCAAAGAGGCTCTTCAGAGCATTCCATTCTTCATCTGAAATCGTCTCTGTTGAGCGTATCACTCTGAGGGCCTTTGGAATGCAATGTTTGAGTTTCAAAAATCTTTCTATCATGGCCAAAAGACTGTTCCACCTCGTTCTACAGCCAAGGATAAGCTTCATTTCCTTTCCATTAAATTCATCTTTGACAAAATCCTGCAATCTCTCATTTTTCAAAGGAGACTTTCAAAATATGCGGCAGATTTTTCTCACTTTATTACTTTTAAGTAATCTTCTCGAAGTTTTGGAAGAACAATTACGTCATCTATGTCGGACTCAAAAATTGTATCAGTGCATAAAATTTCACACTCATCTTCGCTTAACTCATGTGTAGAGTGTTCATCTTCTTCGATGGCTTCATCTTCAGGGGTAGGGTCACTTTCCCCTTCAACTGAATTTTCAACAGTTTTTTAATACAAGATATCCGAAACCGCGAGATGTATAGCATGTGCAATGCATTGCTGGTGATCAGGTACTATTTCTCTTCCAAATTTGACCATTACTGAGGCACCGTCGGTGGTGCAACCCACGATATGCTTATCTAGGTCCAAGCCAAAGTCTTCCAATCTTTTCCTAACGATTGCAATAGTTTTGGTGCTATCGAGAGAGCCATTTATTTTCATGAGACCAAGAGACCAATGTTGATTTTCATCATGAATATTAATATTAATATATCTTTGGTTTTGCAAAGATGTATACTCATCCATAGTTAATGAATAGCGGATTCCTTGTCTCACCTGATTCTTGAAGTAGTTGACCAATTCATGTTTCTTTTTCTCATAAAAACTAAGCACCATTTTTCTGACACCATTATGGGAAGTTGGATGAGGCTTGTCGTATTTTATCTTTCTTAGGCTTTCTTGAATGAATTCACTTTTAGCAATTGATTGGAAACTCAGTCCATCTACACACGCAAGTTTCGAAATTTCCTCTTTTATGGACTTTTTTTGCACAAACTCTTCCACTGTTCTTTGTTTCTTCAATGGTTGATTAATCTGGTCGATGTTTATGCCATGAATATTTTTCATGTGGGATGATAAACTTGAAGTAGAACCTCCACAACACTTTAAAACTTTGTGACATGTCATACACTCTGCTTCTTCTTTATTCTTACGAGTGAAATGATACCAAGCATTTGATTTCTTTGACATGATGGAGTATTAAATCTTAGAATCTTAACTGATCAATGTGCGATCATCCACATAACATTCAAGACTGAAGCATCAATTATTTATACTTATAAACAAACAAAAAATGATACGAAACAATGCAAAACGTAATTACTATGTTTTTAAACGTTTCGAAACGTTTGTTTCATATAAAATGGACCAAAGTGATCGGAAACTTGCGCAAAAATGTGAAAACCGGTTCTTATTGTCGGTTTCGGTGATGATTAAAAATTTTCATCACCGGTTAAAAACCGGGTTCCATCTCTATTCCAGACCTAATATGTCGCTTAACTTCGCTGATCGACGGGAAGCGGTATTACGCTCGACAAGACGCGACGGTGGCCCGACGCATGTTGTTAATTGAAATTTTACATAGTTCACAGATTCTTCTGTGACAGCATACAGTTTTAGTTTTCTGTAACAGTATACAGTTTTAGGCGTTAAATGGTAACAATTCGCCATCTTTGTTCTGGAAGCTCTCCGTCCTGCTATGCCTTTGGGATGTAAACTTTTCCTATCTGGTCACTCCATTATGTTACTTTGCTCACGTAAATGAGCAAAGTAAAAATGTTTACAGTAAATACAATTTCAGAGGTTTCAAACGTGACCAGTAATCTTTATATTTTGTTTTTATTAGACATACGAGTAAAGATTATTTGTACGGATTCTATATTTGCGATACGTCGTTCCCTGTACAGATTTGTGACAAAAGAGTAGTATTTAATTACTGTTGCAACCAAATCCTTCCATAATTTGAATCGTATTATGAAAATCCTTCATATGACTTTTATTAAGGTTTTCCCTATGACATTCTTAATATATTGTTGTGTTTTCTGAACTCCGCGTCTATTCAATCTATTGACATTATTTATTACTTCTAAATCTGTTTTGGTATTTTGATTTTTGCGTGATTCGTGACTTCTTGTTTGTTTCATAGCTAATCTCTCGTAATTAATTGTATATTGTCGCTATATCTATACAAATTGCAATTTGGCATCACTGAATTTCATATTCCTTTTTTCAGCACACTTAAATGATTTGAAATAATTTTGTAAATTTTTATATCCTCTTAATTTATTTGTAAAATTCTGCCATCTGCAAACGACAAATTCGATATTATCTGATATTTTTTGTCCGTTTGCAACGAAATACCAAAGGGGGTTAAGTACCAGTATCATGCTAATCAGCGACTAAAATGATGGGGGGGGGGGAGAAATCGGGCGGGCCCAGCCACCCCTCCAACCTAAGAAATTCCCTAAGGACAGACCCGCTTCCCCAGTAGTTAAAGAGAGGGAGGCTCGGGGGTGCCCAGCCCCGTAAGTTATGGCATTCATACCTTAAAAGTAGATTTTTTTTCAACAAAATTCTCAAGACAATGTATTTTGAAAAAAGTGATAAATTTAGCATTTTTATAAGAGGAGGTTCCAGTTATTGTTTTTATAAATGAAATATACAACTGTAAAAATCCCATACTACACAATTATCCTATTGTCATGACTAGATCATTTAAAATTAATTAGGCCCTACACGATCGCGCATTTTGTCGAAAACTTATCATACATCGTGCAGTCTTTTGTAACGAAAAATTTCTGAAAACATACTTCCGTTAGTCATATTTTTGTCTTTTCTTCTAAATTTGGGGGACGGGTGTGGTAGGGATCTAAACCTCTCAGAAGGCTTATAATACTAAGGCATATATGCACTTCTGTTTTCACTTTATTTCCCTAACGTGTACTGTCTTATAAGTACAGACACGCATTACTATAAAGTAAGTTTCATTTTTTTTCCTTTCATCATTGGAAGATATTTTGTAATCGTAATGTAATAAAAATATCATAATGGATGTTATTTTTATTTAATAAATGCATCCCATGCATAGGAGAAAATGCCACAGTAGATCTTACAGTTAATAATTCTTCCTTCTCCAGTTAACCATTGATAAAACTGCATCTCAACGAATGAGTAGATCATCACTACTGAAGAAATTCTATTTACTACTTAATGTACTGCAGTATTTTCGTTTAGAAAGTTTAAAATATGAAATTATATATAATTGTATATGAACACGCGCATATTTTGAATATGCAAAATATCCCCTACCAGAATTCGAACTCGGGATCTCACTACCCCCCCCCCCCTCTCTCTCTCACCTCTCTCTCTCACGGACCCTATAGCTTGTGTGTTTAATTACTCTTTACATTTTAATGAAAACAAAAATTATTTATTTCTAGCAACAGAGAAGTGTAATGATTATATGAATAATATATGCACAACTGGACAAAAATTTTTAAAAACAAAAACAAAACCTATTAATAATGAAATGTAAACAAAAGAAAATTGAATTTATGAAATCCAACTTCAATTCCGTTTCACCACTTCAATTATCAATGCCCCAATTCCAATTCCAGAATACCGCTATGTCACCGTCATTCACTGCAGCAATACAGATACATTTTTATATTTGTTTAAGATTTATCTCTTTATAAGCTACTCAGGCTAATTAGTTTGATATATATATATTATATATATATATATATATATATAAAACAAGAACTTTACCTTTTTTCTGCTAACTGCCAGCAGCCGATCCAAACATCTCGCCGTACAATATTAATTATTTTTTATAATGAGGGTATAGCATCGACTTGATTTAAATAACAAATAAATTAATATTACTTAATGCATAATCTACGTAAAAATGAATTATTAAAGCTGGAACAACGAATTTGTATCGTCTACTTTAAAAGGATCTACTTTGTCATGCGCATGTTCTGTAAGAAATGCGCCTAAATTCATCCCATTTTTTTTTAGGTTTTTATAAGCGAAATAAATACCATTATTTTTGTTACTTTTTACTTATTTTACAGATATTTGCCTATCATTATTATAATTGTGTTCTAAAAATACGGATGTTAATTACTAGATTATTACCAATAAAAAGTGATTTTTATAACTATCCCTCTATACATTTCGCGTTAGATGTTTACATTTAGATTGTATAATTGCAGCATATAGTGCCTCTTATAGAATAAGATATGTAAAATAGCAAAACTCTTATTTAAAATGAAACTCTTGAACTGTGGCAAGAATTTTTCATGCATTTATCCTCGAAATGCGGCTCATTTTTACCATGTTTTAACTTGCAGGATCTTTGGGGGTTGCTAAGAAAGTATATTATAGGGGATGGGAAAAGTCTGAAGGGAAGCGGGTTCTCTATGGGGGCTGTGTGCTCAAGCAAGGGGTTGGGGGTGCTTATATGAGGCCTAATATTTTAACAAAATTTATTATATTACGTAATTTATTGAGAGTTATTTTTTATGAACTTCAGCAATAGTGATTAATACACCTGATTATCATTAATTTATTAGCGTACTGAAGATACGAAAAGGATACTAAATAATTTTTTGAATTTTAATATATATCTTTTAATTTATTCCCACTTACGTATTTTTAAAACAACTCAAATTTAAATTAGACAATCTTAAATGAGCAAAGTAAAAATGTTTTAGTATTTTACTTAAAAATTGAATTACTTGGATAAAAATCAATACAAGCATTCCATGAAGTATGCAGATGCAGTTCAAACACTGCGCCACTATTTCTCATCGGAAGGGCTGTACAGCGGAATCGTATCGAACGTGAGGAGGGGGATTGGTAGAGTTGCTTTGTTTTTTCCAAGATTTCTCAAATAATGATTTCCCCATCTAGTAATTTGTGCTGAACAAGTTCCTCCGCATTGCAAGCTCGTTCAGGTATGATGCCGTAATTTTGTTTACCTGTATCGTACTTTAGATAAGGATAAATAAGAAAAAGTCCAGACACCAAGCGGGGGACATTTGGGGATACGACATGGCGCCCATTTGGGAGGGTCGAGGGTGGACGGGGCTTGGGGGAATTTGTGTTGCTTTGGGAGAAGAAGTTGACCCATACCCCAACCCCAGTCTTCAGACTTCCTTCCCTTACATTCCCTTAAGATTTGATGCTACGCCTACATATGAAAATTTACCTAAGTGGAATTGATAACATGAAATCCTTTCGTGCACTTTGCTTACAATCTTTCTGTCAGATCCCATAATGGCGCCTGTTGCTGGGCAGATCCCTATTAATAATAGGTACCTGTACACTAACAGTTAAACAGAAATAATTTCTCTTACCAGATATTCTTGGCTCCATCCCATACAATGGTTTACTGGCCTATCATATTCATATAATTCACTTTAGGCAACCCAACTTATCCATGGCAAATTCTAGCTTAATTGAACAGAAATTTTGTTTTGGCTTCAAGAGATTCAACATCCAAGCAAGGAAATTGAGTTATAGACTTTATCTCAGACCTTAGGTTACTTGTCATCATATGATACTAAAATCAATATCTGATAACTGATGCTTTTAAGTTGAATATTTTTGTCTGGTTTAGGCTGACCTCATATCCTCAGATCCTACATTTATTTCCTGAAATAGGCTTAGCCCTTGTGTCTACTCAGTAGGCCTATCTGGATAAGTTGAATAGGCCCAGTGGGCTAAGAAAATGTAGGACACAGTTAAAAGAACTTGTCATTAATTAGTCTACTATTCCACTGTACCAAGATTAAAATGAAATATAATTTGTTTAAAATTTTACCCCTTTATATAAAAAGTGATTTTGAATCTGCCAGTGTTAAATCAGGCTTAATAATGAACTTTTACATAAACTGATATTTCATCATCTTTATGCCAATTATTATGGAAGACAAATAATAAGTAGACCTACTGAAATAGTTATAACCCTAAAACCAATATTAGTTTTATAGCCAAGCCAATATTGCTTACATTATAACCAAAATAAATTAATTATTCAGGCTCTTAACATGAGCCAGCAAAGATAAAAATAAAGGGTTAGATGCAAGAACTGAAGTCATAACTATAACAAACCTATATCTACTCATCGCTGATTTCTAATTTTGGTTAATCTTAAGATGTCATCACCTGAATTTGAAAAAAAATAAGGTAATTATATAGAAAATGGCGCAACCCGAAGTATGATTGTAAAAAACATTTTATTAGGTCAATTTCGATGTGCTGAAGCCAAATCTGTTAACCATTTGGTGTGCAAATGCTTCAAATTAGAGTAAATGTTATTTATATTTTACTCTTATTTTGAAGCATTTGCCTAAAAAATGGCTAACAAGCACATGAAAACTAACCTAACCTAACCTAACCTAAGAGTAAAATAACCACACGTTGGGCACGACAACTCAGAAAGCAAAACACCATGTTTTTGGAAAAATAGAATTGCTTCTTCATCATTTTCGTAAAACTTTACAATAGTTTCAATGTATCTAACAGAACACCCTTCACACTCCATTGCTATACCAACATTAAAAGGGCGCATTTTAAAAGGGTTATAAAATTGCTTCTGTTAAGAACTACTTTGACTCGCGGAGCAAAATTATTGGAACCAAAACATAAATGATGGGCAAATGAATGAACTTCAAAAATTTTTTATTTTATTTATAATCTGTAAAAATGTAATTTGCACACCAAATGGTTAACAGATTTGGCTTCAGCACATCGAAATTGACCTAATAAAATGTTTTTTACATCATACTTCGGGTTGCGCCGTTTTCTATATAATAACCAAAAATAACTATATAGCTGTAATCTACATAACAATATAACACTTTTTTTCAAGAGTACTGTTTTTTATGCAGATACGTTATAAGCAAGTTATTACGGGTGATGACATTTCCTTAAGATTTACCCTAATTTTTTTTAATGTTCTGTATTAATAGGTTTTTACAGGGCTGCAACACAACTGACTCTTCCTTATTTTTTACTTTTAAGAAAGTTTTATTTTTATAGTTTTGTTTTGACACCTCATTTCTGTCCAACTTTCTAATACAAGGGTTGGTTAATTGGTATTTTCAATCTTTCATCTACTTGACTGGTTAACTCTGGAACAATCTTCCTCAATCCATCTCTACCCCTGCCTAGAACCTCCATTCTTTGAAATGCAGTGTCTCCGGGCATCTTGAAAACCTTGGACCTTGATTTTGGCACTCTTCTATGGGAATGGGGGTATTTTTTTAGGTCAATTTTTGATAGTCACTGGACTGTGTTTTTAGGTAATTTGAATGATTTTGACCATCGTTTCTATAGCAAATCACTCATTTTTGAGTTAGCGTGATGTTCATTAGTTTTAATGAAAATATCATGACTAAACCTAACCAATCATCAAGGGTGTACAGTTGACCTAACTGGGCATTCAATTAACCTAACTGGGTATTTAGTTGACCTAAGGGTCAGTCATTCCATGACAAATCATGCAGTGGTCAAAACTACACCCTCATAGATTTTGCTTAAATTTGGTTTATAGAATGGTCTATGCTAGTAAGTACCAAATTTCAAATATCAGCTCAATCAGAGTTATGGTTCAAAAGTTATGCTCCCCCTCTTTTGGGGGCAGGAGATGAAAACTACATATTCAAACCACCATAACTCAGTCCCCAATTGACATACAGGGTGTCCCGTAAGTCTGGACCCATAGGGAAAAATAATAAAATTACAAAATAGTCCAAAAATTTATTACATAATCTGTTCAAAGTGTCCGCCGTTGTGTTGCACACATAGTTGAAGACGCAATCTCCACTGCGACAGCACTTTCTGAATCACAGTCGCAGAAATTTCTTGACGCCTCCACAATGCGTGCTTTAAGGTGGAAAATGTTCTGAAGTTTGACCTCGTACACTTTGGCTTTCAAGTGGCCCCACAAATAAAAATCATAATAAAAAATAATAAAAAAATAATAATAATAAAATAATAATAATAACATAATAAAAAAATATATTATAAATCCCTATGGGTCCAGACTTACGGGACACCCTGTAGAACAGTGATTTAAAGTGTTTATGAAAGGTAATTGCACACACAACACATTAGCATAAGTAGAAAAAATGGCTGAAATTAACAGAAAAAAAGTTATGACACTATTCCATTTGAAGGGGTCCTGCCCCCCCCTAAATTACAGATTTTTTTAAATTTTCATATATACAAAAAATGAGTTTCAACCTTATTCTATCAATATATGAAAAGAAATATAATGTGTATTTGCATATAAAATATGTATTTACAGAAAAATGGCTACTTTTACTTAAAAGACTAATTTTTACAAATTCATGTAAGCTGTTAGGTAATTAATACATTGCAATTTACACATGGTACAATAATTCTTAATGCTAATAATCTATACCTACCTAAGCTTATATATAGTTAATTTTCAACAGATTTTTATCCTAGTTTTGGTTCCAAACTCCTACTAAGTTCTTGAACTTGCTTTGGATTGAAGGAGTAAATAATCTTAACACCAGGCTTGATATTTGGTGTCATCATGATAGAAATTGTATCACTTTGTTTTATCTAGCAAACATCCTCTTTCATCAGAAAATAATACTGAGTGGTAGATCCTGATGAGGTGAGGAAACTGATTTTATAATCACCATATTCTTCTGAAGTGTCTAAAATAATTCCAAACCAAACTTTATCATCATATTTACAGGCAACATACTAGCCAATTTGATACTCATCTTTTTCAACTAGTTGACTGTCTTTATCTGGTTCAGCCCCAGTACTTATTCTAAGCAATTTACAATTATCAAAATCAGATGTCTGATAAGCTTGTATTAGGTTTTTTGACTCTGGTACAAACCTGTGGAAACCCTGTGTACCTTTAACAGGTAAAGCTTCGTTAAACCTACTAGAAAGATTGAATTTATCCACATGAACCTCCTCCTTTGTAACATACAAACAAATAGTTGAATTAAAGTGTTCAGTGCAAAAATCAGATCACGTTAAGAATAGCGAACCCATTTACCTCATGTTAAGAATGGTGAACCCAAAATTAAACATGTTAAGAATAGCAAACCCAAAATTCAACAAGTTAAGAATAGCGATGGTGATTGCATGATTTGGATCACCTGAAGATCAGGGCCCCCAGCCTTCGTTAGTTAGCCTTATAAGCAGGGTTGTGGAGTCGGAGTCGTGGAGTCGCACGTTTCAGGGCGGAGTTGGAGTTGGTAAAAAACTTCTGACTCCGACTCCAATTTCTGTGTCTTGTGTCACCCTTAATTTCTAAATCCTAAATACTAACATTTAGGTTATTTAGTTTTTTTGGTCAATAAACCTTATTCATTGATAGCCCCTAGATTAAGTTTTTTTAATATTTTTTTTTTACATTTTCAGAATATACAATTAATATTTATTTAAATATAAAATATAAAATTTCACACTTAGTGTGGTGGTGATGAAACACTAGAGGAGTCGGAGTCGTATATTTAAAATGTGAGGAGTCGGAGTCGGATTTTTAGATTTTTTACAATGTGTGGAGTTGGAGTCGGAGTCAAATTTTTATAATGTGTGGAGTCGGAGTCAAATTTTTACAATGTGTGGAGTCGGAGTCAAATTTTTACAATGTGTGGAGTCGGAGTCAGAAAATTTTGGACCGACTCCACAACCCTGCTTATAAGGCTAACTAACGAAAATATCACGACTTAACCTAACCAATCGTCAAGGGCATACAGTTGACCTAACAATTGGTTAGGCTAAGTCGTGATATTTTCATTAGTTAGCCTTATGAGGCTAATTAAAGAAGGTTGGGGGCCCTGCTCTTTAGGTGATCCCATGATTTACCCTCAGTATTAACAGTCGGGGTAATATGACAAAAGAGACTAATAGCTTCACAGGTTTTTACAAAATTCTCCATGTTAAGAATAGCAAACCCAAAAGTTTCCATGTCAAGAATAGGGAACCCAAAATTATCCATGTCAAGAATAGCGAACCCAACACCCTATGGGTTTGCTATTCTTAACGTGATCCACAAAATCATAGAAAACTCTTGGTGTTAGAATATGACCAGTATCAGTATGTTGCAAACTAACCTTTGCTACAACTCTTTTAATAGTTCCTCCAATACCATCACAAGCATTTTTCCCATGACTTGTGGCAAAGAAATTCCACTCAGCCTTCACACCAAAATCCTGTTCATGATAGCATAGATTGCTGAAATTATATTTGTTTTTGTATTGGCCTCCATACCCATCAGAGAAATAAATCACTTTTTGTATATTGGGGAATTTCTGTTTAATATCCTTCATTAAATATTGCTGAAAAGTGTGAACTGCTGATGTTGAGTGCTCAAGACAATCGCTAATAATACAGTAACTAGTATGAATTAATTCCTCATCCTTCATGTGATACACCACAAATGGATGGAGGGTCACCTGGTCATTTGTCCAGTGAAAACTTTGTGGTTCATCTTGAGTGATGAATGAATAGTTTTCTGCAAAATCCCCTAGCACAAGTATTTCATCACAGTGAAGATTATGTTTCATAGTCTTCAAATACTGACACTGGCTTTTTGCAATGTAGTGGTGCCTAGTACAGTAAGAAAAAAAATGTTTTCTGAAAGGTGTTCAATAAATTCATCTGGAAAAGCTATATGAGTTTCCAATGTTGATCTATCTGTATTAGTCCACTGAACATATTTGACAGAATCTCTCTTTGTCAAGGAAGCTATAGTATTTAAGAAATTAAATATGCCTATGCTACCAGGACATTCTTGACATCTGTGTAACATGCATGTAGAAGAATTTATATCACAAACACTTTTTTTCCATAAGTGTGTAATAGGTTAAATTTTTCTCTGCAATTGCTGATACCATGAGTTTAGGATTCTGGTGGTGGGTGCAAACACAAACTGAGTGGGTTCCTTTGCCTCCAGCAATTACACACCATTTAGGCCTCAGATTGGCAAAGGTAGAAAACCCTATGCTATTATCATTGTTTTCTTTATATTTTGAATATAATTCTTTTAAATTTCCTAGTAATAGACATTTTGGCTTGTACTCTTTTTCACCATCTTTATTTCTTATGCTAACACAATCAGATTTCCCTGCACACCAACAACTGACTTCATCATCTTTGTAGAATTCCTTTATTTCAGAGATTATATCTTCAGTTAGTTTTCTTCCTTTACTGTAGATAGGAATCTGTGGCATAATACCAAATGTATGTTTCAAATATCTGGCTTTGTCAACCATGTATCTGGTTGCACCAAACAAATCCATTGTCCTAGAAATAGGAAATGGTGAGAGTGTAAGTATCTGAAGCCTCCTTTTGTACGATGATGTGGATTTGAAGTCTTGTACAAGATTACTCATGAGGTTTTTGTTAGGGGTGCACCAGATATGAATTTTTCATATCTGGCCGGATACTGGATATGGCCATATCTATCTGGCTGGATATATATTATTAGGTACCGTATTATTTTTACACTCATATTGCTATGTTTTGTTTTGCATTGGGGGCATGTGCCCCCCCCCCCCCCCCCCCCCCCCAATATAAGATAAATAATAATTGTTTTGTTTTCTTTCAGGTTCTTGTGTTGCATTAAACTATTAAGTATTAATCCTGACAAGTTTTGTGTGGTCACTGTAAATAATAAATGATCCTAGCAATATCACTGCAAAGTGTAATATTTGCCAAAAGATTATCAAATGTGGGATGAAGAAAGGTGGCCAAAAGTCTTTTAACACAACACCTCTTCATAATCATTTGAAGATTAATCACCCAAAAGAGTATGCTGAAGCCAAAAACGAAAATGACAAAAAAAGAATAGCTGCGACTGAATCAAAGGAAATAGGCATAGATAGAATATGGGTAGACCATCAACTTCTACTGGTAGTACTCTGAAAGGAAAGAAAATGGACCAAATGAGTAAGCAGATCTCAATAGAGGAAAGCTTTTCATCTAAAAAAATATGGGACATCAATGACTCCAGGTCTGTGATGATTCACCGTAAAATTGGCATGATGGCGGCTTTGGACAACCAGCCATTTACTTTAGTTGAAGATGATGGTTTTATTGATCTAATGGCCTACCTCCAACCCAGATATCTCTTACTGAGCAGAAGCTACTTCTCTGATACTATAATTCCTCGTCTTTATAATGAGTTCGTCTAAAATTGCTCAGAAGCTGGAAGAAGTAAAGCATGTCAGCTTTTCTTCAGATAATGGACATGCACAACCTCTCAAGAAAGTTTTATATCATTATCAGGTCACTGGATAGGTAAAGATTTTGAAAGATATGATGCTGTGCTACATGCCTCTCATTTCTCAGGGTCGCATACTGGCAAGAATATATCTGAAAAGTTTCACTCTATGTGGGATAGTTGGGATCTTGATGCAAATAAGAGGAATTTATTGGTGAGGGATGGAGCTAGTAATATGGCTCTTGGTAGTGACCTGGCTGAAATACCTTCAATACACTGCAGCATTCATTTACTCCAACTGGTTATTAGTGACTCAATTATGGTTCAGAGGAGTGTAATTGATATCCTTGCAAAAAGTCGCCACCTTGCAACTCACTTTAATGATTCTCCTTTGGCCTGTACAATTTCAAACACATTCAAGTGCAGCAAAATCTTGAGCCTCTCCTATTGGTTCAAGATGTCCTAACATGTTGGAACAGTGCATATTTGATGCTAGAAAGATTATATAAATTAAAAATTCCAGTGCAACTGTACCATATTTGGCTGAGCGTAGTGAATAACCTACCATCACATCCTTCGAGTGGACACTGATACAAAATCTCCTTAAAATATTAAAACCATTCTTCCAACTAACTCACTAAATGAGTTTGGAAAAATCAACTTTGTCTTCCATAATCCCAAGCATTTGTATTTTACAAAGATTTCTTTCAAAGATTGGCCATGATGACCAAGGTGTTCAAACGATAAAGAGAGAACTCCTGACTTCTCTTCGAGCGTGTTTCTTGTCAGAGAGTAATGATGGGAAGTCTTTGAACATAATGAAAAACAGGGCTTATGTGACTGCAATAGATCCATGGTATAAGTTATCTTTCTTTCAACAAGATCAAAAAGAGCAGGCTAAATCGTGGCTGATTGAAGAAGTCATAGGTATTGAAAATGATGAAGGTGGTAATGATTCTAATGAAAGTGAAGGTAATGAAAGTGGAAGTGAAAGAAGCTCAAATTCCAGTTCTCCTATGCGAAAGAGGAAAGATGAAGAGGACATTCTTGAAGCGTGTTTTATGGAGATCACAAAAGGAGAGTAATCTGGGGAAGTAAGTTACGAGAGAAGAAAGGTTGAAAAAAAGACTGCTGCTGTTCTACTGATTGTAGGGGAGTTAGACCGATATGCATCTGGACCTCTTGTAGATAGGAAACGCTGTCCAGTTCAAATTTGGAAGGAGGAGGACCAATTTCCTCTCCTTAAAACTATTGTTTCAAAGCTTCTCTGCACACCCGCATCCTCTGTATTTTCAGAGAGAATGTTTTCTGAATATGGAAACATCTATGAAGCAAGGCAATCCCGAATATTGCCTAAAAGAGGAGAAATGCTCTTGTTTTTGCACCACAATGGAAAAAAGTTCTAAGTCACTGTTGTTGAGTTTTTTTTATTCTGAAGACCTCCAAGCTGAATGGTGGCATCTGACCTACACAATACAGCCCTCCATTCATTGATTTCATTCCAGGCATTTTATATTGTATTCAATGTATTGTTTTATATTTGTCAAGCTTGTAATGTTTTGTATTGTTTTGAAAATAAAGGCAAAAAAGGAGAAAAAGAATGGAAAACAAGTGCAGGGGTCTAGCAATTTTTTACTCTTTAAAAAATTTAACGCCTAGACGTTTTTATAAAAAGCTCTGATTATATTAATAGAACTGTAATTGTTAGGGATGGACAGATGTTTTATAAATTCTTGTCATCAGTATTGTATTCATTTAATATAAAAAGTGTTGCTGGACTGGTTTAGGGGTGGCCCTGGAGGGCTTTCCATTTTTTTTGTATATAAAATATTATTTGTAATGTGTTATCATCATCATATGGCAGATTTTCATACAGGTGTTAATTTTCTAATGTCTTGGCCTATATCTGGCTGGATACCGGATATTTCGCAATATCCGGCTGAATATCATATCCAGTGCACCCCTA
Organism: Bathynomus jamesi; assembly: GCA_023014485.1. Lineage (NCBI taxonomy): Eukaryota > Metazoa > Arthropoda > Malacostraca > Isopoda > Cirolanidae > Bathynomus > Bathynomus jamesi. The sequence goes on along the minus strand of JAJOZX010001380.1, from coordinate 502,199 downwards.
GTTTTCGTACCTATAAAAAAAACATAACCCCAAATTACTGTACAATATTAAGGATGTAAGTACATGATTTATATTATTCAAGAAATAAGGAAGTACTGTACTTCATGAATTTTGAACATATACCAGTATATTTAGTATATGGGATGTCACATTTTAGGAAATATAGCTAATGTCTACATATATATTCAAACATGACAACCTATAATACTGTACCTATATACAGGTATTTACATACATTAATAGTTCAAAGTCATCTCATTAATTATTTTTAGTTTCTTACCTCTCCAAATTTGCTTCTTTGAGATGCTGTTTACTCAGTGGCTCACCAACATCTTGAACTTCAGTGGCAAATGCAGTTTCCAACTTTCTCTTGAGGGAGGTTGAAGCTCTTTTGTATTTTTGTGAAACTGCCTTTGATCTGCTTCCACTGCTCAGGGCATCTGAAAAATATTTGAAATACAATTAATAAATATAAGTATGACATATCTAGTGGCAACAATCTGAATTTCTGAACTGAAGTATATTTTTTAGATAATTTCATATATATGTATTAGGTATAAGACAACTATATCTGAATTAAATTTCAGCTGACAGTATAAAAATGCATTATCTGTACACACATTAATAGCTAGTTACTTACGTAATTTCACTGAGGTAACATGAAGTTGCTCCAAAGTTGCATTAAGATCTTCTTGTTGAATATCTTTATCCATTTCAGTACATTTTCTTGGAATTTTTTCTGGGGATATGTCAGGTGAAGTAGTTGTACTTTCAGTACTGCTAGTTATTGCTTCTGGCAGTCTGAATATTTCTTCAGGTTTTGCGTGTTTATTAATTAATTTTGGACAGTTTATACAAACTTCTGATTCATCACTGAAATTATATTTAGGGTCACTATTTTCAACACAAGCTTTGGAAGTGGCCTCAAGTTTTGCAGAATAGGCTTTTTGTGCAGTTCAAAAGGGTTGCAACAGCACTTGTTATAGCTTTTATGTGTAGACAATTTCATGAAACACTTACTTATTTAAAACACTGTGTGTGTATATGTACATAAATCTGTTCAAAATGAAAAAAAAAATATATACATTAAATGAGAACATAGTGAATGCTTTGCGCATCACAGAAAACAAAAAGATCTTTCTAATTAGGCAATAGTTATCCTGGGTAGGATTGCCACTCTTTTAATGTCCACATGGGATTTTTTGTTCAACCAATTTACCCAACAATCGAATGGGGGAAGATATTTTATGGTAGGTACTAGTGTTTTGTGTTTAGTTCTTAGAATACTAGTTTAACACATGTATTTACATTTTTAACAAGTACACCAATCTATATACCAGAAGTCAATGAGAATGTTGAACAGTTTGTTAGAAATTACTGTCTCTTAAGTGAAAGTAGTCATTTTCAAATCTGTAAATACCTATTTTATATGCAAATACACATTATATTTCTTTTCATATATTGATAGAATAAGGTTGAAACTCATTTTTTGTATGTATGAAAATTTAAAAAAATATCTAATTTAGGGGGGCAGGATCCCTTCAAATGGAATAAAGTGTCATAACTTTTTTTCTGTTAATTTTAGCCATTTTTATGCTTATGCTAATTTGTTACAACTGTTCTATGTCAATTAGGGACTGAGTTAGTTATGGTGGTTTGAAAATTTCTAGTTTTCACCCCCCCCCCCCCCCCCCCCTCAAAAAAGGGGGAGCATAACTTTTGAACCATAACTCCGATTGAGTTGATATTTGAAATTTAGTACTTACTAGTACTAGCATAGACCATTCTATAAACCAAATTTAAGCAAAATCTATGAGGGTATGGTGCACTTTTTCTCTTTTTGCATGATTTTTCATGGAATGAGCCCTAACTGGGCATTCAATGAACCTAACAGGTCAAAATCATTCGAATCACCTAAAAACACAAAAAAAACCATATTTTTGATCAGAAATTTTAGAGATCAAGGTAAGACTTTAAGGATATAACGGAGGTCTGGTAATGGCCTATAACGGGGGTCCGAAGCCCCCAGTTAGGAAAATGTGGCTATGATAAGGTTAGGTAAGCCTTCTTTGGTCATCTGATTCTAAAATTTCTGGTGGAAAATGTTTTTTTTGTGTTTTTAGGTGATTTGAATGATTTTGACCCGTTAGGTCAACTAAATACCCAGTTAGGTTAATTGAATGCCCAGTTAGGTTAACCGTACACCCTTGATGATTGGTTAGGTTTAGTCATGATATTTTCGTTAAAACTAATGGAAATCACGCTAACTCAATAATGAGTGATTTGCTATAGAAACAATGGTCAAAATCATTTGAATCCTCTAAAAACATACCAGAAAAACACTGTCCGCTGACTATCAAAAATTGACCTTTTTTTTTGTCGGTGTTTGCCCTTGGCTCCTCCCTTCCTGCATAAAAAAATTAGTAGAGAGTTTCCGTAGTTAGTTCATATGAGCAGCCACTGCATCATAGAGTGAAACCCTTGTGGCCTTTTAAAAAAAGCAAAGATACTCATAGAACTGAAATACTCGTAGACCACCTTTTTCATCAGCTTAGCATTATTCATTATGGCTGAACTAAATTCTGAATCTTATTTAACTTAGTTTCGCTTCTTCTAAGTTTTCTTTTGTGAAACTCGGCGTATTAAAGACTCTTCAAATGCAGTGTGTCCAGGCATCTTGAAAACTCTGAACCTTGATTTTGGATCTTTCCTTCTGTATGTGTGGGATGGGGCATTTCTTAGGGCATTCACCCTTGGCCCCTCCTTCCTGCACCAAAAAAAAAAAGGTACTTTTCCCATTATCCCAGACCCCAGACTTTTTGCCAGTTGCCAGACTTCAATTTTGACAATATTTTTGTTAAAACTAACAAAAATATTATGACACAACCAATTATCAAGGTTGTACAGTTTACTTAACTGGGTACTCAACCTAATTAGTTGGTAAGATTAGGTTAAGTCATGATATTTTCACTAGTTTTAACGAAAATATACTGTCAAAATTGAAGTCTGGCAACTGGCAAAAAGTCGGGTCCAGGAAAAAAAAATAAAAATATATATATATATATATACCATATATACACAGGGTGTACATAAAGTCAGGATCTATTTTTGTGAAGCACTTGGAAATTATATGGAATTCAATCATAAAATGATAGTGGTAACATTTATTAAATAATTAAGAGTAGGATTCGACGTGACGCCCATTAGTATCCCTGCACACTCAAATCGTTCCGCAGCATTTCTAAACACATTCTGGAGCATTTGCGGGGTTATGTTATCTGCAGCAGTTCATATACGTGTACGTAAGTTTTCAAGACTCTTAATCTTCATCTGATAGACGTGCGATTTGATAAAGCCCCATGCAAAGAAATCTAAAGCGGTTAAATCTGGTGATCTCGCTGGCCAAGGTCTGTTGCTTCCACGTCCGATCCAGCGATTTGGAAAACGTCCATTTAGATAATCCTGAACAATTTTGGCATCGTGTCAAGGAGCACCATCATGTTGATAGACAACGGTACTAACAATCCTATCCCTGTCATCTATCAACATGATGGTGCTCCTTGTTACTATGCCGAAATTGTTCAGGATTATCTAAATGGACGTTTTCCAATCGCTGGATCGGACGCGGAAGCAACAGACCTTGGCCAGCGAGATCACCAGATTTAACCCCTTTAGATTTCTTTGCATGGGGCTTTATCAAATCGCACGTCTATCAGACAAAGATTACGAGTCTTGAAAACTTACGTATACGAACTGCTGCAGATAACATAACCCCGCAAATGCTCCAGAATGTGGTTAGAAATGCTGCGGAATGATTTGAGCTGTGCAGGGATACTGATGGGTGTCACGTCGAATCCTACTCTTAATTATTTAATAAATGTAACCACTTTATCATTTTATGATTGAATTGTATATAATTTCAAAGTGCTTCACAAAAATAGATCCTGACTTTATGTACACCCTGTATATATATATATATATATATATATATATATATATTATATATATATATATGTGTGTGTGTGTGTATTTTTTTATTCTTTAGTTTTATTTTTCTATTATTTAATATTTTCATAACTGTGTAGGCTCAAATTTCTGCATTTTTTATAACTTGGCTTTGCTCATTTAACTAATTAGTGACTACTTGTTAACCACATAGCTTAGGCTGAAGATTCACCCTGATTGGTTCAACATATAAAATGGGTTGAGTTTCCAATTTTATCAAAACTTTAGTGGCCATGAAACTACATATTAGCCATCTTCTATAATAGAATATTACTTTTGAGGGGTTAACTTAGATATTAGCTGCTGTTGACTGATTTGCCATGTTTGTTTTGTATTGGTCATACAAAGGAGGTGAAACCTTAACTTTATTTATATTCATTTACTTTTACCTACACTCTACAATTTGACAAAAGATGTCACTTTGGATTTTTTATAGAAGCTATTGAGTATATTATTTTGCTTCAGTTGTTATAGGGAAACTTATCAAATATGTGGAATTTGCTTCTACAGATGGCTTCCTGCAAATTAACCTTTATTTATATGGAGTATGTTACTCTGTCTTAATTTTTATTTTATTTTATGTTCCCTTTGTATCTATCTGTGGCTCCTTTCTGAATCATTGATGAATTGGACTTTATACTCGTATGTCAAAATTTTATTTGTTAATGTAATATTTGAAGCTGAACTTAAGTTCAAATATTTTAATACATTGGTTGTTATTACTGTAGGTAGATGTAGTGTATCTTTGTTTCTGAAGTTGGTAATATGGTACTCCTAGTTAATCTACATGTATTCAGTGATATGTACTCAGGTAGTTAATGTGGGTCCATGTTTTAAACTTCATTGCTCGCAATCAGGAAGAGAATCCAAATGAAAACAAATTACAACCTAAATTTTGTTGAATGCCTTTATTTACAGTTTCCAATAATCAAGGCTGGCAGGTCGGACCCAGACCCGGGTTTAACCCGAAAGTGAGATAAGACCCAGACCCGGCCCTGAAAGTGAATTTTAAAATTGACCCAGACCCAGACCCAACCCGAAAGTGAAGGACCCGCACAGCCGGGTTTTTAGTTTACAAAATTTGTGTGTGTACCTTTAGATTTGACAACAATGTATTGAATTATCACTCCACCCTCCAAATGACTGACTGGAAGTGGAGAGTTAACAGTGATGGAAGAAGAGCCTAATCCTAATATATTTTATTGTTTGTTTGTGAGTTGTGTACTGTGTACATTGGTTGGTCTCCAGTGCTTCGTTTGCTATTTATATTTGCAATGCCTTTACAAGGTCTTTTTTTGGTGGGGAGTGGTAGCAAAAAAACTAGCCTTACAAATGAATATTTTAAATATAATGATATTGATAAAACATCTACATGACAAATTGAAAAGTGTATAGTGGCAATCATGTGACAAACCTAAAGCGACACCTAAAATTATGTCACCCAGACATATATCGTAAAGTTGAGGATCATGATAAAAGCCTACCTAGCACTAGCAGTACTTCGAAAACTCAAATACAAACAAAGGGAATGAATGTAGGCCAAACTAGTGTTAAAAACTTTTTTAAACAAATTATATAAAGTTGGAGTTTACCCGCATCTTCATAAGAAAACTTTAGAAAATGGCTTTATTTCGTGGGTGACAATAGACGGGCGGCCTTTTAGCATTGTAGAAGATATTGGATTTAAAATTTTGGTTGAACCATTTCTATCTGCGATGAATGTAAACATGAACAGAAAAAATCTTGCTACTTTGACTCGAGAGAGAGCAATAGTTGGAAAAAATAAGTTAAAAATACTTCTTAAAAAAAATGCTTAATTTAAAAGTAGATTGCTGCAGCTGCTTAGATAGAGGATTTTTAGGTATTCAAGCCCAATATGACTTTGAAAACAAAATTGAAGTGAAAACATTGGCTGTCAAGGAACTTCACTGCTCGCATACAGGTAAAAATTATTTACATTTCACACAAAAAATTATTTTACATTTCACACAAATATATATAATAGTATATATTGTACAATATTACAGTATATGTAAAAGAATGTTACTTTAAATCTAATTCAGTAATAAATAATTAATTTCATAGGTGATGTTTTGAAACAAACCATTCAGTCTGTGTTAACCGAGTATGACTTGGGATCTGCACAAGTTGTATCCATTGCAACAGACAACGGGTCCGATATGATCAAGTGCTGTTAGAATAAGGGGGCTGAAGAGAACAATCATACATCGTACTTTGCCCCTTAGCAGTGCATGTGTAACTATACCTAGTTACTATTAAATATTAATACAATTAATACACCTACTTTCAAACATTTCAAAAATTGGATTAATTAATATATATGGTTAGGCTACCACTGTATAGCCATATAATGTTTTACTGTGTTTCAGAAAACATGTTAATGTAGCTACAGTAGCAGTCTTATTACCTATCCTATACCAGATTATAATTATTACATTTTTAATAATGGACCCGACCCAGACCCGGGTCATATACTGAAAGACCCGACAGGACCTGAAGGTAAATTAGAAAAATGACCTGGACCCGAAAGTAAATTAGAAAAATGACCCGGACCCAGACCCGGACCCGACCCAAAAGTGATAGACCTGCACATCCCTGCCAATAATGTATATTTTTTATTCAGCTATCGTTGATGTTGAAACCGTGAAAGGTGTTTGTAATGATGTACACAAGCCCCCATTTCAAGCTACCATAAACTGTTCTGGGGTCCTTGCAGCTTCCTTTTTACTCTCTATATAAGTTGGATTATCAATGACTCGCAATGATATATATTTGTTGAATGCTTATACCAGGGAATTTTGAAAGTCACTTGCACAAATTATTAATTTTAGATTTTACTTTTTATAATCTTCCTCTTCATTCCCCCCCTCCCCTAATCTTCCTCTTTATTCCCCCCTCCCCCCTCTTTTTTTTGTCAGTACTTGTATTTTCCTTGTTAATAAAGGGTTTGTCTGCTTGCTTAGTGAAAGAAAGGCAACTAATGTTAAGTATTACATATTACATTAAATTTAAGTTTTGTTTTCAGTGACATTACATACTGTACTGTGCTGATGAGTTACTGCGCAATACCATGTTCCTTCTTTTGAGCTGAAAAAAAAATTTGCTCCAGTTAAAAAAAAAAAAATATAATATTTCTTAGGTTTCTTTCAAAGATTTTCCTATTATTATTTTTCAAATTGACCATTTTACTTTTCAAGATATTTTGGATGGTAGCCCGGTATTGATAAATGGTTCATTACAGAGATTTTGACCCATGAGATTATATCACAACTATAAATTAATAACTTTGTAGGTCTAATAGGTTTTAATCAGTGCAACCTACTTCTTTAGAAGATAGAATGTGTACTCAGTTGTAAAATAAAACAAAATAAGGTACCCTAAATCTTGTTTCACCCAAAAATTACGAGGGTTTGTGCGTCACATAGAAAGTTTGTTTAGTGTAAAATTAAAATGATCTCTCAGAATGGGAAAAGTGCAGACAGTTTGAAACTCAAAAAATTAAAATATTTCACCCTAGTAAGTATTGTTTTGAAAATTCGTTCTTTTTTATGTGCCTAGAACCAAGTTTACTGAACTGGATAGTTCTGTAGGTATGGACCCCATTTATTGCGATGTTTGTGGCAACACAATCTATAAATATACAGTAAACCCTCGCTTCTCCAGATTAATTGCGGGGGTGTGTGTGTGTGGATCTGGTTAATGTGAGTAACCCTCCAAGCGGGAGGGTTTCTGTATGTGTACACTATATCTAAAAGTCAGAACAGAACATCACTGGGAAACCAAATGATGTTTTTCACTAATACTATAACAATCTTCTTTGGTGTTGTGATTATTAAATAGTGTATTTATTTATTTATTTTACTTGTAATTAATACTTAAAATGATATAAATTTGTTTTTAAATTTACATGATTAGCATAAGCTTTTTTCTTAACAAAAACAGCTGGTGCCTGGCTGCCTGGCATCAGAATTGCTGGCAGAAGCCAGTTTCCAGCAGGCGATCTGGTCAATGCAAAATCCGGTTAATCTAGATGCGGAAAAGCGAGGTTTTACTGTATATTAATATACTCCTAGTATTAAAAATTAAAGATTGCGGTCATATTTCAGTTAATTTCTTTTAAATATATAAAAAGTATTGGTAAATAGCTATGCAATTTCATGGCCACCTAATTTTTAGCATTTACCATGACCCCTGATTGGGAATGAACTAATCAACCTACAGGGTGTTCAAAAAGTCCCATCACCCCCTACAAAATGTATATATTTTAATACTAATTTCATTTTTGTGATTAATTGTATTTATATGTGGTAGGTGTAATTTAAGAAGCAAGTCGCTAGCAACAATTACTTTAATTACAGTTACTAATCAAGAATATGTATGTGTGCAGCATCATTTTCATAACATAGGAATATGCGCTTAATTCATTAACAAATGATGGGTGGTATGGTTTCATGCCAAGATCTTTTGTCAAGTGATCTCTCATTGTGGACATGGGGACCAAGTTTTTGTGATCGTTTCCAAAGTGATTTTTTCAGTGAATGAGCCACCGATGCAATCACACCTTCACATTGTTCTGCTTGTGTTGTTAGTCTGTCCTTGATGGAACCAGTTTCAAACAGCTTTTTCTCCCAGTGTAATACCGTCTTGTTTGGTGGTGCAGCCTTATTGAATCTTGTACTGAAATCATTCTGGATATCATGCATCATTTTGCCTGTATGTGACCTTTCATGAGCCCATGTGCTCATCATCACTATCCTTTCCTCCAGTGTAAGTGGACTGGTCTGCCATTGTTCATGCAACTATAACAACTGAAAAAAAAAATATGTCAATCACACAGAAATAAAATTGGTATTACAGTATGTACATTTTGTCAGGGGTAATGGGACTTTTCAAACACCCTGTAGAACAACCACCTAACTCAGCTATAAAATTCCTCCTATTAGCCTAACATGAAATGGGTAGGATCACTGAGATCTGGTGGCCGCAAAACTACATATTAGCCAAAGCCTTAATGTTGCAGTAAAACTCATGAAATTCACATTTTATAAGCTCATAAATTTATGAAAATGAATGTCCAGTACAGAAATGAACCATAAATTCCCATTGGTGAATATTTTGAGGTGGATAATCGTATCTATGAGTGATGCCAAATAGAGAGCGTAAGGCCTAGTTGGTTATTGATGTTACTGCAGGGTAGCCAGAAGGTATAAAAATTAAATTATCAAATGATATTTTGACTGATTTTGGCTTGAAACATTTTAAATTTAAAGAATATTACTATATGAATGAAGTAAGTAGAAGTCTTCCCTACTCTACTGCAAGTAGCTAATTCTAATTATCAGTATACCCTGTACCATATTTTACCATATGCCGTTTCAGAATTTGGTTCACTAGATAATAGGGTAATTCCAGGACAAATAGACAAATGTACACTCCACCATCTCCAAAATTCATGAAACTTGGTGTGAGGGTTGGTTTTGGTCCAAATTACAAAAATCTGAATTTTTTTTGAAAATTGGTCAAGTTGGTCAAATTTTATGGCTTGACCAAATTTTGGTCAAATGAAAAAAAACAACAATTTTCAAACATAAATATCGCAGCTGCTAATTGTGGTAGCGTAATAAGTCTTAAATGATAAAATATGTAAAATTAACTGTAGTTTCTAAATATGTATCATTTTTTAGGGTAACAAAAATAAAATTATGATTTTTTGGAAAAATGTCAATTTTTTTTTTTTTTTGCAATTTGGCAGCGAAGATATCATTTTTCGAAAAAAAGACCAAGAATAAAAAATGTTTATTTGATGTATGTACACCATAATAAGTAATAAAAAGTCAGCTTATAGTTTATTATAAGGCTCAAAACTGAGTTTGAAATTAAGTAATAAATTCTTTTTTCAGACGACGAAGATTTATTACAGACTTGTTGGTCCAAAAAAAGACAATTTTCAAATCATATAAAAAATACATGTAGATAAACCAAAGGAGAAAAAATCTTTTAAAATATATGTTACAATGTACATACATAACCTCTCTTATATTTAGGGACAGAATATATTGACAATAATAATGTTTAATTTATAAAGCGCTTATCAGAGTATAAAATACTCTTCCTAATACTACACGTACACAAGTCTTTGAGAATGAATTAAGAGACAGTATTCTCATCCAGTGAATCCAAATTTTAGACACTAATAATATAATAATAAGAAAAAAGAATTTGAAAAGATTTTTATAACTATTAAGTAGATACACAAATCTTAGATAAAAATTTTAGAAATATTATATAGACAATCTTAAATAGTATACATTCGATAGAATTTATTTTATCTTCTTTGAAAAGTTATTTAATTCTTGAAGCGGAAAAATGTATTGTATTCTTGTTCCTCCTCGTAAACTTGCTTCAATACTCCCAAATATATTTTCTGTTGGAACGTGACAAACATCATCTTGCGCAGGAAAAATGTATGAGGGACATACGCCCGAAGGATGGAGAAATTTTATCAGAAAATCATCATATTCACAGTCAAAGGACTGGACTAATCCGAGCCATAGTTTATTTTCATACATACAACCCACAAAAGAGCCTGTTTCAATTTCGCGTTGAGAGACAGTATTATGTTCTTGATCCGAAGCAGAAACTCTAATGAGCTCTCTTATTTCGACTGACTGTGCACTCTGAGAGAGTGGATAAACCTTCAACGAATTCTTGGAAATTGGGACGAAGCGATGTAATTGTTGAGTACCTTTGATAGAAGTAATAGGTTCACTCAGACGTTTTTGCAAAGAAAGCTCTACATCTACAACTTCTGCCTCAGAGACGTAAAAAAAGTCAATAGCGGTTAGGAATTCTTGAGAGCAGAAATTGTAGAAGTCCTCAGCTGTTAAGATTTGATGGTCGAGAGGCCGTCGTAAGCTTTCTCTGGCGACTGCTCTTTTTACCGTTCCGCCAATACCGTCGCAGGCATTCTTCCCGTGGGATGTCGCGAAAAAATTCCACTCAGCATGAATTTTGAAGTCTTCGAAATGATGGCATAAATTTAGAAAATTTGTTTTATTCTTATACTGAGCCGCGCATCCATCTGTGAAATAATGAATTTTAGTTAGGTTTGAATTTTGTTGTTGGATGCACAGGATTAATTTTTTGAGAAAACTATGAACCAGAATTGTATCATGCCTGCGACGGTTTGAAACGAAGCAGTAACTTTTGCAAATTAGTTTTCCTGCATTGTTTTTGGAATAATAAACGAATGGGTGCACTGTACATTGCGAGTTCTCCCAATGAAACCCCTGGGCACAATCTTGTACGATGAATGAGAAGTTTTCCGCGAAATCGCCCACCAAAACACCTTCATTTTCGGGCAGAGTTTCTTTTAGATTTTTGAAGTAACTCGACTGACATTTATTCGTGAAGTGGTGTCTTGTCAGTTGTGCAATTTTTTTGGTGAGCGATTCCACGTATTCCTCTGGAGTTTCGGTGATATCTTTTAACATACAGTGATCGACGGACACCCATTGTATATTTTATCTCTTCCATCGCCATGAAGTCCAAACTTTCCAAATAATTTTTGATTCCGACCTCTCGCGGGCATCTTTTGCATCGGTGCATCATACAATCTTCATTGTCCATGCCGCAGATGGATAAAGACATTAATTTTTTGTAGTCTAAATCTTTAATGCCTAACGCTGATATTTGTAGTTTCGGATTTTGGTGATGCGTACATACGCAGACACTGTGAGTTCCGCTTTGTCCCGCAAGCACGCACCACGACGGTCGAAGATGAGCAAAGGTACTAAAGCCTATTTTGGGATTTTCATCATTTTTTGCATATTCAGCATATAACTCTTTCAAGTTACACAATACCAGTCTTTTTTGTTTTTTTATTTTTTCACCCTCTTCATTTATTGCAAACTTATAATCTTTGATTCCCGGGCACATCCTACTATATTCGTCATTTTCATAAAACTCCTGAATGATTTTTTTCATTTCAGCTGTGACGACCTTCCCTTTCGTCATGTTTGGAATGTTAGGAAGAATCCCAAACTGTTTTTGAAGATTGCGGCTCTTACGCACCATATACTTTGTTGCTCCAAAGAAGTCAGCAGTTTTTTCAATGGGATAGGGATACAATGATAGTATTTGTAACCTAAGATTGCGATCGTTACTTGCTTGAAATTTCTCCTTTAATTCTTCCATAACCTTTTGATACCTGAAATAAAGTGTATTTGACATTAAGTTTAATTAGTATATTTTTAATTAAACTTTTCATAAATATATGTATATATGTATTATATTGTCCGATTATAAAAATGTAAACAGATAAAACTTAATTTAGTATATACTTCGATGACTGTATTAAATTTAATTTAAAATGTCAAATTTCAATAACTATGTCCGAAAAGTAGTCTTGCCTCTCTAAATCATCTTCCAAACAACTTTTTTTGGATGGACCAGCTTCAGAATAGTCAATAGGAGCCCCATAAGCAGCTTCAAAACTTCGTTTAACCTTTTCCGTTGTCGATCTGAATTTCGTAGAAGCCTTTATCTGTTTTTGTCCCGGCTTCAATCCAGCTGTAAAACAAATTCATAAATTTAGGTTGCGTGAAATAATCAAATATCAAATATTTTGTATATATGTATTCAAGTGCTGATGCTAATATTTAAAAACAGAAAACTACGAATTTGGCATTAAGAAACAAATGTCCTGAATGGAGTCTCTATTGTTTTATTACCTGTTTTAATAGGGCTTTCATCAAATAAAGGTAAAATATTGTCGCTGAGCAAATCTTTATTGAATTGCCTGTCTTGAACGACAAATTCTTCCAATGGTGGTGGATTCGTGGAATCGCTACTGCTTCGCTCCATACATTCGTTAAGTATGTCTGGCTCAGGTATTGGTGCAGGTTCCGGCTCTCTGGATGAACGTTGAACATGTTCTAATACAATTGGCTTCTTTTTAATTGTGACATAGTAATTGATTTTCTTCCAAAATTCCATAGCTTGCAGCTGCCATGGCAGAGTTTACTTTTTTGATGTTACAGAAAATTCTTCTTGAGTGTTTTTTCATAGGATCGCAACAAAATTTTGTTTTGAGGCATTTTAAGGGTTAGGTAAATTTACGTATACTAGAAAATTAGGTATATACTGAAAATCTGGAAAGAAAGCAAAAAATTGTTAAAATTTGGAAGATTTTTTTTTTTCATAATAATCGTCGATAAGCTGACTTTTTATTACTTATTATGGTGTACATACATCAAATAAACATTTTTTATTCCTGGTCTTTTTTTCGAAAAATGATATCTTCGCTGCCAAATGCAAAAAAAAAAAAAAAAAATTTTTCCAAAAAATCATAATTTTATTTTTGTTACCCTAAAAAAATGATACATATTTAGAAACTACAGTTAATTTTACATATTTTATCATTTAAGACTTACTACACTACCACAATTAGGAGCTGAGATATTTACGTTTGAAAATTATTGGTTTTTCATTTGACCAAAATTTGGTCAAGCCATAAAATTTGACCAACTTGACCAATTTTCAAAAAAATCCAGAAATTTGTAATTTGGACCTAAACCAACCCTCACACCAAGTTTCATGAATTTTGAAGAGGTTACTGTGTACTTCATTTGTCTATTTCTCATAGAATTAACCAATATAGAAACATGTATAATTTTTCAGGACATTCATGGGGCAAACCAAATATGATATTGTGATCCACATATTTGATGAATCTAAAATTTTATATTTGATTAGAGCTGTTTTTTGTGAGAGACTATGATATATTAAAATGGGGGAACTTGTAATATATAAAGGTACCTGTAGTTTGAACAAGCCTTAAGCCAACCAGTTTTGAGGAACTTGTACAGTTTGTAGTAGTGTATGGTACTATTTGAGCAAAATTGTCATTTTGACAATTCATTTACCAGTACTCCAAATGCTACACTTTCCTTCTATATTTTTTGGCAATCTAGGCATTAATACATGATATCTCTGTATTAGGCTGACTTAAAGTAACTTTAAAAGCTATGGTACAGTTGATATCCAATGCTATAGGCCTGCTCCCAAGTACTGTATTCACAACCCACATATTCCCCAAATGTCACAAGTTTTGGCAACATTTTAATTAGCAGTAAATCAAATTAGTAAGAAGTGAAATGTAGACTTGTATAGTCTGCTTTTGCAATAAGTAAAACAGTTACTAGCTAAACCATAGATTAAATCTCATGGGGTCACCAGCCACTTTATGGGACTAGTAATTCATGCATCTAATTAATTACACCCCAAATGAAAAAGGAATTTTTAGAACTTTTACAGGCTTAATTTACCTAGGATTGGTTATTTCATAGCTTAGACATAGATTTAAACAGTTCATAATCCACTAAAGTAGATGATGTAGCCCTAATGTAAAAAGATAATTCAAAAGTAAACAGTTAGGTACTAGCTGTATGCTCATCTGGAGATTATATAGCGTGTATGTAATGCTTAGAAATCATTTTTCAGAGAGGGGAAGGTTGCCAACATGGACTTCACAATGAACATGATGGAGAGTGCGAGAGGCATCCCCGCCTCTCAATCTGCCACTGTGGCAGCAATGGGGGGATCTGTTGCTGCGTATCAAGCTCATCAAGCTCACCAGGCAGCTCCTGCGCACCAAGCAGCTCACTCCGTTTCAGTTCCTCCCAGTCAGCAGCAGCAACAGCAATCTCAGCATCAGGCAGCCGTTGTGGCAGCAGCAGTTGCAGCTGCAGCAGCTAATCAGCAACAACATCCTCGCGGCAGCCTTCATGAAGAAACTGGCGCATCATTGGCCTCTGAGGGCAAGTTGCAGGAGATGACTAAAGACGACTCTGAAGGAGCTTTCACGCCACCCCCGAGAGTTGCCTCCGTCGGATCGGTAACGCATCCCGACACGAGGGCGGAGAAAGGCACTGATACTACGGATTTTGAACCAGTCATCAAAATCGAAATTAGGGGAGGACTGCCAGGGCTGAATATTGGGTCTGAGAAGGACAAGAACAACGTGATTCAACTTCATTTCAACTCTCCGAGTGAAGTTCTTCATTACTTCTCGCAAAGGACAGTTCCTCAACTAGACGCATTCAATCTTCTTGCCAATCCTGAATTGGTGCGTAACATAAACCCTGAACTGGTGAGGAACCACTTCCTTTATGTTCCAAGCTCTCAGGAGGGGGTGAGAGTGTCGTCAAATGGCTTTGCCGGTAATTCCTCAGCCGCGCAGACGCCCCCTGCTCAAGGAGGGTCTCCAGTCATTGTTGCGGGGGCGAATGGGGCCACAAAGACTGTGAAGCAGGAAAGGAGAAGAGGAGAGGTTCCCCCAGGAACCATAATTCATCGAAATGTGCAATTGGAGGCTTTGCCCAATCAATTTGTGTGCTGGATGTGTGGACTGGATCTTCAGAAGTCGTTGCCCTTCGAGGAACACATGGTGGATCAGCACAACGTGGACAAGCCCTACAAGTGCGACGACTGTGGAGTCACTTTCAAACGCAAGGCTCATCTCGACAGGCACCGCCGCATCCACCTCCCCACGCGGCCCTATCAGTGTGGTGTGTGCGGCAAGGGATTCACTCGCAATGAACACGTGCGACGCCACGCATTTACTCACTCAGGTGAGAAACCGTACAACTGCCCCACGTGTGGCAAGACCTTTTCGAGGCGGGAGCACCTCTCCAAACATCTTCTGAGTCACACCAAAGCTGGTCCTCACAGTCCTACTCAAACTGGACATCCACAAACGCCAGGTGAGTATGACGAATACATGTACTCGCCTGCTGAATCGCCTAACATGCAGCAGCCATCACAACAGCAACAGATGTTATTTCAGACACATGAAACATCCGCAAATGGTGGAGGGGTGCAAGGCCACCCAGGACTATTCCACTTTCCTCAGTTCAGTAGCCAGTCCTCCCCAAACACTGTTGGCCTCAATATGAGCAAACAACACCGCCAAAATCTGCAGCAAGGTAAGCAGTTTACGCGTATTTTGTATCTGGAAGTCAGGTGCATTAAGGTTTTGGACTACTAATACATAAAACTTCTTAAGACTCATTACTAATTTCTTACTAATAGATATACGCCAACTGTATTATTTCTTTGCTTTAAGCTAATCCTTCTGAAGTTTCAGTAAGCCTGTGGAGGCAATAGTTATGGCTCGGTGCCTTTGGTAAAGGAAGTAAAATCACGAGTTGAATGTTCATTCAAAGTAACGTCCTTACTTGAATAAGGATATCAAATTTGAAATTGGGCTTTGTACGGATTTAAAAATACTTTGGGAAATGGGCACTATATGTAGTTTGATCACTGTTGAAGTAGTGATAATAAAATACCTTTTATCCAGTTAGCTTCAATTTAAGACAATAGATTTGGGTTAAGTTATGGAGGAAGACAGCTATTTTTATCAGCTGCATTGTATGTATTATAAAGTTTTAGCCTTGTTCTAACTTAATTTTAGGAGATGCTACTCTAAAACTAGTAATTTTAGTAGGTAGGCTCCTTAGGATTATTTAGTGTTAAATTACACACTTGGATAAGGGACATTTCAAGTTCCCTCGTTAGTGATAAAATATTTCTAGGTGTCTTTTCTGTACTAAATTACTAACCAAAGGACTATTATTAAGCTTAATTTCCTTTCACTAAAAACGTACAAGCTTAAAATTCATTGAAGAGATCAGAAGGAGAGGTTTAGCCCTAAAATTAAAGTGTAAAATTAAGCGAGATTTAGGTTTCCTTGGAAGAGGATAGGCATAGCTAATTCATTTGTCATCCGTAAGAAGTCTTAAGGTGTCTTGAGTAATGCTCTCTGTATTGATTAGGTAAGTAGCTTCTTTGATCTTCATTTTTATTAGTCCGACTCACGGGGAGTATTGGTTAGATTGAAGTCGGAAGAGGTAGGTATGAGGATTATTTATTCCACGCCCTCTTAAAAGCATTTCTAGATCAAACAGAACCTCTTGTGTCCTGAGGTGAATGGTTATAAAACGCTTTTTTTATCGTAAATTATTACTTTTATTTTTTACACGCTGTTCTTTTTTTATCTTCACATTGTTTGGCCAGTCTTAATGTACAGTATTTATAGCTGGGTTACATTTATCATTTCCGAATGCATGGTAATATGTATATATATATAGTGTATATAGAGAATTTTTTCCTTAGCGCTGTTTTCACTTGAATATTGATCGTACTGTTTTGCCACTTAATTGTAGGACACTTCACTGCACCATATTTTGTTTTGATCTTTCTCTGTTTGCATTTGAATGTCTCTGCTTCGTAATCGATTTGGGTTTTATTAGTAGGAAGTACGCTACCTATTAAAAGCTATTTTAAAATGTCTTTGAAATAGTATCAAATTGAAATGATACTCCCTTCATTTTTATTTGCAATGAATTAACCACAATACTAGACTCTTAATTAGGCTCTGAATTTTTAACGTAAAAACTTCGTACAAAATCGATTATTATTCTCGCTAAAGTGTTGTTCGTGTGATGTACATTTGTTTAATGTTAGCATGATTATCAGAATGGGTAGAGAAAGTCCATATATTAATTTAAAACTAAGAAGTCAATTTCCCTCCAGTTGCTAACCAAATACATTTTGTAATGCATGGACTGAGTGCTTCAGTGTTCAAATAAATTACAGAAAGACGAGGCTTTTTAATGTTTGTTAATCAAATTCTGGGTTTTACAATCAACATCCAGTTGAGATGCATCGCGGTTCATCATATCGGAAAAGGTTTTTTTTTTTTTTTTTTTTTTTTCAAAATCACGAAATAAAGACATTGATAAACGCGTTCGTAACATGTTTTGCATGAAGATAATTAACGTAACTCAAGTATCACATTTGAATGGCAGTGTTGTTGGTTTTACTGCTAAATGTCTGGAATTTTAATGTTAACATTTTGTTTATATCTTTTTAAGTCCAAATTTATTCTAAGCAATTTTCTAAATAAAAAAAATAAATTGTGTAGTTTATTTTTTAATAATTTTTAAAACTTTTCGAGTTAATTTAAAAATAATTATTTAATGTCGTTTCAGTTGAAATAATTTTGGCTTTCAAATTAATTAATTTTGTGGAATTCCTGAGTCATAATTGGAGATTTGTATTCATTTCAAGTTTCTCATAAAATGAATGGTTAATTGATTAATATTAATTGGATGGTATTTCAGGTCTGACGACGACTCTTCTCCTTCAAACCACAGACCAGAATGGTCGCATTGTGACCATCAACCAGGCGGGGTCCGCAGTGCCAGTGTCTGGCGCTCTGGTTGCCACCAGTGGTACCGGAGGGCCAACTGCTCACTCGTACCACTCGAATGCCAGTGGTAGTGGCGGGGGCGGAAGTAGTAGTAGTGGTGGTGGAGCCAGCGGTGGCAGCAGCGGTGGGGGCCACGGGAGGCAGCAGAGCTCCGAACCCGTGGCGCGACCTTACCAGTGCGGTGTTTGTGGCAAGGCGTTCATCCGCAACGAACACCTGCGGCGTCACGTGCTCACGCATTCGGGCGAGAAACCGCACGCGTGTTCACTCTGTGGCAAGGCATTCTCCCGCAGGGAACACCTCTCCAAGCACCTGCGGTCTCACGCTACCAAAGGCACCCCATCAGTGCAGCAGCCCTCACCCTCCGCTCCCGTGGCCGCCCATTCGGCTATTCAGGGAGGCCCCTCCACGCCCGCCTCCATTACCACCCCACAGGTCTCCCTGGCTACGCCCTCAGTCGCGTCCTCGAACAACCCGCCCGTTGCCGCCCACAGCCAGTCAGTCACCCACTCAATGGCATCCTCGCACCCCACGCCCGTCGCCCATCTGCCCCCGGGAACTCACTACTTACCCATGTTCAGTCTCCTGGCGGAGGTAGTGTAAAGGTTCTTTCTTCTTCTTCTTCTTCTTCTAATGTCCTTCATTTAGGAAAAATTATGTCACCGAACGCAGCTCTCAGTTATCAATTATTTTCGCCATTTTGAAACGCGAGGACGAGTGTCACATTCTGAAAGATTCCTTTGCAAATCTCTTCATTTTGATGCTTTTTTACAACCGTAAACTGAAATAATTTTAGTCATCCTGAACTCCGTTTTCTATAAATATATTTTAAGGGGGCATTATTTTGTTAAAAAATGGTTTACAGAATCATTCCAACTTTGTTCATTGCTTGTTTCCTTTAAAATATTTATAATATTGTGTAGTTAAAATTAGAAACGGCAATCTGTTTATATATATATATATATATACATATGCAAGGCTTGTCAAAAGTTCTGCCTCAAAAGTATTTATTGTATAGTTATTTTTGAGGCAGGACTTTTGACTCACCCTGTATATATGTAGAGAGGAATGAGGAATTTATGTACCAAGTTACGTCTTATCCGGTTGTTTAGCCACCACAGTTGATTATTTATTTCAGCCGCGAGTAACTTAAGTTTGATTCGTTTCCTACTTAAAGGTCAGTCATTCGTGTTGTCGTCTTCAGTTAGATGTAATTTAGCGAATACTTGGACCGAATGTTGTCTATATTTTGATAGTTTTTACGGTTTTTTACTTAAGATTTTAGCGTTCTTTGATCGTTAAACACAGGAGGGGAGAGAGAGAGAAGCAGAGGGAGAGAAGGTAAACTATATTCTTAATTGTCGTTTAGTTTTAAAACTAATTTAAAAAAATATATATTTTTTATACTGAATATATCAATATATCAAATATATATATATATTGTGTGCGTGTATGTATGTATAGGTAGGTGTGATTTGATTATCTTTATCTTGTCTTTAATAGTGCTTAAAAATATGATTTTTCAGACTGTTTTCAACTGGTAGGTGGGGTTAGACCAAGCTTGGCACTTATGAGGAGAAAGACGTAGCTAATGTTTAGATATAGTGCCATTTTTATTAACTCCGACTATTTTAACTTTTTACTCAAATGCTTTCACGCATTGCGATGTTCTTTTGCGAAAAGGCATATCCGTTCTGAGAATTATGAACACTCGAGACAGTTTGGTCAATCAGAAGTTATGAAATAGCTTTATTAACCAATCAAATTAACCGATTACTGGTCGCACGATTGGAGACGATTCGACAAGCCCAGGTCAGTTTCAGCCGTTTCTGGTTAACGAAAGTAACTATAGGGTTTTTTTAAGTTCGTGTGGTCAGTATACAACTTGACGGAAATGGCATTTAACTCACTCACCTTTTCCTCATTTATATATCCATAGAACGATTGTTCTACAAAGTGTCCCGCTTGAAAGTAGCCCGGTAAGTTTTTTCTGTATACGAGTAAATAAGAAGTAATATGTTACATCACGTGTTGGAAATGGCTGCCGTTGCCATAGGTACGAGAGTCTTTAAGCCTTTCGCTCAATACCACAACAAAATATCGCAGCTATGGCGAAAGACAGCCGCTAACGGGAAACCATGTAGAACGAATTGCCTGGCTACTTTCAAGCTGGACACCCTTTACAGAAAGTTCACTTCGATGTAGCAAGAGTAGCTCTATTTTAGTTTTTAGGTTTTCATTTTATGAACGTAACCCTGAATATGCAATTTTAGTCCCCACCTTTTCTTTTGAATAGTCGATCAAAAGAATTAAATGGTAATAATTAGATCTGATTAAGTGTTTTGTGACTTTGATTCATACTCATAACAGCCTTAATATTATTAGCATTTAGGTTGTAAGGTCGAGAGAAAGAGAGAGAGAGATAGATAGAGGCATGTGTACCTAAATTGATTTTATAAATTAAAAATTTATTAGCGTTTTGTAATTTGTACTGAATACCACTATCCTGTAAATTTAGGAATATATTTTTATAACAAGTGTGGGTAGAAGACTCAATGACGTGGGCAGATTGAGTTTTTAAAAGAGCTTAATACAGTAGTAGGTTTAACAAAAAATTCTCCTGTTACTTAATTATGTACAGTGTAGATGAAAATTTAGACGCTTTAGTATTAGGTGAAATTTGACTATTTATGTAGAATGAGGGAGTTTAACAATTTTTTTCGAGTTACCGATAGTAATTATAATTTTTATCATGTTACTTTTTATACGAGTCGCTCTGATATGATTAGAACAGGCCAAACCCATCTTACCATGTTTTTACATAAAGTGGTATTTCATTTACCCTTAATAATGATGTAGATTCTCTCATTATCCTTGGACAAGTTTTCCAGTTTTATTTTTTTAATGAAACTCGTTGGGAAATTTTCCCTCAATTATAATTTCATAACAAAAAGGAGAAACGTTTATATTTTATCATTTTCCTTTCTTGTGGCTGGTCTAAGCAGTTAACTGAACTCCAAATTATCATTCGCAGATACGTTATTATATTTCAACATTTTTATAACTTTTTGAAATCCATAATCAATTTGTATAACTTTACTTTTCCCTGTAGAAGTGTGCCAAAAATGTGTTATGGTATTAAATGTTGATTCATGCATTTCCCTGGCGTTAATAGATGTTTGCTTTCATTAATCAGACTTGATTATGAGCTTTCCACAACAAGGACTTTTTTTTTAATTTGATTTTGATGAGGGGTTAGGTAATGTTAATCTATGCAGCTGATTTCTTTGACGAGCAGTTTGTAAAAAAGATGTTTTTCCAATTTTGTACCGATTTCATACCCGTTAACTTTGTATAGATAATTTTGAACGTGTTTTCTGTAGTCGAAAGTAGACTCGAATTTATATTCTCATGGTTGGTTGAAAGAATTTTGTTTATATTTGTGTAAAGAGTGGTTCATTTAGGTTTCCCTAACTAAGATTTAAAAGGAATTCGAAAGCTATCTGAGGCTTGTTGATACCATAAATTACCTTCATTTCATAGTTAAATCACCGAAGGATTAGATATTATATAAAAAACCGAGAGATTCGTTTTTTGAAAAACGATAAACTTAGTATATTGTGTGGTCTTGATATTGTAATAAACTAGAAAAGAGTGATAAAATCAATATTTGCCAAGGTACTGCGATTGTTGAAGTTCCTCCTGGCTGACAAATTTTTTGAAATTACCTTAACAACTGTCGTACTCTCTCGTAAAGGTACAAATTTGGTCATTGTAATACGGTAAATGGTAATCTACATCTTTTTAGTCTGATAATCGAAGGTATTACAAGATTTTTGTGAAAAAAAGGTGACCTACACTGCGCTGCTTCACTCGCAGAGTTTGCAAACTGTGACTTTGTTTTGGGATTGTTCCGTGTTCGGTCATTTTTGTTTACGAGTAAGCATCACTAAAAGTTAAACTGAACTATATTTTTCGTGCAGTTCTTGTATAAATCGCTACGATTATCTATGCAGTTTGGTAGGTGTAAATTACGCTAAAATATTATTTATTCTTGAATGTAATAACGACTAATATTCCATCCACTGTTAAATTTGGTGTTTTCTTTGAGATAATTTGGTGAACGAATTCGCTCTGAATGGTAGCGTGTTTGTCCAGTCAGAAATGTTGGTTGTCATTTATCCATTTAGATGATGCAAATTGCTTTTCTTTTATCGATGTTTAATGTTTTGCCCCCTCCTAAGTCTCAAATTCCATGGCTTTCTCTCCTTAAATTTATGTGGACTCTAAAACTCAACCTTTTTTTTTTTTATTATTTAGGAAGAGGCTACATCAAATGCAAATACAAATCTTTATTCAGAAGTGAGTTTTACAATATTTTTAAGTACAATTTAGATATTTGATATGGCATTAATATAGTCACAGTACTTGTTTTAGGCTAAGATTTCTGTCCCATTCTATCGGGTAATACATCGAATTAAATGTATGAACCAGTCTGCCATTTTTCTCCAAAATTTCACACAAAAAAAAAGTAAAAAGTAACTTCGCTGCTCTTTGAAGAAGAAGAGTCGTTAATTTGAAAAAAAATGTTCTTCGCTTTCTCCCGTCTCTTATACAGAATCCACGTTGTTTAAACACTTACTTTCTCTGCCCCCCAAAACTGTTGATCATCCCGTTTTCTTATTAACATTTCCACTTAATCGTATTGCAAGAATCCTGAAGGGATTTTCCCGTCTGTCATTTGATTCCGCGTAGTTCTTCCTCGCATTTTTTTTTCTTTCCATCCACCTCCTGTCACTGTTCGTCATTAGTGCTCCTTCACTCAACCTTAAAAGTAACTCGTTGGAGTTGAGATAATACTGCGTCAGACGCGCAGAAATGCGAGTTGTATCTTTTAGTATGCAAGTTACGTAAAAAGTTCAGGAATCAAAATTAGTCGAGATGCCAGTTGCAATCGGTAACTCCGCACATTTGTTCTTCGTGCCATTTTTACGATTTTTATCATTAGTTATAATATTTCGTACAATATATTTACGAATCTTTATTACTGAGGTGGTGTTACGAATCTTTTTCACTTTTGGATACAATATAACACGTTAGATAAAACCAGTCATTTTAATACTGAAGAACTAAAACGACAACGCGTAGAAATAGATATGAATCTATTATTGTTTTTACATTTATATAATTTAAGCTAGTCCACAATGGATAATGTATAAATAAGTTTTTAAATATTATATTAATATTGTATCTTAGATATATTGTTCCTCAAACGCATATGAATTTATATGTTGGGGATATAATTTTAATAATTTTAACCTTAAGTTCGTTGATAGGTTGTGGAAAGCGAAGTCTAGGCTAGCACTTTGTTTTAGTTTATGTGAAATAATTAATAACAGTGTTGGCAAAAAATAAAACCTTAACTGAAGTACAAAGTAATAGCTAAATATTTGGAATTGCCTTGTTTTGTCCTTTTGGAATGTTGCTATCTTATTAAATATTTGTAATCAAAGTTAATGTTCGTAGGCTTCTATCTGATATATATAAATTTTTTGAATCAATGTATATTTTCCATAAATCTCAATAAATGTAAACTGATAATTGCCATTAATTCAATTTTCCTTTTTACCTTTAAATAAATACTTTGCAAATATATACATTTTTAATTTCAGTTCCAGTGTACAGTCGTGGCCAAATGTTTTGCGTTACTCCGTAGAGTTTTTAAAGTTTGAATAATGATTATCAAAACTGGTTAAACCGAAAAAAAAAATGGCAGTAACTCTCATTTAATTAATTCAGAAGAATTAAGTAAATTTTTTAGGGAATTTTGCAGATCTTGATAGGTGTTGATGCTAATGATGCAACTAGACAGGTCTGGAGACCTGGCTTCAAAAGAGATGGTCCGAACCATTTTTCAATCTTAAGTGTAAAGTGCAAATTTTAGCTAAACTACGTGCTTGTTTTAATATATACGAATAGCGTTTGTGGTGCTACAATTTGTGACTTAGTGTAAAATAAGGATACTGTATTTGGATTCTGGAGCGGTCCACTGTCCGAACTAATGACCAGTCCCAAGATTTTAGGTTGCATCACTAGTTTCTACACGACTACTCGGAATATGTCAGTGATATTTCGTAGGTAATTTCTCTTAATACCGATCTCATTCCGGAACATTCTAGGGTGATGAGAACTTTTGACCATAAGGGTATGTGCAAATTTATTTCGTTCAGTAAAAGATATATATACACATTGTCAGGAGTCTCGCGCTCTTTCCACAGTGTAATCAGTGTTCTAACGTTGGGTTCCTTTTATTTATCAGACAACTTTCCGGCCTTCGAGTAAGAATGGGCTTCTCTTTGTCATCTTGCATAGTTGAGAAAGGCTTCGTGCAGGAAGTGTTGAATGTCTCGTTCGACGTTTGTTGTTAAAGCATCCGTTCCCTTAAAAACAGTAATGTCGCCCGTCTCTTATTGAACGTAGTATTGACAGGTGGTGTTTTTCCCATATTTTTTCATCTTACCAGAAGTGGGCCATGTTGCTAATTTTATTATTCTCATTCTCGTTAGCATTTGGGCATCCTTTTCAAAATGAGGAGAAAGTCGTAAGCCTTAAACGAATCAGTTTGCAGTTGGAGGGCCAAGACTGTTCAACAAACCCTGAAAACAGTTCTGGAATATAAAAGTAGGAGTGTACGTGTAATAGTAGTAGTAGTAGTAGTTTGGCATTCCTGTTTGTAGTTAGTACTCTAACGTGGCTTCCCTTTCCTTTCAAAGTGTTGTGGAATTGTGAGCCCCACAAGTGAAGATGTTTTGAGTGTCTCGGGTAGTTTGTAGATGCACATTATCGTCTAGGTTTTAAGCACCATACGTAGATCAATCAAATTAGTAGGACATCAAGAAACACGTGGACGACCTAAATAAAATTGGTCCCGTTTGTCCCACGACCAGCAATTTCAGGCAGTGGTACGCGCGTTACTTTCTATAAGTAACGGCGTTACCGCTTCAGTTACTTCTATCAAAAAGTAACGCGTTACCACTACCGCTACCATTACTTTTAAGAAAAGACTAGAGTAGAAAAGCTTTACTAATACCAAATTATATATGACAAAAAATCAAAACGTGAACTCAAATAAAAAAAATGGTCTCTCAAAAAAAATAAATCTCGTAGATTTTTTTAAGTGTGTTTTTCAATTTTACGAACACTACTTTTTCAAAATAGGCATCTGATAGTAGTCCTCGTTTGAGTCGTAGGATAGCTTTGCCAATAGAAAACACTCGTTCGACGGCCGCACTGGATGGGATTGGAGTAAATTAATAGCTATGAATACCGATTTAAGTTCATCATTTGAGAAGTATGACGTTGCCACTTTTCACGTTGGGCCCGTTCCCAAAAAAGTGGAAACCGTTCTGAACTCAAACTGATGACTGTTGAGCTACTATTTTTTTTGGAAGCATTTGAAGTAGTCATCGTCATCATCTGAAGTGCTGCTGACTGCGGGTGAATGACCACTCTCCATTCTTCTGGTCACGTTTTCGAGTTTATTGATCATCATTTGCTTGACACGAGCAACGCGTGCTTCGTCCTGGATCCAAACAGCTGGCATAAAATTAACAGCTAATAAATGATACTAGTCAAATGACCAGTTTGAAAGTAACGAGAAGCAAAAGCGAGTAACGATTGAAATTGCTCTAAAGAGTAGTGCCGTTACCATTTTCGTTACATCTTGAAAGTAACGGCGTTACCGCTACAGCTACTAAAAAAGTAACACCGTTACTCCCACCACTGATTTTTGGGGGGCTTAACGCGTAACCCCAGTTCCTTTACACTGAGTGCAAAATATACTACGAGTTTAATGGGGGCGGAGGTCGATAACGAAAAGATGTGGTTCTAACTTCTAACCATGGTCGGCGCTAGGCTTTGCGAGCAGAGCTGGGCACTTGCGGCATATTGCGGTACTGCGGTACTGCTGCACTACCAAACCGGTACGCGGAAATTTGAATGCGGTAGCGGTACTGCGGTACTTTCAGCGATCCTTTGCGGTACTGCGTTATGGGGGCCCGGGGTGGTAGTGCGGTGGTACCGCAGTACCGCAAAATATGCCGTAAATGCCCAGCTCTGTTTGCGAGGTCGGATGTAAAATAACTCGGGGCCGGCAGTCTGTATTCAGAATGAGCTTTTTGTTAATTGATGTTAAAACCTATTTAAATTATCATTCAATTTATAATGATTAACATGAAAATTATAAGACTATTATATAATTAATTTTATATACAATGGAAAGTGGGTTTTTGTTAAGGCCACAGTGCTGTCTTTATCATGTGATCTTTCAGTGTTGCCAGCGGGTCAGCTCAAGCGCGGGGCTGGATGTAGTGCACCTCCGATACCCGCCTAAAACTGGCCTTGGTTTTGACGATCGTAAAACGCCCCACGATGCGTACAAGGTCAATCATTCTAGCATACCAAATCGCGTACAAAAACTACGTTGTTGCTTTGTTACTTTTTCTTAAAGGGTTCGCAATCCCAACCTAGATCGGCTAAGATCTGAAGGAGCAACTTTAACTTATAGCTTAAGCTAAAACAAAGGTTATGGGGGACCCTGCGGTCTTACTCGGTATTAGCTATTACCTTAGGGTAGTCGATTGAAACAGACCTACTTTATGCATCAGTTAGTATAAACAAAAACTATGTGGTTTTCTTTCCAAATAGCACAAACCTTGCATCAACAACACAATTGAACTTGCCCGATGCAACAATCGTGTATCTAGACTACAAAAAACTGAATTGCAACAGATATCTGTATATAACTACAACCTAACTACCACTTTCAACAAAGGATTAATGCCACAAGAGGCCAAAACATTTGGCTCCAACGTAAATGACAATTTTTCATTAACCTTAAATTTATTATTATTATTAGATATACTGTATACACCTTAACGTCATACAAGCAATCCTGTTTTTACTGGTTTTCGTGTGCGAGTTGCAACACCCACTTCGAAAGTCAAACATGCCTACAATTAAGGCAGTGAGTTGACAAGCATAAGGGGTGTCTTTCATAGAACTAGTCGACCTGTCTAATCCAGAATTTTCATTTATATGAAAACATTGTTAATTGTGATCATCCATCTAATTATAGTAACTTCGTTTTGTCATCCGCTGATCTGAGGTTGGAGTCTATGTTTATTAAATTCCGTTCTTCCCTTAATGATTTGACTTCTTCCATAAAACTTAATATTTATTTAAACCAACTAAATTTTACTTATTGTCTGTAGGAAA
Organism: Bathynomus jamesi; assembly: GCA_023014485.1. Classification (NCBI taxonomy): domain Eukaryota; kingdom Metazoa; phylum Arthropoda; class Malacostraca; order Isopoda; family Cirolanidae; genus Bathynomus; species Bathynomus jamesi. The sequence continues at coordinate 474,622 of JAJOZX010001380.1, read as the reverse complement.
TCTTTGCATTTTACTCTAGTTTTGCTTCCTGTGCCACACGATGAGTTCCGTTCCGTTTGTTACGTGTTTTGTAGTTTTGTTTTAAGGTATTCTTATTGTTTTCTTGTGTTTGTACTCGCGTTTTAGATTTGCTGATGGGCGAATCCAGATTCGAATCGTCCTGTTGTGGAATAAATATTAGGAAATCTAGATGATGAAGCGCCATTGTTATTCCAAAGGGATATAATGACTAGGCCAATTGATGCAGCAATACTTGTATATATTAGGCTAAGGTAGATATATATATATAATAATTGTAAGGTTAGTGAAAAATTGTCATTTATGTTAGGGTCAAATTAATTTTGGACGCCGGGATCATCTCTCCTCCTCTGTTGAAAATGTCACAGCTAGGTTGTAGTTATATAAAGAGTACTTTTGCAATTCAGTTTTTGGTAGTCTAGATACACGATTGTTGCAAGTTCGATTGTGTTGTTGATGCAAGATTTGAGCTGCTTAGAAAGAAAACCACAAATAGCTTTTTGTTAACTGATGTATAAAATAGATCTGCTTCAATCGACTACCCTAAGGTAAGATTGAATAAGACCTCCAGGTTCCTAGACCAGTGGTTCCCAACCTTTTCTGGTTCGCGGCACCCCTGTGAATTAGCGTTTACCCCTGTTCAACAGCCAATTCCCCCAACCCTGCCAAGTGAGCACTACGTACTTTGAAACAGTCTATAACGTTCCTTTATGGGAGTAATAAATTGTGAATTTTGTTTTATTTCAAAATGACATACAACCCCTCCTCGGAAGAAGTGGCTAAGCGTTGAATTATTGGATGAAATTGAATGTGTAAGGACTAGGGGTGCACCGATTAATCGGTGCACCCCTAGTAAGGACCAAGCCTGAGGAAAGTGTATATTTTCACAAGATACCTCGTTCCAATTACAACTTCAATAAAAAATGTTGAAAAATCAACAATCTACAACAATCTTTGCGGCATCCCTAGGCAATGTCAGTGTCAGCCCGGTTGAAAACCACTGCCCTAGACTTATTTTACCCTAATTTAGACTAAGTTAAAGTTGCTTCTTCAGACCTTAGTTATGGAAAACTGATGAGTGGGTAGTTGGGAGGTAACGAAAATGGTTCACTGAGTAGGTAGGTAGTTAATCTAACAATTATTAAATTCCTTTTATGTCAATAACTGGGTGGATGAAACCAATTGGTTGCTCACCAGAGTTATTCTCCACACTAGTATTTATATACTGTGTGACAAGAGCGTGCTCGGTAATAGATATACATTACCGATAAACCAACCGAACAATAGAACCAAGACGACGCTGGTGGAAAAAGCCCCGCAAAAAGGAGAACGAAAACGAAGGACGGGGCGAGAGGACGGAACTGGAGAAGGGACGAGAACAGACACCGAAGAAAGATCCCCACCAGCAAGTACGCTCTCGACAATTAAACAGGAAGGAGAAAAGAGACTCTCTAATAACTAGCAGTAAGTGACTAATTGGGTTTTTAACCCAGGATTACATAGATTCATTAAATTAAGCTGGGTCAGACAACTTAGGCCTACATTGTGGCCTAAGACCCAGCATCAACTCATAGCTTAACAAAGGTGAAGGTAGATTGCCCTAACCTAATTTGGTGAGGAATCCTACTGTGGACCTCAATTTATCTGCCCGCTCTGGACCATTTCCGGAATCTCTAGGCTGACCCCTCTAGGCTAGACTTGATCTACTCTATAGTTAGACTGGAGATATAAGGGGTGGGTTAATTGTGGACCAATTCATACAGAGCATTTTTCGCATTAGTCGTTCTAGGCTTGGATTCCGAACCCCTTAAAGAAAAAAATAAATGTTTTGTGTAATCTCTTTGGGTGTCCATCTTCCTGGGTATACTCGGATTTCCTAGAAACCGGTCCATTTATATAAGGGTGAGGCAGAAGTAACCGGGCAGCTTTTTGATGTTTCAGCTTTGGAAGTTTCTAGCGATAATTGCATCGATTACGTAACACCCGATAGCCTAGGCTAAACGGGTAGCCTAGCTAGGCTAACCGTTTAATTCAGTTTGTCGCAGCTGGTGGTTGTGAACACATCTTATTTCGGTCAATTTTGAAAGCCCCAATTATGGCAAAGGCGAGCAACCAACGCTTTACAATGGAAGAACGTGTCTTCATTGTAAAAAAAATTTACCGAACGGACAACAAGAGCGAGACATGCCGCCGATTTAAAGAAAGATTTGATCGTTCAATAAAAAGAGAGACGGTAGCCAGCCTCATTCAACGCTTTGAATCAACAGGTTCATGTGAAGATCTTCCAAGACCAGGACGACCAAGGTCTGTCTGTACCGACGAAAACAAGCAGATTGTTGAAGTTGCTTTCGCTCGTAGTCCACGGAAGTCCACCAGACGAGCTGAGCAAGAACTTGGCATCTCACAAAGATCAATTATAAGAATGCTACACGATGCCCACTTGAGGCCATATCGTCCACACTTGCTTCATGCACTGAACGAAGATGATCATGACCGTCGCGTGGAGTTTTGTGAGATCTTTCGACAACTGTGCAATGGACGCCACCTTTCCTGAAAAGATCATCTGGAGTGATGAAGCATCTTTTAAATTAAATGGCCACGTCAACCGACACAATTCTGTCTACTGGGCAAGTGAAAATCCTCACCTAATCCTCGAGAAGGAAGTCAACACCATCGGTGTCACGGTTTGGATTGGGATCTGTGCTTCTGGTCTGGTCGGTCCGTTCTTTTTGAAAAAACTGTGACAGGCGCCAACTACGTGGCGATGCTCAACAATAATTTCCTTCCAAAAGTGGCAACCTGGCCACACATTCGTGAGATGTGGTTCCAACAAGACGGAGCACCACCCCATTACAGCCACGCTGCGCGCGATTGGCTCGATGAGCACTTCCCTCAGAGATGGGTTGGACGCCGTGGTCCCATAGATTATCCTCCTCGATCTCCTGACCTTACACCTCCAGACTTTTTTCTTTGGGGTGTGCTGAAGAATTCAGTCTATGCTGAAAAACCAAGGACCATTCAGCAGCTCACTACGAGAATTGTGAATTCTTGCGCAGAAATCAACGAAGATTTGTGTCGAAGTGTGTGCTATTCTGTGGTAGACAGATTTTCTAAATGCATTGAAGAACGTGGTCAGCATTTCGAACACTTGCTCTAATCATGCTTTATATTGTTCTAGTATCATGTACATTGTAATTTCTTAATTTGTGACTAAATTTCAATAAACATTTACTTTGGAATAAGTGCTTATTGACTGCCTGGTTACTTCTGCCTCACCCTGTATATATATATATATATATATATATATATATATATATATATATATATATATATATATATAAAGGTCATCCCATAAGTAATGTCGTTTTTTAGATCGGAATTTGAAGGACAAAAAAAACTCAACTGAAACTTTTTAATCTATTATATATTTTCCAACGGAATCAATGACACTGCAACGTCCTACAAGCTTTTCAATGCCATGTCTATAAAATTCAGGCGGTTTTGAGGCAAAAAACGTACAAAGACTGGTGTGCAGGTCATCTAAAGAAGTATACTGTTTCTCGTGAAGATAGTTTTGCAGACTCCTGAAGAGATGATAATCTGAAGGCGCAAGGTATAGAGGATGTGGAAGTTTTTCCCACCCAAGCTCCTCAATTTTTGCAGAAGTGATCCGAGCGGTATGAGGACGTGCGTTGTCGTGGTGGAACACGATTCCTTTCCGATTAACCAAAGAAGGTCTCTATGAAAAAACTATATAGGGCTATGGGTTGATTGCCTGTGCCCTCATCCGTTGGAAATTTCCAACAGACTTCAATGGAGGGTTACCGACAAAAGCCCTATGCTTTTTCGTTAGAGAGTTATAAATATGTAGGTCTTTAAAGGACCTCTTTATATTTATATTGATTACGGTAATTCTAGCATCGGGAGTTGGGAAAGCCTTATGTTAATAAAAACTGAAATTGCTCACCTTATTTTTGCTGGGTCTTTGTTTGTTTCGATGTAGGGCGTGACGGTCATTTTCGGTGTAGGGTCGCCACGATGGGGTTACGCGGCGAATTTACTTAAGGTAATTAATATAGGCAGTCACTATATAAACCCTGAAGGAATAGGCCTATCCTTTTATAGTCACTAGGTTTTATATTATAAGGAATTCACTCAGGACTCTAGGGGGGACAAAGACATCCTCCGCGTTTAAAGCTTCGCTGTAACATAAACAGCCCTGAGAGCCGTTCCTTGGTTCTGGTGTATTATTTGCCGAACTAGCAAAATTTTTGTTTGGGCTACTCCTTTGGTAGACTAAACAATAAATTGGGCTTTCTTGTTGCTATGTGAGGCTGATTCATACATACAGGTTCTTTGTACGTATGGCAATTCAATTATTTCATTCCCAATAGGCTATGTCGCCAATCCCGAGGCAATGGTTGTATAGATATTTAATTCAATTAATTAATAATTTATATTTAATTATGAAATAAATGTACCACATATGGTACCATGTTGTGAGCGCGTATAGTTTTTCCATATACTGGGGGGGGCCGGAGAAAAATTTGTATGTTATAGATCAAATTTTTTGATAAACTGTGTTTTAAACCATGTGAAATGGATTGAAAAGAATGAAGTAGAAATTTAGGGAGAGAGAGGTTACTCAAGACCTATTCAAATATGAAAGTTCAAGAGGCCAACTTCTCAAGTTTAGTTAAAGTTATGTCAATCAGTTTGACTCCCTTTAGGTATAGGAAATTTATGGGATTAAAGTAAAGTTATTAAGCATTTTAACTTTGCTCAGTTTGTGTAAGTTTTATAAGTCACCAGTCTTAATTTTTTCTTGTAAAAGTTTTCTGGCTTTCAAAGCAGTCTTTCTTTGAGGCCTGTCTGGTTTAGTCTGAGTTACATCAGGCACATTGAGAGATTCCTCCCCAATAGTATCCTGATCCATCCTTTGGGGTAATGGTTCTAATTTAGCCCCACACTCCAAAGGATATAGTAATGTGATATCTCTGGTGGTCTCACCAGTTGCTGTTTTCAGTTTTACAACCCTGGTAACTTCGTCTTCACCAGTTTTGAGTTCCAAGACTTTTCCCATTGACCAATGTTGTCTTGGTGTCTTGTCATGTATCAACACAATGTCCCCAATTTTGACTGAATCATTCCAACTTTGTTTTGTTAATTGTTTATGTCTTTCTCTAAGACTTGTTAAGTATTCTTCTCTCCATTTTGTTATAAATTGAGTCTTGATTTGTGTCAAATGTTTGTATTTTGTGTTGAGTTCTTTGTGTCCTATTTCCCAATCTGGATCCTCTGTACTGTTATGTTCAGATTCTGGTAACATGTTTACTGTTTCTCCCTTAATTAGGTGGTTTGGTGTGAGAGGTTCTGGCTCATTAATACCATCTCCCACATAAGTTAATGGTCTGTTGTTGACAACATTTTCAATTTCTGACAGAATAGTCATGAGTTCAAAAAGTTGTAAATGTTTTGTCCCAATAGTCTTTTTAAGGCAGTTCTTTACAGTTTGTATGTTTCTTTCCCAAATTGAACCATACCATGGTGTATTAACAGGAATGTACTTCCAGGTTATGTTGTGTTTGGTTAAATGAGTTTGTACTGTTTCACTGTCACAAATCTGATGAATAATTCTTTCACCAGATTTGAAGTATGTGGCATTGTCTGACCATATAGTTTTGGGTACAGAATTGTGTGCACAAAATCGTCTGAAAGCAGCAATAAAAGCTTCTGCTGTCAGATCTTCTACTATGTCTAGACATATGGCACGTGTGGCAGCACAGGTGAAGAGTACAATGTACACTTTGTATTCCTTTGAATCCATTTTGTCTCCAAAACTCACATTTACCGCTCCAGTGTAGTCAATACCCGTGGTTTCAAATGGCCGAGTAAATGTTACTCGTTCCACAGGTAGGTGACCATGGGCGCCCGCAGGTAGGGGCAAGGGGGGGCGCTTGCCTCCCCCTGGAAATGCCAAGAAAATATATTAAATATTTTCTAAGAAAATATTTATATCCTAAACTTGCTGAAAAGTATCCAACTGCCTCCTAAAGGGTGAAAAGTTTTATGTGTGTGCATGATAAAAGGTTGCTACCTTTTTATTTGTTCAGAAGTCCCCCCTTAAAATTATCCCGCCAAGTTGGCAGCGCCAACTCAAGCACCTGGCTGCATGCAGTGCGTGGCAGCCATTGTTTTTGATCCTTACACATGCACAGTCGAAAGATCCTTCAGTACACTTCGGCGAGTTAAAACATGGCTGAGGTCTACTATGTCTGATGAGCGACTCTCTGGGTTATGTATGCTCAGTGTACACCGGGAGAAAATCAACTCCAACAAAACTGATTTTATGGAAAAGGTTGTTCATAATTTTGGTAGTGACCGCAGACGACTACAATTCCTATTCAAATGAGTAGTGTAGGTGATGCTCGAAACACCGTTTTCAAATTAGGTACAACATTTACTTCAGTGTGCTTTTTTCTTCATTCTATCATGTTTCTGTTATAAATAAAATAAATGATTGTTATCATGTGCATTGTATGTATATACAATATATTTTGCATTTTCCATTACAGAAAATGCAACACTAAACTTGCTTAGAATTAACCTGCTGGTTCCTAAGGGGTCAAAAGTTTTTTGCTTGCTCCGGTCCCTACCTATTAATACATTAAATTTTGCCCCCCCTTGGAAAAAATCCTGCGGGCGCCCATGGGTAGGTCTGGAGGGCTTGGGGTCTTAAAGGGTCGTGAATGGATACGTTTACAAGGAATGCATGTGTTCAAAATTTTCTTTGTTTCAGTTCTACCCTTTGGTAGCCAGTAAGTTTTTCTCAGCTCTGTCAGGGTTTGTGGGACTCCCATGTGGTGTATTTTGTTGTGGGTATCCCTGATGATGAGTTTTGTGAAGTGATTTCTCCTTGGAAGAAGAATTGGGTGCTTAGAGGTGTAAGTCAAACTTGACTTGTTAAGCCTTCATTTACACCTTATCAGACCCTCTGTATCCAGGTACAGATTTAGATCCATGACAAGTGAAGGAATACCTTTGTTTAATGTGCTACTGGACCTAAGATACTTCAACTCCTTGTCAAATTCTGAAGCTTGTATCTGTTTGAGCCAGTATTTTGTTGCAGTTTCTGTTAAGTTAGAAAAGGCTTTCTGAGGACAGTGTTTGAGAAGGTAGCTATTGACAAACTTGCAGCAATAGACTGTAATTCTCAAGAGTTTGTTTAGGTCTGAATAAAGGTGATAGTCAAATATAGGTTTGTCCTCAGTGATCTTTTCAGTTGTTGTAGAGTTGAGTGTGAGGTTAACTACTTTGGCTGGCCAAAGATCCTCACATGTTAGCCATTCGGGCCCTTCATACCAGATTTTATTTGTTTTCAACAGCTTGTAAGAGAGCCCTCTTGTCAAAAAGTCTGCAGGATTCTCCTTTGTTTTTATGTACCTAAATTTGATACCAAGGTTTGTGTTTGCAGTTTTGATTTCTGTTAGTCTGTTTTTCACAAATATATTTTTGCAAGAAGTTGTATCTGTGTTGGTCACCCATGTTAGACAAATTTGACTGTCTGTCCTTAAGTAAATGTTTGTTATGTCAACTTCTTTATACACTTGTGAAAGAAAGTTGCTGTTTTAACTCCCAATGAGACAGCTAATAATTCAAGTTGTGGTACAGTTTTCTTTTGGTTTAAGGGTGCCACTTTTGCCTTTGAATAAACCAAGTTACTTTCATTTTCACTTGTTAAATAGGCACAACACCCGTAAGCTTGTGTGCTAGCATCTGTAAAAATGTGTAGTGTTTGAGATTTCAATCTGTAGCCAGCACATCTTGGTACGTAGATGTCTTGAACTTTGTTCAAGTCTGTGGCTAATTTTTTCCAATGAAGTTGGTCTTTCACTGAAAGTGGTTCATCCCAATCAATTTTCTTTTTCCATAAGTCTTGCAAAAGGGTTTTGGATCTTATGGTTGCTGGTAAATATAATCCAATGGGGTCGAAATTTTGGATGATTCTGAAAGCACTTGTCTTTTTGTATCGGCATTTGGATTTAAGTTATAACTCTTTGTGCAAAGAGTGTCATCGTGTTCGGAATTCTGTTTTAAAAACCAAAGCATTCCAAGTGTTTTCGTGTAATTGTTTGGTTCAATGTTCCCATTGTTGTCTTTTGTTATTTGTTCATTTAATTTAGGAGAATTAGAAAGAGTTTGTACTGTATTCAAACCTCCTACCACTTCAGACTAGTCAATACCCGTAGTTTTAGTGGAGTAAATTTACTCCTCCACAGGTAGATCTGGAGGGCTTGGGGCTTTGAATCCTGTACTGTTTTTGTGTTGTTTGGCCTATGGCCAAGGGAGCCACAAGACCCTTTTTGTTTGGTCTCTGGCCAAAGGAGGCCACAAGACCCTTGTTGTTTGGTCTCTGGCCAAGGGAGGCCACAAGACCAATGTTGTTTGGTCTCTGGCCAAGGGAGGCCACAAGACCAATGTTGTTTGGTCTCTGGCCAAGGGAGGCCACAAGACCCTTGTTGTTTGGTCTCTGGCCAAAGGAGGCCACAAGACCCTTGATGAATATGTTAGGCTATGGCCAAGTGAGACCATCAGCCCCTTGATGAATATGTTGGGCTATGGCCAAGGTAGGCCATCATCCCTTTGATGAATTTGTTGGGCTATGGCCAAGGTAGGCCAAGGCCCTTTGATGATTTGTTGGGCTATGGCCAAGGGTAGGCCATCAGCCCTTTGATGAATTTGTTGGGCTATGGCCAAGGTAGGCCAAGCCCTTTGATGATTTGTTGGGCTATGGCCAAGGGTAGGCCATCAGCCCTTTGATGAATTTGTTGGGCTATGGCCAAGGTAGGCCATCAGCCCTTTGATGAATTTGTTGGGCTATGGCCAAGGTAGGCCATCAGCCCTTTGATGAATTTGTTGGGCTATGGCCAAGGTAGGCCAAGGCCCTTTGATGATTTGTTGGGCTATGGCCAAGGGTAGGCCATCAGCCCTTTGATGAATTTGTTGGGCTATGGCCAAGGTAGGCCAAGCCCTTTGATGATTTGTTGGGCTATGGCCAAGGGTAGGCCATCAGCCCTTTGATGAATTTGTTGGGCTATGGCCAAGGTAGGCCATCAGCCCTTTGATGAATTTGTTGGGCTATGGCCAAGGTAGGCCATCAGCCCTTTGATGAATTTGTTGGGCTATGGCCAAGGTAGGCCATCAGCCTTTGATGAATTTGTTGGGCTATGGCCAAGGTAGGCCAAGGCCCTTTGATGATTTGTTGGGCTATGGCCAAGGGTAGGCCATCAGCCCTTTGATGAATTTGTTGGGCTATGGCCAAGGTAGGCCAAGCCCTTTGGAGTAGAGTAGTTTGTTTGTACGTGTCACTGTCTAACCATATAATTTTTGGCACAAAATTATGTGCACAGAATCAGAGCGCAGCAATAAAAGCTTTTACTCTCCGATCCTTGGTTATGTTTAGACAGGTTGTTGTGTTTGAGACACATTGAAAGAGTAGTGTGTGTGTGTGTGTGTGTGTGTGTGTCATTCCTCCGAATCCAGTTGGTCTTCAAAACTTGGATTCACCACTCCAATGAATTAATACCGTAGTTATGAATGAGTAAATGTTGTTATCCTACAGGTAGGTCTGGAAGGTTTTGGGGTTTTGAAGGAATCCAATCTGTTTGCAAGGAATGTATGTGTCTGTTAATGAAATCTGTTGTGTTTCTTCTTTTAAAAGAAGAATTGGATGTTTGAAGTCGTATGTATATATTTATATACTGTACCGTACGTATGTGTGTAAATGTGTAAGTATTTTGTTATAGGGTTTTATTTTTGGGTTTTGGATTAGGTTAATCTATTTGGCTGAGTAAAGATCCTCAAACGTTGCATTTGAGACCCTTATATCAAGCCTTGTCTGTTTTATGCCTATATGTCAAATAGGAATTGGAATAGGTTGGGCCTATTGGTCAAATAGGACTTGGAATAGGTTGGGCCTATATGTCAAATAGGACTTGGAATAGGTTGGGCCTATATGTCAAATAGGACTTGGTGTGCCTATGTCAAATAGGACTTCGTAGGTTGGGCCTATATGTCAAATAGGACTTGAATAGGTTGGGCCTATATTGTCAAATAGGACTTAGAATAGGTTGGGCCTATGTCAAATAGGACTTGGTGTGGGCCTATATGTCAAATAGGACTTCGAATAGGTTGGGCCTATGTCAAATAGGACTTGGAATAGGTTGGGCCTGTCAAATAGGACTTGGAATAGGTTGGGCCTATGTCAAATAGGACTTGGAATAGGTTGGGCCTATATGTCAAATAGGACTTGGAATAGGTTGGGCCTATATGTCAAATAGGACTTGGAATAGGTTGGGCCTATATGTCAAATAGGACTTGGAATAGGTTGGGCCTATATGTCAAATAGGACTTGGAATAGGTTGGGCCTATATGTCAAATAGGACTTGGAATAGGTTGGGCCTATATGTCAAATAGGACTTGGAATAGGTTGGGCCTATATGTCAAATAGGACTTGGAATAGGTTGGGCCTATATGTCAAATAGGACTTGGAATAGGTTGGGCCTATATGTCAAATAGGACTTCGGAATAGGTTGGAATAGGGTCACGAATAGGTGTTAGGTGGGTGTAGGTTTGAATTTGTGCAATTGCTTTAGGTCTTTGTGATGTTACAGTTCGAGTCAAATTTTGTGATGTTACAGTTCGAGTCGAATTTTGTGATGTTACAGGTCTGAGTCGAATTTTGTGATGTTACAGGTCTGAGTCGAATTTTGTGATGTTAATGAGTCTTATGAGTAAGTTAAATTGCTGAAATAAATTTTATAACCTACACCACAGATTCAATTATAAATTTAGTGTTTTTAATTAGGATAGGCCTTGAGTGTAAAGAGTAAGGCCTACTTTAAGAGGTAGGCCTATTATGTAAGGTAAAGTTAGGTAGGCCTATTTGTTGGGCCTACCAAGTAGGCTTATGTTTGGGCCTATTATTTTATAGGACCTCAAATGAGTTAAGCCTGTTAAATTAACAAGGCTTAGTTTTGAATTTGAAGAGTAGGACCTATTAAATAGGCTTAATGTTGCGGGCCTATTATTTTTAGGACCTAAAATAAGTTATGCCTGTTAAATGAACAAGCCTTTGTTTTCGATTAGTGTAAAGGTAAAGGAATCGGTTCCCAGTTGCTTTAGGCCACCATATGAAAACTATAGTGGGGTTACGGTTGAAATTAGGGTTAGGCCTACTGAGTTAAGCCTAGCCACTGCTTGTGTCAGTGTAAATTTTAGAGGGGTTACTTCCCCATACACAGGGCCACCATTTGAAAAACTATATAGGGCTATGGGTTGATTGCCTGTGCCCTCATCCGTTGGAAATTTCCAACAGACTTCAGTGGAGGGTTACCGACAAAAGCCCTATGCTTTTTCGTTAGAGAGTTATAAATATGTAGGTCTTTAAAGGACCTCTTTATATTTATATTGATTACGGTAATTCTAGCATCGGGAGTTGGGAAAGCCTTATGTTAATAAAAACTGAAATTGCTCACCTTATTTTTGCTGGGTCTTTGTTTGTTTCGATGTAGGGCGTGACGGTCATTTTCGGTGTAGGGTCGCCACGATGGGGTTACGCGGCGAATTTACTTAAGGTAATTAATATAGGCAGTCACTATATAAACCCTGAAGGAATAGGCCTATCCTTTTATAGTCACTAGGTTTTATATATAAGGAATTCACTCAGGACTCTAGGGGGGACAAAGACATCCTCCGCGTTTAAAGCTTCGCTGTAACATAAACAGCCCTGAGAGCCGTTCCTTGGTTCTGGTGTATTATTTGCCGAACTAGCAAAATTTTTGTTTGGGCTACTCCTTTGGTAGACTAAACAATAAATTGGGTTTTCTTGTTGCTATGTGAGGCTGATTCATACATACAGGTTCTTTGTACGTATGGCAATTCAATTATTTCATTCCCAATAGGCTATGTCGCCAATCCCGAGGCAATGGTTGTATAGTTATTTAATTCAATTAATTAATAATTTATATTTAATTATGAAATAAATGTACCACATATGATACCATGTTGTGAGCGCGTATAGTTTTTCCATAGTCTCTCTTCTTTTAGTGCAGTGTTCAATCGATCCAGTTGTTGACAGTAGACTTGAGCGGTGATTGTTTGGTTGTGTGGTAAGGTTTCAAAGTGTATTACACCACCTTTATCCCACCAAACACTAAGCAACACCTTCCGAGGGTGAAGATTTGGTTTTGGCTGTGGTGTCGCTGGTTCTCCGGCACAAACCCACTGTCGATGGCGCTTAACATTCTGGTACGGTATCCACTTTTCATCACCAGTAACTAAACGGTGCAAAAACGGATCTTCGAGTTCACGAGAATGAAGAGCTGTGCTAATGTTTACCCGCACCCTTAGATTGTCGACCGACAATTCATGTGGCACCCATTTTCCTAACTTAGGCACTTTCCCGAGTTGTTGCAAATGTCGAGGGATGGTGGATGGGGATGAATTGAGTTTCTGGGCCAATTCTTCGACAGTTGTTGAACAGTCTTCTTCAAGTGCGGCTAACAGCAGGTCATCATCAAACTCAGCAGGGCGTTCAGAGCGTGCTGCATCTGTCAAACAGCAGTCACCATTCCTAAACTTTTTAAACCATCTTTGACATTCCCTCACATGCAGAATGTCGTTGCCATAAACGTCCTGAATGTTTCGCGTTGCTTCAGTAGCACTATTCCCTTTTTTGAACTCGTAAAGCATTATATGCCTGATATGCTCTTCTGATACCGCCATGTTTATGAGGGGTTCACATAAAGCAAAACACACGTCTTTACTGGTCAAGGTCTGTAAAGTATGTAGCGAAACACGATAGATCTCCTCTTAGATATAAGTTATAACCTTCGGAAAATTTATGCTTAAACCGAGTATGATTAGTTTAAACTTAATCTATCGTTATAAACGACATTACTTATGGGATGACCTGATATATATGTTTTTAGACTTGCTCATCATGGACATGACATCCTTCTCCTCAAATGTAACTTGGTGAAATGAATCAAAATAATTTACCTCGAGTTACAATTCAAGTTTTTCCTTAAAATTATGCATAAGGAAATTGCTTCAAAATTAGTGAAACTGCCTTCCTTCATTGTAAATTCATGTATTGCAGGTGTAAAATATTTTTCTTTCTCTGATTGGTCAGCCTTTGAAAGAAATGAAACGCTCTGATTGGGCAATTCATAATCTGCGATTCAGTTTTCTGATCCCTGATCGTGCAATTCATAGCACTGGTATATGAAATTTTTTTGTCTGCTGTGAGGGTTTTTTCAACTCATATTATATAATTCGACCATGCTGAATTCAAAAATGACATTGGTTTTCCTCAATCAGGTCAGGTTTTTTCTCTATTGGCCATTTATTATAAGTCCAATTTTATCCCCAAATTTATTGATTTTTTTAGCTTAAACACTGTAGATACGAGTAATATTATAAGAACACTCGTGAAAAATGAAAACATTGTGTGAATAAATACTTTTATTCATACAATGAATATGGAAAAAAGTTTATTGAAGAAGGAATGAAGTTTTTTTGGCTTTCCGTCTGTGTTTTTCTTCGGGCACGTCTCGCTTCAAACGCCAGCATATTGATATCCCAGTTTCCCTGGTACCTCTCTTCCATTATTTTGATATCTTGGTGAAATCGTTCACCCTGTTCCTCACTATAATCCCCGCAATTTTCAGGAAAATAGTCCAAGTGGGACCACAAAAAGTGCATTTTTATGGACATGCGCGACCCATGAGCTTTGAAAGCTTCCATCAAGTTTTCGACAACGGACTCGTATTCTGGACTTCTACGCTTGCCAAGAAAATCAGTGACAACTGATTTGAATGCCTGCCAGGCATTCTTCTCAGTTGGAGTCATTGCGTTTTCGAACTGAGTATCCTTGATCAAAGTTCGAATTTGAGGACCATCAAAAACCCCAGCATTTAGTTTAGCATCAGATATATGAGGAAATTTACTCTCGAGATATCGGAATGCTGAACCCTCCTTATTCATTGATTTGATGAAATTTTTCATCAAGCCCAGCTTAATATGAAGTGGTGGGAGCAAAATTTTTGTTGGTGGTACAAGGGGCACTGAAACGACATTATGCGACCCAGGTTCAAAATTCTCTCTGGATGCCCATTCACGCTGTGCATAGTGCTTCTCATCCGCTCGGCTATCCCATTTGCAGAGGAAACATGGGTATTTCGTGTATCCCCCTTGCATTCCCAATACAAATGCCACAATCTGAAAAAAAAATGAAAATACTTAAAGAATTTAGAGAATTTGTTCTATCAGATAAAAAATCTATGCATTGGACTGTATCACTTCTGTGGGGAAGTTAAGTGTTCTTATACGCTCTCAAATAACCTTTGGAAAAACAACATAGTCAATAGCAATAGTTTACTTATGATATTAGTATTACCTTCAAATCTCCACAGATCCTCCAGTTATGTTGGTCGTATACGAGAGCATCCAGTAAAATTTTCATGTTATCGTAGCTCTCAGTAAGTTGGACGGAATGTACTACAGGGACTGATGCAACCCTATTCCCAATGTTGAGAAGTACTGCTTTCAAACTTCGTTTAGACGAGTCTATAAATAGCCTCCATTCTGATGCGTTATATGGCAGGCCCAAGGATTCGATTAGCCCCTCAACATTGCAGCAGTACACTAAGGAAGAGGTATTTTCGTGCACTGCAAAAAACTTGCGGAATTCTTCCTCTCGTTTCCTATACCAGGAGAATGTTGTTCCCGGAGCCAGCAAGTTGTCCTCTCGAAGTCGTGAGCCCAAGATCTCGGCAGCTAATTTGGAAAGTCCTAAATCCCTGTAAGATCATAAGTTTGGCCTGGTTGAGAGGCCTCGGCTCATTTGAAGCGGTATTTTGAGGTATATACGACTGGGACTGGTCATTGGCATTGGTCATTGATTCATCATCAGAATCATCGAAGTCCAGGGTTTGAGGTGGGTCGGGTATTGGAATTCCAGGACCATGGGGTACAGGTCTCATAGCAGAAGGTCAGGGTATACAACAATGTGTTTATTCTTCTTGTTAACTCCTGAAAATAGAAACACAGAAACATGGATATAAAACTTGCATATGAAATAGAAGAAGCATTCAGACAGTGGCGGCTCGTGAGGGAAGGCTGCGGTCTGTAAGATATGAAATAGGTCGATGGAGTCTGTATATTTTCTTTCTTTTTCATTCATATTGTCCCTTCGGGGACAATATGAATGAAAAAGAAAGAAAATATACAATCATTGTAAATGTAACTTGTATAACAATATGTATGTGTAAATGTATTTTCTATAACAATATGTATATGTAAATGTATGATTACCATTATGGTGAATATTATGCTATATATGGTGAATATTACATTATGGTGAATATTATGTCAAGTTTCATACGAGGATTTCAAAATATTTAAGAAAAATAAATTTATAAGCCCACCTTGGAGGTTTGTCATGCAGAAACAGCAATCTGTCACGTGATCCTTTCCTTCTCCAAATCATGGGAATTCCAAAGGGCAAAGATTTCGCTCTGCCTTTGCTCCATCTTCTCAAATTTTCAATGCACGTCTTGCAGCACATATGAGGGGCGAAATTTTTGTCCTGGTCCCCTAGCTTAATTCCAAAGTATGCTCTATACATTGTCTTCACAAATTTGGTTATTTGGCATGGTAACCGTCCCACATATGTAGCAGAATCTATTGGGATCATTTTTACACGCTCTATTCATTATGAAATATTTTATCTATATGCCTGAAAAGTAAAAAAAGATATTATACAAGTGAAACAAGTGATGATAGATGTTACTGTTCCAATTCCGCTTTGACAAAATCACGAAAAATTCTATTTTACTTATGAGGCCATAGCCGGATAACTTGAGCTGATTGAGAAAAACGGATTGCAGATTCGAAATCAGCAGGAAAAACTCTATAAGAATCACTTACAAAACCCTTGACAGCAAAATTGATGCATACCAGTGTAATCTGTGATTCAGTTTTCTGATCCCTGATCGTGCAATTCATAATCTGTAATTCAGTTTTCTGAGCCCTGATCGTGCAATTCATAATCTGGAACCCAATTTTCTGTGAAAGTGCCAAATATTTTCGGAGACGATTATCTTGCTATTCCGTAAGTCGAGTGTCGGAAAAACCCATTTAGGTTATTCTTCAGGCTCTTAATTTATAAATCTACAAGTACTTGACTAATAAAGTTGAAAAATATGAAATTAAACTATGAATAATAAGTGCGTAGAATTTTGGTCCGGTACATTCTTTATTCCTGGGATTGTGTTTCAGACTAAAATTAAAATGCAAAGTATAATTTACCTAATGACCCAACGAAGTTGCCAAAGCGTAATGTCGTTATTCACCACTGTAGATAGGCTAACAACGACAATGTATGGCCCTGCCAACTAAATTAAGTCTACCTAACGCCAAATAAACTAACTACAATAAACTTAACCCAATTAGCTTTAAGTAACTTAATTCTAATAATCCCATCCACTTTAATTAAAACGTGGATCAGCTTAATCCCGCCCTGTTAGGATTAGCAATAATGTACTACAAATGGATAAAATTTTAGTATAACTTGCAACCTCAATTTTCATACATCTGTTTCTAGTAGGTTTTGATGTTCTTTATTCAGATCTGTTGTTCATTATTTGCGCAAATGAGCAAAAGTGTGCAATTTTTAAAGTTAAAACTGACACACGGGTTGGCCTATTTACACTAGATCATCATATTTAAATAAAACTCGCCAAAAACTACTAAAAACATGGATTAACCTAATCTAACATAATTTTACTTACGTAACCCTACTCAAACGCTTATAATCAGCTGTTCAAAAGGGATAGATCACTAATCGAGCAGTGCATAGGTCACCTCAATTACCGAGAACGTCGCTGATTGGCCGTCGATTCTTACTCTCTACTGTGCAATTTCCGGAAATTCTTATTGGGGATTGAAACTTTGTAAAAATGCATTTCCACAATGCATTCCAGATTATGAGGAATCTTATGGTTATACTGTACTCATTACTTTGGATTCAGGTTGCAAATTATACTAAAATATAGCCTACAAATGTTGAAGTTTACTTGTTGGGTTTTTATTTTTACTAGATCTAATTTATGAACAGGGTTATTCGAAGAAAAGTGACAAAGTTCTAAATCAAATTGTGGTTAATTCGAAAATGTAATCCACAATTATTGTAAGTAGTTTTATAATAAAATGAAAACCGGTTTCAATTTTTCAATATGCAAACTATAATACCCATTTTTAAAGCAAGTAAATAAACGATAAACCAACTACGAAATCTAATGAACAACTGACTTATTTTGTACGTTGTACCATGCTAAA
Source organism: Bathynomus jamesi (assembly GCA_023014485.1). Classification (NCBI taxonomy): domain Eukaryota; kingdom Metazoa; phylum Arthropoda; class Malacostraca; order Isopoda; family Cirolanidae; genus Bathynomus; species Bathynomus jamesi. The sequence continues at coordinate 457,201 of JAJOZX010001380.1, read as the reverse complement.
ATTTGCACAAATTGGAACATTTCAAGTTCCCAATTTTGTCGTATTTCAGATTCGTAATCGCTGCCAGAGGCATAACGTCTATAATTTTGCAGCCCGGTGTATAATTGATTTCTGCTACGAATTTTATTGTGGGAACTGTTTCTCACAAATACAATCCACTATATTTGTTTCAAATATTATTATTATTATTATTGATATGCAGTAATAACATCATTATTATTATTTTTTTCATTCTGTATTATCATTAATACAAGATAGACCAGTTCCTTATATTAATCAATTTTGTATTTATCGTTAATACATGTAAGTGTATTTACTGCATTATAATTATACAATAATAAAAACCAGTGGATTTATACCCGCAGCTCTTATTCCTGATAATTTCTTTTATATGACCTAATATGATTCTCTATTTATTAAAGGTTCCTGACTCCTGCCTTAAGATATATACACACACACACACGAGTGTGTATATATAATGTGGGGTTCGAACCACGGGTCGCTACATAGTCTAGACGCAGCGGACGGTCTCCGATCCAAGTACTAGTACTACCCGACACAATGTCGCAGCAATCGCACAAATGTAATTAAGAAACCAACCGAATTCAACTATTCAAAAGCATTCAATTGAAAATCGAAATGGATCACATTAACAATAATTTTACTGTTTTAACGACAGTGCTAATTCAGAATTTAAATTTAAGGGAAGCTATAAATCAGGGTTCTCGTGTGTCCTTATTTCTAAGACCAAATTTGTCCTTATTTCTTAATTCTTCAATTTTTTCATTTCATTTGGCTATCGGATTATATCGTTAACATTTTATTCTGATACAAACAAACAAACAAACAAAACACTTTAGTCAAATGAAATGAAAAACTGAAAAATTAATAAATAAGAACAAACTTGTTCTTGGAAATAAGGACACTTGAGGACCCCGATATAAATACATTTAAAATCAAACCCAACATGATTTAATTTACAAAATTCAGTTATTCATATATGTAATTATTATAATATACGCAGTTAATGGCTTTCAACCATTCTATTATTTGTACTCGTTACTAACTCTTAAAATTTGAATAAAAACTCTGCTACGGACTTTTTTTTAAATCAAAGAATATATATATATATATATATATATATATATATACCCTTCACTTGTGTCTAGTAGAGAGGCTCGATAAAAGCGTCTGTTTTGCATGAAGAAAATGGACGCAAAAGATGAGGCGAGACCTTTCATTGAAACGAGAAAGGAGGGCGTACATTAATTCCTTCATTTTGCTTTCCATCATCATATACATTATCTTACTTGTACTACTATTAATACTACTACTTATTATTATTAGTTAATGTAACTTCATAGCATTGTGAGATCCTGTATACAATGTGTATATTATTTTGCTTAAAAACAAATCCTATTTTACTGCATATAACCTGTATATAAACAGTAATCTGTTTAAATAAATTCTATGGAAGTAATTTTAGCCATAAAAGTCAATCTATAATTCGTATTTGACAGTTCTTTACGCGTTGTAGTTGAAATGTAATGTTTCTGTTGCAATAATTATTACGTTTACTGTTCGTTTGAACAATGAACAATCTTAATACGGAATAAAATCATTTTTGCCTTCATTAATGTTTAAAATAATGTTCCATTATTTAGATAGCAACATGGACAACCTTCCCATTACCTCAAAAGCGGTTGGAAGAACTCCCCCTTCCTCCCGACTCCTCCATCTTGCAATAAAGCACAATGTAGTTCCTGTAAATTGTAGCGTAAGAAGGTGGTCTTAAAATGTTTATCTGATTTACTGTCCCGAAGGTTGTGAAAGTGCCACAAACACCCACTGCATTAAAGCATCGCACACGGAAACGGAGCCACTCGAGATATACGTCCAAGGCGGTGTAGAAGGAGAGTGTGACACGGTGAGACAAGTAGAATAGAGTTCCTTCTCGAGACGCAAAGAGGATTTCATTTGCCCTTGTTGCTCCGATTCATTTATCAGAAGTAAAGAGTAAATTAAGTGTGTCCTCTTTCAAATCGGATCACTGAAAATATAAGGTACTGCTTGTCATAAGTATCGGTATAACTGAATATATTTTATATGCTTCAGAATTAATATAACAAAAGTGAATAATTTTTAGAAATTTATTTTAGTTCAATTTTACTTATTTTCAGAAATGCCTTTTAAAACTCTTCAGATCATTTTGATTGTAGTCAACTTTGTAGGATTGCTCAGTTTTTCAAGGTAAGGTAATTTAATTATAGACACCGATATACACTCGTTTGTTCAGGGTTCGTGACTTATATACATCTTATATGTAAGCAGTGTCATCATTGCTAATATATCTTGTATTAATAATATACCTTAACGGAGCCCATGGAGGGTAGATTCGGGGATTTACTCCATATATCCACTTATATTTTGCTGTTTACTCCCAAATCTTCTCGCAGAAATTAAGTACGTACTGTAGAGGGATTAATCCCACATCACAGGACGCTGATTGCACGTTTTCACTGTCGATTCGTTCCCCGTTCAGAATCACTTAGAACCACTTGTCAATTAATCAGCAAAAATTAGCGTTTTAAAAATTTAAAATTTGGTTGCTCGTTGCTTAACGATTACGAGTAGTGTTTACATTTGCTGTCATGGCGACACATTCAAATATATATTTGAATTAGACAATAAGTACAACATATTGCTTTCCTTTTAGTAATCCAAAATCTGTTACAAGTAGAACATTTGGTTTTCGGATTAAACCTGAAAACGCCCGATTTTTATCCCGACTTATTTTTAAGCAAATCAAGCTTTATAAAATATAATCAGAAAAAGCCTGAAGATCCTTAATTGTAGATTTAAAAAAAAATATATATTTCAATTTTCATTCCAGCAATTGTTCTGAGTTTAAAGAGAAAGAGTTGTTACTAAATTGCTTAACAACATATCAAATTTTTGTAATCAATATTCGATAATTATTATAAATACATAAATACTGAAGAAGTTGATTTCCTAAAAAGGAAGGAAGATACGCCTTTCTCATTCGCAAATAAAATACCTAAAAAATAAATTTATTTACGAATTCACTCATAAAATAGATGAGGCGTCACGAGTACGAAGGGCGAACTCGCCACATTGGCGATTTTGCAATTGTTCCATGAATGAATAGTTCAACCTTTCCTCTATCCACAGACAATTGGTATAGTCAAATACCCACCTCTCGTAAGCTCAAAATGTAGTTATTTTCAATGTGTTTATTTGCGCTATATGCCCCTCGTACACAATAGTCACAAAGTTTAAACGCGTCTATCTCAAAACTGGTTTGGTGAGTTCACCCTCAAAACTGGTTTGGTGAGTTTACCCTCAAAACTGGTTTGGTGAGTTTACCCCTCGTACTCGCAACACCTCATATACTGTATAAAAAACCATTTATTCCCGAACGAGTAAAAATCTAATCCGATTTCTACCACCCGAATTTTTTGAAAAAAAAAAATTAAGCCCCAAAATCATATGCCCTAGTTATAAGCTAGGCCTAGCTACTCCGAATGTAGGGCCCTATAGGCCTATCTAGTATCATCTCGGCTAGCTAACGAAACATATATATATATATACTGTAGGTACTAGATTGTTTGATCTTACCTGATTTATTGCGATACTTCTGGCTACTTTCCTTCTACCAGTTTATTAAAATCTAGTCAGGCAAGTCGATGTTAACCGCAAAAGGTTGGACAAGTTGCAATCATTCAGTCGTGATCGGAGCTGAATTTTGACGTTTCACTGCCGAGAAAGATCGTTCATAAATATAGGTCCTATCAAATTTACATTTAAAATTTACTACATTCTGTGATAGATCGATATTGTTTAATTTCCCATGAGATAAGCCTACTTTCTGTTTAGTTATTTAACGTTATTAAATAACATTTTGATTACTAGGCCAACAATTTCAAAAGTCATCATGGGCAAAGTGTTGCTCGCCAATAACTTAGGACAATAATTTAGGATATTTCAGCGAGAAGCTTTAACTTAAAGTAAGGTCAAGGGTAATATTACCTACACTAAATACTGGTAAGTGTTACTCAAACATCATTCCAAATATGGCGAAGCTGCTATTTGATCTGACCAAAGTTGTTTTTCTTTGTTGCAAAGTTCGCAGTGCACAGACATTCTTGCCATTTTCGTATAATTTGAAAAAGCCGAAGCAAGTATAGTTCATTGATCTGGTTTTGAGATGATGCCCACTCTCAGTTTTTATGAAGTGGTTTTCGGATTTTATGCATCCTACACAGACCAGCATATAATCAACGTACATTTATATATAGAACCGGATTTCGGATGTAAAAATATTTTCCTTCTGATAGGTCAGCTTTTGGAAGAAATTAAACGTGGCCCCTTATTGGACAATTCATAATCTGTAACTCTTTCCGCTGAAAGTGACATTTTTTTTATGGGATTTGTCTCCTGCCTTTAAACACTATATATATATATATACAGAGCTGGGCAATAAATACATTGAATGTATTTAAATACTAAATACTAAATACATGGGAGAAAATGTATTTAAATACTAAATACTAAATACATTTTACGAATGTATTTAGATACTAAATACAAAATACATCAATTGTATTTAAATACATTTGTAAATACATTTTAAATACATACAAATTTTAACATATGCATTCACTAATTCCTGAGTAACAACAATATAAAATGCTTGATAAAGGATGAGTGTACAGATTCGTTGTAGCATTGCTTGCAGCAGAGACTTCGTGTTTACACAGCAAGCAGGTGCACTTTACCTTATTACCGTCTTTAGATTTAATTTTAAAGTATTTTCCATCAAACAGAGGGTGCACTAAATTGTTATCTGCAGATATATCACTGTTTGATTCACCGGATTTGCTTGTTGAAGCCATGACACGCACACGATAAAGAAGTCAACCGCTTTCGACTAAGAGTGGCACACAACTGATTGAACTGACACGTTGAAACATGAACCATGCTGTACTACATTGTCGACGCGTCGTACTGTGCTAGTACAGAACGTGTATTAAACCAGTAAAAGTATTTACATTTTTATATTTTGAGTATTTAAATACATTGTATTTAAATACCCATTAAAGTATTTAAATACTGTATTTAAATACATGAAAAACAATGTATTTATAAATACAGTTCTAAATACACAAATGTATTTAAATACGTATTTAAATACAAATGTATTTAAATACTGCCCAGCTCTGTATATATATATACCTTACCTTACCTTACCTTACAACCTTACAAAGGTTCCGCGCGATGATTCCTTATTTCACGAAGGTCAAGCTTGTCGCCCCTCCTCTCGCGTTGGCCTGGTGAAGTAGTGAGTTGGTTCCTTGTGCTCTGCACCTCACATAGCCAGGTACGCCAGGCTCATCGGGGATTGTTCTGAGCCAGGCGTCTAGTCTTCTTTTGAAGATGTCCACTGCAACTCCCTTCGTGTTTCTTAGGTCTTCGGGCAGCTGATTAAACAGTTTTGGTCCTCTCACCACAAAACTATTTTCTTTCAGGGTTAAGGATGTTCCCTGTCTCGCCTTTAATTTGGGAAGACGACACAGTCTACCGTTTCTACTTTCCACCGTTGTTTGGGGAGTTATAGGGTTCAGAGCAAGATTAGGGACTAGTTTCTCCATTATTTTCCAAGTGTAAATAATGGTGTATGTGTCTCTTCTCCTTTCCAGTGAATATAGTTCTAGTTCGCGTAACCTTTCCCAGTAATTTAGTTCTTTGCACCCGTTGATCTTGGCTGTGAAGCTTCTCTGGATCCCTTCCAGCTGTCTAATATCTTCTTTTTTATATGGGGATGTTAGGACCGAGCAGTATTCCAATTTGGGTATGATCAGGGTTTTCAGTAGAGGAATCATTATATTCCTATCCCTTCGTTTAAAGGTTCTCAATATCTGTCCCGTTTTTCTCTTTGCTCTGTTTATTGCTATCTTATTTTGTGTTTCAAATTTCGCATCATCTGTCATTACAACCCCTAAATCTTTTGCTCTGGAATTTCTCTGAATTTCCTGTCTATTTGGGTTATATATTCCATGGATTTTAGGTCTTCTCTTTTTCCGTACCGTAACAGCTGAAATTTCTCGGTGTTAAACTTCATATTGTTGTCTTCCGTTCACTTGTAGATTCTGTTTATGTCGGTTTGTAGAGATCCTATATCTTCTGGGTTTCTTATATTTCTATTGATCTTTGTGTCATCTGCAAAGGATGTTACGGTGCTGCCTCTGGTAACGTCCTCATCTATGTCAGTTAGCATGATTATGAAGAGTAGTGGAGCTAATACTGTTCCTTGTGGTACTGAGCTGAGGACCTCTGATTCTGATGAAGATACTCCTTGTACTGTAACGACTTGCCGCCTCTCACTAAGGAAATTATATATCCATTTCCCTACTTTTCCTGTTATTCCCATATATTTCACTTTATGTATTATGATTCAATGATCACACTTGTCGAACGCTTTAGCAAAGTCTGTGTATAGTACATCATAGTTTTCATTACTTTCAAGTGCATCAATAATGTTGTTATAGTGTTCCATATATATATATATATATATATATATATATATATATATATATATATATATATATATGAAGTGAAAAGCTTGACCTTCGTCAGAATGAACAATTCGGGCGGAAGCTAACCAAAGGTAACCAAAGGTTATATACTTTGAAACAGCATTAAGTTTATTATAATTTATTTAATACATTGATTAAATTATTTTTCTTCACAATTTTATTGTGGTTTTCCATTAGTTTTTATGGTATTAACTATCAGTGGCGGCCTGGCATAGGCGATATAGGCGGCCGCCTAGGGCGCCAATTGGTGGCGGGGGTCGACATAGCACGCCCGTTTTTTGTTTTTTCTCAAACAGGCTCAGTCCAGGGCTCGAGAAATTTCCAACTCACGGTCTCACCAACCCCGGTTGGAGATAGATATTTATCCTTGGTGATAGGTATCGATTTTGCTCGTCAAAATCAATTCATAAAAATAAATTAAAAGTTATTTCATTAAAATAAACAAGCAATGAAATAGGTATAAGTTAAAACTGTTTATAATTATTAAAATTAAGCAGAGTAAATTAGAGTGTAGCTAGCTACGGATTTTTCTCCACTTCACAATTTCGTACAAAGATGGGCTATCCTGAAGAACCATGTTAACTTGACTTTAAAATCATGGTCAGAGACAAGGTGCGAAAGCAGAGGTGAGGAGTATTGAGCCAGTAAGGTACCAAGCAGCATCAGTGAGAGAGGCACTCATTGAGGTGAGGGGTCAAACCACTGACCCTATGGTAAAGATGAGGGCCAGTCTTTGGCAGAGGAGATAGGGTCATACCGGTTTTCAGTCTGCACTGTAGTGTGGTATGACATCCTAAGCCACATACAGCAAGTCAGAAAACTAATCCAGTCTCCCTCAATGCAGTTGGATGTGGCTGTCAATCTGCTAAGGAAGACTGAAACAACTCTCAGCACTTACAGAACAACAGGCTTTGTGGCTGCACAAACCTCAGCCATGGACATGTGCGAAGACGTGAATGTGGAGGCTGTTCTCCAGCAAAAGAGGCTGAGGTCCACAGAGCACTTCTATGAGTTCCCTGATGAGGCCATCAGTGACGCACTTAAAAATTTGGAGGTGACCTTTTTCAATGTGGTGGTGGATGCTGCTATCTCATCACTTCAGGAAAGATTGCAGACCTTGGGAGAAGTGAGAGACAAGTTTGGAGTGCTCTCAAACTTCCAAAACTTGTCAAATGAGGAGATGACAGAGCAATCAGAAACCCTCAGCAACACTTTAAGCTATCGAGGACATTCTGATCTAGATGGTAGGGAGTTGGCACAGGAATTAAAGAATTTGCCTGAACTGACATCTACGAGCATGACAGCACTTCAGCTGCTGACGTTTATCCATGAAAAGCAGCTCACAGAGATCTATCCCAACCTCTGGGTCGCCCTCAGGGTTGCTGTCACCCTTCCAATGACTGGCTGGAGCGGAGAGGAGCTTTTCCAAGCTCAAGCTCAAGACTTACCTGAGATCCACCATGATGCAAGACCGCCTCAGTGGTCTTGCTGTCATCAGCATTAACCATGCGGTTTCTGAGCAGATTTCCTATGATGACATCATTGATGAATTTGCATCAAGGAAGACCAGGAGGATCAGGTTTTAATAGGAAAACAACTAGATCTAAAACTTCCAAACCAAATTTAAAATTCAGTTATTTGCTAGATGGCAATCTTATTCCTTTATTAAGCTACATTGTGTGAATGCAAAAAACTTCACTTTTTTCTATGTGAAGGTCAAAATATGATAATAAAAACCCACTCTAATAGACAGAGTTGTGGAAATAAACTCTGTCTATTAGAGTGGGTTTTTATTATCATACATTGTGTGATTTATTAGTTTTTTATTTATATATTTTGTGTGCAATATATATTGGAATATTTATTTTGTTTGCAATATATTTGGGAATCTTTATTGAGTGTTCAATTATTCATACAAAATTTCTTTGTAGTTTTTGTTTCAAGACAACTTGTTCTTACTTGAAGCTAAGGCAATAAATGAAGGAGGTGCTTTGTGTTTTAAAGACAATGTGTTCAGTGTGTTTTATTGCGGCAGAGGTTATACACCTGGGGGGGGGAGAGGAGTGTGCTGTTGACAGAGGAAGGGCACCTTTGCATGATCTCGCCTAGGGCGCTAAAAATGCCAGGACCGCCACTGTTAACTACTATTATTGGGTGAAGTCGTGGCCATGTCGCGACACTGCTTCCCGTGAGATCAGCGAAGGTAAGCGACGTTGGGTTCTGTGTTGTTGTTGGATGAGGAACTGTCTTCTGCGTTCAGATAATGTAGCAATCCTTAGATGGTTCACATCCCACGTAAAGGTGTAGGTCTCCTCTGTCACATGACCTTTGTTGTTACAGAAGTTCAACAACGGTGCCCTCTTCCCTCCCCCTACAAAACGCCTATTATGGTTTTGGTTGTTGTTGTTGTTGTTTAGCCGATCAGCCCACCCTGATCGAGCAAGCCGGCGGCACGCAGGTAACCGATCGCCCTCTCCGGAGTGGACCAGAGGTTCAGCGCACTCGTGATGTTGTGTTGTGTTCGTTGTTGTGCTAGAGCGGTACAGTCCATCATAATGTGTTCAATTGTTTGTGGTGTGTCTTGGCACAGGTGGCAGGTGTCGTCTATGGAGTTGTCTAGTCTGTGTTTATATGTCCGTAAGTTGGGGTGATGTCCACATCGGAATCGTGCTAAGTTAACTCGATCCGATCTGCTCAGGCTGATCTCTGACCTGTTAATGGGCGGCGGCTTCGCACCTAGGACCGCATTCGGACCGAGTCGTGTCAGTGCTTTGTGGGTTAGGTGTGTGTGTATGTGTTTTCTGTACTGTGTGATGTCTGTGGGGCGTGGTATGGAATGGAGTATTTGGTTATAATGTCTCTCTGGTGTTACCTTAATGGTGCGAGGTGTTGGTGCATGATTGTACATGTAGTGGCAAGGGTGTTGTGGGTTAGTTGTCGCTGCTGCCATGAATTGTGTTCCCCTCATGTCTAAATGTTCCCTAACTTTTAGTAGTTTTGTTTCTGTGTGCAGGTGTTCTATTGGTGTTGTTTGAGTGCATCCTGTAATGATACGAAGTGCGTTGTTTTGTATTGTTTGTAAGGTGTTTATGTGTGTGTTTGAGATAATGGGTGCCCAGCATGGGCTAGCATAGTCCATAACTGAGCGAATATATTGTTTGTAGATGAGTGATGTTGTTTCCTGCTGGTGTCCAAAGTTTGTGCCTGTTAGTACCCTAAGCGTGTTAAGTCTTGACGTACATTTGTTTTTAATGTCCTGAATGTGGTTTGCAAAAGATAATGATGTGTTGTATGTGACACCTAGTATTTTGGTTCTGTGAGTGTGTGGAATGTTGATGTTGTTTAGTGTAAGTTGTGGAATTACCTGGTGTTCTTTTGTGTTGCTTGTAAGCAAGGTGATGGTTGATTTTGTGGGCGCTACTTTGAGTCTATTGTGTGTGAGCCAGTCTTGTATACTGTTTATGTATGTTTGTAGGTTATTTGTAGCGGTGTCGATGTTGTTGTGGGTGGATGTTAGAGTGATATCATCTGCATATGATGATAAGGTAAGCTTGTTATCTATGGGTGTTGGAATGTCATGCATGTATAAGTTGAAGAGTGTTGGTGAGAGAACAGAGCCTTGAGGGACCCCGTTCGGAAAAAGCTTGTTTTTGGATGACTTGCCATTAAATGTGACATGTGAGTATCTTCCTGAGAGATAGTTGCTCAGCCACCTTTTGGTGTTTTGTGCATGTTTGTGTTGAGTATTTTGTTTATGAGAGGGAAGCGTGGGATAGCATCAAATGCTTTACTAATGTCTATTGTTGCTAATAGTGTACGTTGAGCTGGTCTTCTAGAGTTGATGCCATCCATGATGTGCTGCGTGAGGTTAGTGAGTAATGTCGTGGTTGAGTGGTGAGGTCTGAATCCATGTTGAGTAGGCGATAGTGGTATGTGTGGGTTGGTGATTTGTAAGATTAGTCTTTCTGTTACTTTGGAAGGTGTGCATAGTAAAGTAATGGGTCTATAGGAAGCTGGTTCTGTTGGATTTTTGTTTGGTTTGAGTAGTGTAATAATTTTACCTTGTTTCCATATGTCAGGAATAATACAGTGTTGGTATGAATATGTGCTGATATTTGTGAGAGCTAGTATTCCTTGTGGGCCCAAGTGTTTAAGGTGTATGTTAGATATGTTGTCTGGTCCAGTAGCCTTCGAATTTTTAATGTTTTTGATGATCTTGGTGGTCTGGTCTGTATTGAAAGGTGTAATGGTCGTGTCGAGTCTGTAGGTTTTCTTGTGTCTGGCTGTTTGTCTGTCTGCGTGTTTCTGGTTGTTGTCTCTGTTTAAGTGACTTATCTTTGCGTAGTGATTAACTAGAATGTTAGCTTGTTGTGTGTATGTTGGGATATTATTTTGGCTGCGACAGATAGCCGCGTGTGAGGTGTGAATGCCGCTGTTAGAGTGGGTAATGCTGTTTATAGTCTTGTATAGCCTGTATGTATCTGTGGAGTGGTTTAGTGTTGTTATGAATTCCCTGAATGTTTCTGTTTGTTTTTCTTTGAGTTTGTTGTTTATTTCTGTGTTGAGCTGTTGTATCTGCTGCTTTATGGCTTCTGTGTGTGGTGTTTGTGTGTTATGTTTGAGGTTGTTACGTTGCCTTATGAGGTGGGCTATTTCTCTAGTGTAATTTGGGTTGTATTTCCTAATGTGCCCTTGGGTATGTATTTGTTTGCATTATTGATAATCTGATTAAATGTCTTGAGTGTTGTATCGATGTTTATGATGGGTGTGCTGTTTAATGTGGTGAATTGTTCCTCAGTCTGTATTTTGTATTTTGGTTTTGGTAGTGGTACTTACTGTAATAATTAATTGTGGTACTTTATCACTACTTTTGTTCACGTATGAATGTTTTTAATAATTGTAAGCACACTATCAAAGTTCATCTCCTTTACGAGACATTTTTCTTCGCCATCTTTTTTTCTCGACAAATTTCTCTCGTTTTCTTGAGCGGATCTAGAGTGGATCTTAAGGTTTGTTTGTTAGTCTGTAGTTCCTCGTAACAAACGACGACTGGAAGTCTTTTCCGACTATCTTATTTCCTATTTATCTACTCTTTGATCGCCATGCTAGTAAGTGGAGTATTGGTTTCATCCTTATCCCAAGATCTCTTGAGTCCCACGCTGCTAGATTCAAAGAAGTCCGTTTCGTCGTTCATGTTAGACGCAGGAGGCGTGTGACCATTAAGTGCTGAGTGGTCGAGAGAATGCATCAGGCCACGAGTACACTCAGTCAAACACAAATAATTGGACCTATTTCAGTGTAGCTATGTCGCCTTGAAGTATGGTCGATGTGACCACGAAAGGAGACAGTGAAGAAAGGAAACTTAAACAGAAAAAAAACGTGGAAAAGTAAGACAAATGGAGGAAGAGAAACGGGAGCGTAAGTAAAGGAGGACAGATGCCTGGGTTCAACCAGGCGCGCGCAGGCGTTAAGAGCAAGTTATTTGTAGGTTTGGGTACCCAAATCCCGAGAACTACTAACTCCACGAGGAGGCCAGCAGGACCCCTAAAAACGCGACAACAGATGCCGACGGCGGAATCGCCAACACCCTATCGCAGGAGAGAGAGGGGCCTAGAGCGAATGCCCACAAAAGCAACCCCCTCCCCCCCCCCCCCCCCCCCCCGAATAGAAGAAGGAGAGCCAAAATCAAGGTCCGGGGTTTTAGAGATGCCTAGACACTCTGCGTTTGAAAGATGGGAGCTCATAGACAGGAGGAAAGATGGATTAAGGAAGATTGTTCCAGAGTTGACCGGTTGAGTAGATGAAAGATTGAAAATACCGACTAACCCTTGCATTAAAGAATTGGACACAAAAGGAATGAGAAAATGTAGAAAGTCTGGTGCTGCGTGCTCTCCTTAAAGGAAGAGGCATTCAGTTAGAGAGTTCAGAAGAGCAATGGATACATTTAAAATGGAAACAACTACTAGGGGCACTCAATATATTTTGCCACACCCTTTTTTCTTAGGTAAATAATAGGCCATGGGGCTGAAATGTCTTTTGGGCCGTAAGTTTGAACTTTCTGCGCTTCACATAACCGGATTTTTTCAGTTTGAACCTCTCCTCCGTGTATAAAACCGCTTTCAAACGCCCTTGTATAAAGCCGATGATTAACGCAGTTTTAAAAATGGCGTCTGACAGTGATGTGGGTCATAAACAGAGAGTTGTTATCGAGTTCTTAACCGCAGAGAAAGAAACAGTTCGAAATATTCACAAACGTCTACAAAACGTTTACGGAGATGCTGTTCTTGATCGAAGCACAGTTGGACGCTGGTCTAAACGTGTGAGATCATCGGAGAGAGGGAGAGCCAGCCTCGATGATGAGCCACGCAGCGGTCGCCCGGCATCGGCTGTCACATCTCACACTGTGTAACGTGCTAACAGCATCATTCGATCAAATCGGCGCGTCACATACAAGGCGCTATCACTGGAGCTAGGAATTAGTGAAGGAAGTATGAATACGATAATTCAGCAACTGGGATACTCAAAAGTGTGTTCACGGTTTGTTCCTCGCGAACTGACTGAAGATCACAAAGCCCAAAGAAAAGAAATTGCTTCTGAGTCGTTGGTTCAGTGGCGGTCCTGGCATTTTTGGCGCCCTAGGTGAGATCATGCAAAGGTGCCCTTCCTCTGTCAACAGCACACTCCCCCCCCCCGGTGTATAACCTCTACCGCAATAAAACACACTGAACACATTGTCTTTAAAACACAAAGCACCTCCTTCATTTATTGTTCTTAGCTTCAAGTAAGAACAAGTTGTCTCAAAACAAAAACTACAAAGAAATCTTGTATGAATAATAATTGAACACTCAATAAAGATTCCCAAATATATTGCAAACAAAATAAATATTCTAATGTATATTGCACACAAAATAGATAAATAAAAAACACTAATAAATCACACAATGTAGCCAGGGCCGTAACTAGGGTTTAGAAATTAGTGAGGTCCAGATTTTTTTCGAGCGCGGCGGGACGAGCAAAATTCAGACCAAAATGACATCTACAAACACAACCCAAGCTATACACTAAACACAAAACCCTTGTCTATAATTAAATACTGTACAAAGGGACCTGTTAGCAAAAATACTTTTATTAAAGCTGCACGGAGAACGGTTCAGTCTCTTTTTTTTTTTTTAGGAAATAATTACCGAGGTCCGGACCTCGGTGACCTCATAGGTAGTTACGGCCATGAATGTAGCTTAATAAAAGAATAAGATTGCCATCTAGCAAATAACTGAATTTTAAATTTGGTTTGGAAGTTTTAGATCTAGTTGTTTTCCTATTAAAACCTGATCCTCCTGGTCTTCCTTGGTGCAAATTCATCAATGATGTCATCATAGGAAATCTGCTCAGAAACCGCATGGTTAATGCTTATGACAGCAAGACCACTGAGGCGGTCTTGCATCATGGTGGATCTCAGGAAGTCTTGACGAGCTTGAGCTTGGAAAAGCTCCTCTCCGCTCCAGCCACTGTCATTGGAAGGGTGACAGCAACTCTAAGGGCGACCCAGAGGTTGGGATAGATCTCTGTGAGCTCCTTTTCATGGATAAACGTCAGCAGCTGAAGTGCTGTCATGCTTGTAGTCTGTAGATGGCAGTTCAGGCAAATTCTTTAATTCCTGTGCCAACTCCCTACCATCTAGATCAGAATGTCCTCGATAGCGTAAAGTGTTGCTGAGGGTTTCTGATTGCTTTGTCATCTCCTCAGTTGACAAGTTTTGGAAGTTTGAGAGCACTCCAAGCTTGTCTCTCACTTCTCCCAAGGTCTGCAATCTTTCCTGAAGTGATGAGATAGCAGCATCCACCACCACATTGAAAAAGGTCACCTCCAAATTTTTAAGTGCGTCACTGATGGACTCATCAGGGGACTCATAGGAGAAGTGCCGCTTTGTGGACCTCAGCCTCTTTTGCTGGAGAACAGCCTCCACATTCATGTCTTCGCACATGTCCATGGCTGAAGACTGGTCCTCAATCTTTACCATAGGGTCAGTGGTTTGACCCCTCACCTCAATGAGTGCCTCTCTCACTGATGCTGCTTGGTACCTTACTGGCTCAATACTCTTCACCCGGTAATTATTGAATGTTTCACCAACACTGTTCAAATATGACCTTCATATCTAGCGCAAATGAACCGAAACAAAGTTGTGAAACATTAAAGTTTCCCTGTTTTGGTTCATTTTCGCTAGAAATGAAGGTCATATATAAACCAAACACACCAAAATACATTCGAAAAATGTATTTTGGATATTAACAAAAAACAAACAGGCTTGGTCAACTGTATGCCCTTGACAATTGGTTAGGTTAAGTCGTGATATTTTTGTTAAAATTAACAAAAATAACACAACTTAACCTAACCAATTGTCAAAGGCAAAGTTGACCTAACCGGCCATACAGTTAACCTAACCGGGCATTCAATTAACCTAACCGGGCATTCAATTAATCTAACCAGGCATGGGTACCCCATAATGAATTTGGGACCCAGAAAGGTAAGTAATACTCCTAACCTAACCTAGGCCTAGATGACGTCCCACTCGGATTGGGAGCTCCCCACCACAAACAAACATCCTAAAGCGACTGATGAATTCAAATTTCAGCCGCCGGACCTGCGCAGGAGCATCACGTGACAATGACGTTTATGCATGCCGTGCTCTGATTCGCCAATGTAGGTATATCGTCATACGGAACCTATAATTTTTCTACTATTTATAACTTTCTTAATAAGCATTTACGCAAGATACAGATTGCAGATTCGAACAAAACATAGTAAAATACCCTAAGAAATTATGGTTACGCTTTCAAGGTCACTGTTGGTGAAACATTCAATAATAACCCTTCACCCTGCTTTCCCACCTTGTCTCTGACCATGATTTTAAAGTCAAGTTAACATGGTTCTTCAGGATAGCCCATCTTTGTGTAGAAGCCGAGAACAGGGTGTAACTTATACCTATTTCATTGCTTGTTTATTTTAATGAAATAACTTTTAATTTAGTTTTATAAATTGATTTTTACAAGTAAAATCGATACCTATCACCAAGGATAAATATCTATCTCCAACCGGGGTTGGTGAGACCGTGAGTTGGTAAATTTCTCCAGCTCTGGACTGGAGCCTGTTTGAGAAAAAACAAAAAACGGGCGTGCTTTGTCGCCCCCGCTACCAATTGGCGCCCTAGGCGGCCGCCTATATCGCTTATGCCCAGGACCGCCACTGCGTTGGTTCGATACGAGAAAGAAGGGGATGACTTCCTTTCACGAATTGTGACTGAGCATGAGACTTGGGTACACCACTTTGAACCTGAAACAAAACGCCAATCCATAGAGTGGCATCACGCAGACTCCCCATGCAAGAAAAAAGTTCAAAATGGTTCCCTCTGTAGGAAAGGTTATGGCCACCATCTTCTGGGACATGAAAGGGGTGATTCTGGTGGACATTATGAAGAAAGGACAAGCAATCAATTCAGAGGCATATATTGCTACCCTACAGAGACTCCAGAGACGTATAAAGCGAGCTCGACCGGAGAAAAAACTGGAAGACGTCCTTCTTTTGCACGAAAACGCAAGACCACACAACAGTTTGCAAACAAGAGAGGCCATCACAAAAATGCGCTTGACTGTGTTACCGCACCCTCCATACAGCCCGGATCTGGCACCTTCAGACTTCCATTTGTTTGGGCTAATGAAGGATGCTATTCGTGGAAGAAAGTTTCAGAGTGACGATGAGGTTGTTGAGGAGGTTAAGAGATAGCTCCAGCGGAACCCAGCGGACTTTTACCAGCAAGGAATAAAGGCCCTTGTTTCGAGATGGAGGAGAGCCGTAGAAAAGGATGGAGACTATGTGAAAAAATAAAAACTTGTAAAAAACGTATGTAACTACTTGCATAGGCGTATGAGGCGGGGGTCTGGGGGGACGGTAGCCCCCTCCCAGGATTAGGGAATTGAGCATTTTTAGGGCAAATACTGAAATTTTCAGGACAGATTTTTCCTGACATTCCTTTTTGTTTTTTTTTTACTTCTTGAGGTGAATTAATTTTAAAATGTTGTAGCAAAATTTTATCTAATTTTTGTTAATTGTAATGTTTTTTATATCAAAAAGGCTTTAATATATGTTGATCATACTCTAACCCTTGTGTTATTTTACGCTACACACAGTGTTTCTGCGGAAATCAGGGCACCCTGAAAATTTTTAGGGCAAATTTTTTCCGCCGCCCTCCAAATAAAGTGCCATCTCATACGCCTATGACTGCTTGTGTACAAAATTTTGGGAACTTACAAAGAAACTTGGAAAGAAAAAAAAGGTGGAGCAAAATATATTGAGTGGGGTTCGTATATAGCTTTACCTAATTATTATACGCAACCAGAGTAATAAAATAATTTTAGTCGAGCAAACTTTATAAACAAAACCACATAATAATGGTCTGCGGGCAATGGGCTCCCAAGTTAAACTTTATATTTTCGTTCATCGGTTTTAGTTTCACTTCACTGAGCCAAACATAAACATACGACTTCAAATTATTTAGTTGAAGTCTCCAAACTACGCAAAATCTTTGAAATTAAACAGCGTCTCTAGAATTATTTTCATTGCACTTTAAGTAAACTAAATATGATTTTAGTCAATATTTATATTAATTTTAAATGCCATAAAGTCGTATAACATCCAAGAAAAGCGTAGAACGCGTAATTCTTTTTTAATGTTTTAATATATTTATTTGCATTACAATTTTCTGCATTTGTAATTCGTTGAAACGAATCTGACATTGCATTATTGAGTTATTTCAAGTATTTAACAAATAACCTTTCCATTTCAGAGTATCTGTTCTTTGGAAATGGCGATGCGTTGGTCCAAATGAAGATAAATCTGAATGCATAAGAGAAAGGGTGTCCCCAACCCCAAACCCCGAACAAACGTCTCTCAGCACCTGTAAATTAATTTGTGGAACGTACGGAACTTTGGTGCCAAGGCCGACAAAGGCCGCCATTGGAAAACATACAACAGCCTTCCTTCCGTCCAAAGTTACTCATAACAATGCTCGTTGCGAACCCCACATTTGTCCATTACTGATGCAAGCTGTGGCCATCATGGTGGACACATTAAACAAATATCATCCAAAGTATAGTGAGACCTCTTCATTCTGGGTTGGCCCTTGGAAACCAGAAGTAGAGAACCACGCGCTCATTATTAATATAACGGTAAATGGAACCGAAGAATACCTACAACTCACCACTGATGAATCTACTTTTTGAACGTCTCCACAAGTGGTAATGTAACTAACGCGACAGTGACAGCTAATACATTCTTTGGAGCACGCCATGCTTTAGAGACTCTGAGTCAACTCATAGATTTTGATGAAGAAAGCAAATCTTTACAAGTTGTCTCTTCAGCTTTAGTTGAGGACTCACCATCATTTCCATACAGAGGCTTCATTATAGACACCTCGAGAAACTTCATCAGTGTGAAACATTTGAAGAAAACTTTAGACGCGATGTCTTACAATAAACTGAACACTTTCCACTGCATTTAACTGACTCAAATTCATTCCCTCTGGTTCTCAATACTTTGCCCAAAATGGCAGCTTTCGGAGCCTACAGTCCCACGCAAGTTTATACCCTCAGAAGAGATAAAAGACATGGTTCAATACGCTCGAGTTAGAGGTATAAGAATAGTGCCAGAAATTGATGCCCCCGCTCATGTATGCTTCAACAAAGTAAGTTTAATCCTAAATATTAATACAATTAATGGTAGACAGTGTATTAATAATGTAAGTAATGATAAAATTTTTAAAAATTTAATATAAAACTCAAATTTTTTTTGCGTCACCACCTTTTGAACAGTTTTCTGAACCAATTTTATCATCTAAACTAAGAAAGAAAATCCATGAGAAAGATTTGCCAAGTTGTAAAGTTATCTCAGTAAATATGGATACTTCTTATAGATATTGGTAAATGCTAGAGATTAATGTTTACCACATTTAACAGAAATGATTTCGGCTACGGCCCGCAGCCCAACATGTAAGCCTAACATCAAATCATCGAGCATCACAATATTAACTGTAAAGAAAGTGAATTTGTCAGGATAGTTGTGTTCTCACCCAAATTTCTTTACTGCAAATATGTGCTTACGATTTATATTTAAAAAAGGAATATTTCTAATGTCTTCAAATTGCTCTTCATTGATATGCGAAGTACAATTGCTTCGATTTCGTGCGGGCCGCACCGGAAAAGTTCGAGGGCCGCTTGTTGTGAGACTCCTGCTTTAAAGTAATGAAGAAAATCATTTTTGGTCTCTTTGTCTCTCCACATAAATGAGGTGTTTCTTGTGTTTTGTTCTTAACAGTCTATGAAACGAGTATATACACGTGCGGAAAGAAGTTTGCCGAAGAAATAAAGCTATGAAAAATTTTAAGAATTTTAAAAAATTCAGCAAGAATTTATAATTAGTTGGGAAAATAATAATAATTATTATTATTATTATTCAAATTATGAATTGTTGCTAAATTTAACATTTTCAGTGTACAAGGATTGTCCGGCAGCGTTGTAACTAAACCTTTAACCTTTCTTAATTGAAGCAACCTTACAAGAGTTATTGTATCCAACCTCCTTGCGGGCAGCTGAACTTGACCAATGAGAAACTCTACGACGTCCTTGGAACTCTTTACAATGAACTTGTGGAGATATTGAGTCCAGTCGAGTTATTTCACTTCGGAGGAGATGAGGTTGTTGGTTGTTTGGGATGTTTTCTATGCCTGTTTTAGGGCTTCAGTCAAGCGTTGACCGTTTACGACTTTATTGAATGCATTCTGTTACAAATTAATATAAACTAGGATCATTACAGTAAATATAAAAAAAAAAATGTCTAACTCTCAGGACTTAACCCTCTAACGCCGACTGGGTCGAATACGTATCGTTTCAAATACACGCATTTAGACTTAACCCTACAAAAACGTTCGGCGTTAAAGGGTTAATACGACACAAATAAGAACGATGCCTTGACTCACTGCGGGCAGAGAGTGAACAAACACTGAAACCCTGTGTGAAAATTACCTAATATTTTGCCGGAAGTGTTCCAGGGGCATTGTTTCTTAATTAGAGAAATCATATAATCCTGTGATGTATAAACATCTCCAGCCGAACCCGGGCAATTTGATATACAGCTGCATCTAAAGAAGTATAAATGTTCAGACATAGTACGTATATACATAAAACAATAAATTGACATCGTATAAAAATAGTTAATGATGTTTATTACTGAAGACTGCAACATAAAAGTTTAATTACACTCAAAATCAGTAACTCATCACAGTATCATCTTTGTTGATCATTTGTTTCCTTCATGAAAGTATCTAACTTTTCCTGAAACGTATCACAGGAGTTTGAATTTACCACATCACTTGGTATCACACTCCGGACTCTACAACTCTATGAACTAAAGTATTTACCAAGATCTAAGCTGTTTTACAACCTTTATATTATGTTTACGTCTCTTATCAGACTCTAATATGAAAAAGCCATTCATATTCAAATTGCCTCGGCCTAAAAACATTTTGAACCCCTGAATCGAGTCTCCCCTTATAAACATCGATTCTCAAACGTAAACATCCTTGGTTTCTTCAATTTTCTCAATATTCTAATCTTCTTAAGCCAGATACTGGTTTGTTTATTTTGTGTTTTACATTTTTGGTTTACACGACAGGAAATGAGGCGACTATACCCGAATATGGTACTCCAAATAAGGTCCAACATAATTGAGGGTTATATAATTTGCAGAACGCCCGGTAGCTCAGTGGTTTCTGTGGCGGACTCTGAGGAGTGAGACTCTAATTCGTTCTCGCCTGCTAGCTCCTGTGTTGGGTTGAGTTGACCGCTTACCCTGTCATTGCTCGGGCTAAAGTAACCCTTGGGGCACACTCACCTCTACATTGTGGGGAAATGAGCTTCTTGGCTGTTACCTTTATCTTTTATATAATTTTCAAATTATTTCCTTACTTTTGTAATTACTATTCTTATTGTTAATACCTGACATTCCGTTAGTCTTGTTCCATGCCTCTAGGCCAGTGGTTCCCAACCATTGTTCAATAATAAGTTCCTCTCTGAGCATTACGTAACTTGGAACTGAGCCTTAGTTTCTTTATGGATATAATAAATTGTGAATGTGTTTTGTTTCATTTGGAATATGCATATTTTCACTAACTTTTCTATTTTGAATTACTTATTTTTGTAATTTTCATAAAATTTCACGTTACTCCAAGGAGGCACCGATGGTATTCCAGGATTGACGCAGCACCCTGGTTGGAAACACTGTTCTAGGCACTGTGGATTGATTTAAATAATTTTTAAAAATAAAATTATGAAAAATCAGATGCATATTAAGCGAGGCTGGTTCTGCTACCAGCCTACCACCCACTCGAGATGTCCTGGCTAATTCTGATGCTATCCGCAATAGAGAGGAGGCTTTCAGAAGGCACCGTTGCTATCCAGCTTTTGACTTTCTTATATTTCTGCCCGAAATCACGCAAAATCTGTTGTTCGACTCGCCAAAAATTCCTTCATCGGACAAAAATGTGAAAACCTGTCTAATGATAATTCTTCTCGCTATTTCTGACACCTATCGAAAAACCTCTTCAATAACTATACTTCTTCTTTCCCTCCTCTTTTTCAAGAATTCTGACCGCTCAGTTGCCGTCTACAATCCTGATGGGGTCCCTCCTGTTGTTCTCGAGAACTGTGCTGCTTTGCTGACACCTTGAATAGGCAAATTCTTTCGTCTTTCTTTTTCATCTGGTACTTTTCCTTTCTGCTGGAAGTTCGCTCTCATTCAGTTTGTCCCAAAGAAGAGTGACCGCTCTTAACCCTCCAACTATCATTCAATTGCCTGATTTCTTACCTTTCTAAATCTGTCCTTAACAGGAAGATTCTTAAACACCTGTCTTCTCACAGTCTTCTTTCAGACCGTCAGTATGGGTTGTGCAAGGGACGCTCTACTGGGGATCTTCTTGCATATCTCTCTAACTCTTGTGATATGCCAGCAACAAAATTATATTAAAAAATTAGACTAACACGAACTTAGATGTAGTTCGTAGCGTAAACTAACCCACTTTTTGTTATATTCTTTATGCTTTTTTTTTTGTTCTTTTCTTATCCTCTCTCTACTTGCATGTCTGTAGTTTGTATGGTATGACAGTGTTTGAGTTAAGACTGTTTGCATGGTTTGTAAGCGTTCTTATTTTACTTCTTTTCATCTTTCACCCCTTTCCTATTCTCTTCGACTATTTTTCCGATTTGTCGGCAGTGGCCGGCGGATGATGATGGTGAGTCTTTCTCTCTTTTTCTGAATGAATGTTAACCCACGAATGATAGGTTTTGCTACTTACTTAACCCCTTATTCTCTTCTTTTAACCCCTTACTCTCTTCTTTCTCTCGGGCTAACCTTAGAGTGGATCTTAGGGTTTTTGTTAGCCTCAGCTTTTGTAGATCTGTAGATCCTCCTTTCGGGATTTCGGTGAAACGTTTGCCATTGCGCAAGACATATTAAAAGCTTTTGATAGTCTGGCACAAATCGTTAATTTCCAAGCTGCCCTCCTTTGGTTTCCATCCTTCTATCTGTGCCTTTATTTCTAATTTCCTTTCTGAACGATCCATAACTGCGGTTGTAGATGACCACTGTTCTTCTCCTAAAGCTATTAATCGGAGTGTTTCTCAAGACTGTGTCCTATTACCCTCTCTGTTCCTTTTATTTATCAATAATCTTTGAAGTCGCTTTTCCTGTCCTATCCATTCCAACCCAATGATTCCACTCTTTACTTCTCTACCCGCTTCACAAAGCGTCCCTCTCAACAGTCCCTCCATGCTTCGCGTGAGACCGCTATGGTGCACCTAACCGCTTATCTTCTACTGTCTCTGATTATGGCAGAGAAAACCTCGTGGTTTTTTAATGCCTCAAAAACCCAGTTTCTTCCTCTGTCTACTCATCGCAATTTTCCACATGATTATCCCGTTATCTTCAACAATACACAACTCAATTTAGTTTGTCTATAAACTGTACGAGGAAGTCACACTGCAACACTCGACAAACACTGTGCCGTCGCTATCATTCCCTTTCAGAAAATTGTATTTAATATTTGGTAGATTAAATTCACCTAAGATTAAATTTTTATCATAGTACTACATCCTCTCTCTATTTCCTGGATCATGATATTGTCTACTTCATGAACTTGATCTCTAAAATGTTCTTAACCGAATGATTTTTCCTGTACGATAAAGTAATATCGACCCGACTAGACTGATCCAATCCCGTTACCTATTTCGTCTACTTTGATGCTATCATTTCGAACACAAAGTAAATCATTCTTACCACGTTGGATGCTAACCAGGTTTTTGGCTGTTTACTCCGCTGTACCAGCCGGATATGACTCTATGAAATAAAGAAGAAGAACGACCCACCGGTGGGTCGTGTGGCACCCAACGTGTTAATATACAAAACCAAACCTCTTTCCTGCTATCAGCTCACTGATAAACGTACTTGATATACGTATAGCTATTTAACTCGTATTCTAAACTTGTGTCATTAAAAACGCACTCACTCATATATGTTTTGCTAATGCAAACCATTTCAAGGTTTTCATTAAGAATGTATCTAAATAATTAATTTACTAGCCATCTGTAATAGATTTAGAAAATAAATATCGTAAAATTAGTATTGATTTATAATTATTTTATAATTTATTAATGAGCCTATTTGTTATTCTGCAAATTCGCCAATTAATCTGATTAGTGCTTTTCTTTGATGGCTTATTTCTATTTAGTGCCGTTACAGTATAACTTTGTAACAAGTTGTTGGTGCCGAATTTCAATTAACCCAGATTAAGGCCTATTGATCCTTCAAATAAAGGAACTGAAGAAATTAACACAGAGGTTTATACCTATAATTTTTGTTTAAACTTTTGATTACGTTCATTAATTCATTTTATAACATGACCTTCTTGCGCTCTTCATGGTTAATTTCAACCAGTTTGAAAGAGAAAAACAGCACCAAGAGAGAAGGAAGAAGCAAAGCGAAAATGCGTATACATAAGTACTTTCAGTCCAGACTCTAAACTTTCTCTTAAATCGTTCATTTTAGTCTTTTTATTCAACAGATTCACTTGAATTGCTGGAACACTTCGACAGAGATGGTTGACTGGATGACTTCCAAAGGATTAGGTTTAGAAAAAAAAAATTTCTATGCGCAGTGGAATGTCTTTCAAGAGAGAGCTCTGCAACTGTTGACGAAAGCGAACAAAAACAAAGAAATTCCAGGTATTCTTTGGACCTCCGAACTTACTAAAGGAAGAACTGCTGATAAGTTTATCAACAAAAATAGATATATTATTCAAATATGGGCAAGTGGTGAAGATCCACGCATACCTGAATTATTACTAAAAAGCTATCGTGTAATCTTCTCGAATTTCGACGCCCTCTACTTTGATTGTGGAGCTGCTTCTTGGAATAGCAAAGGAAACAACTGGTGCAGTCCTTATAAAGGCTGGCAAGTCGTCTATGATAATGATATTCACGCGATTGCTCTCAAATTAACTGGTACTGATGCGCATCATAGTCAAATCTTGGAAGGAGAAGCAGGATTTGGACAGAACAAATCGATGAGAACACGTTGGACGCAAAGGTGATGCATACCAAATAATGTATTTTGAAATGATAAAGAAAAAGTTTAGAATTAAACAGTCTGAAAATAAATATATGAACCTTATATACGTTACTTTTTAATGAAATTATATTTAATATTGTTTTAAATTCAATTTTACTACCGCAGCTTTGGCCACGAGGGTCAGCTTTGGCCGAACGTTTGTGGACCAATCCATCTACAGATTACTCGGAAGCTGAGCACCGAATTATTCAACAGAGGAACAGACTAGTGAGGCGAGGTGTGTATGCAGACCGTCTTCAACCAGAATGGTGCCGACAGAACACCAAGGTCAATGTAGAGACCCGAACTGGGTTCCAGTGTTGCCAAATTTAGAGTAGGTTACTACTTTTTTTTTTGGCAAAGTAGTAATTTTTGTCTCGTTTTAAAGTGTTCAGTAATTTGTTAGATCTAATACTTCTATTTTTAGTAGTAATTTTAGTAATCTCTTATCCTCGCCAACGCCAATAAAATTTTGCTGATGCTCTACCTACCAACGCCCAACCAGTCAGTGATTTCACTCAGTCTTCATTGGTTGGTCGTCAATGATAAACTGCAGGCCTAGTTTTTACGTCTTGAGATTTGGTCAATTGTAAATTAAAATTTTAATTAAAAAACTCGAAGTCAAGTAAAGCGTCCTCTATGCTTCCTTAGATTTTACATACCCTCTGAGTTCTTTAGGTTAGATTAAGTTAGGTTAATCTAACCTAACCTAAACCAGCGTAACCTAATCTAAAAAATGTAGGTCGTACAAGAAAATCCAACTTATCTACAAAGTTCGACTTAATTGGCAAAGAGGTAACTTACTATTGACGCTACTTAGGAATTTAGGCTTAGGTTAGGTTAGGTTAATCTGAGTTAACCTAACCTAACCTCAGAAAAATAGACCTTATAAGAAAATCCGACTTATTTACAAAGTTCGATCTAATTGGTAAAAACGGTGGCTTACTATCGTCGCTACTTGGGGATTTAGTCATATATATAAATTAAATAGAAAACATGTTAAAATCACTTAAAGCCCCAGCACCAAATATTTTAGTTTGTGGGGATTTTAACTTTCCGTTCATAACATGGAAAAAAATTACGAGGTTATATATGTTGAGAAGTTTTATGGTAACATTACAAAAGATGATAGAACCCAGGCAATAATGCTACTAGATATTATGGTATTATGGAGCATTATGTACTTACTGCTCTAGCACAACAACGAACACAACACAACATCACTAGTGCGCTGAACCTCTGGTCCACTCCGAAGAGGGCGATCGGTTACCTGCGTGCCGCCGGCTTGTTCGATCAGGGTGGGCTGATCGGCTAAACAACAACAACAACAACCGAGGAAGTCTGTGAAGCGACTAGAAAAGAGAAAGTTTTGGATTTAGTTTTGACAAATAACAATGACACAATAATAAATACAAAAGTAACGCGCACAAATTTCTCTGATCATAACCTAATCGATATGCAATTAAAGTTAGCAACCAGGGCTCCAAAAACACATCCCAGATAGTCAGAAGGAATATTTGAAGGTTTAAATATAAATTCAAAGAAAATAGACTGGGAAAATGTAAATGAAGATTTAAAGAAAGTAAATTAGGAGTTGCTACTTCACAAGAAGACGCCAGAAGAAATATTAACCTATATTGCTGAGTATGTTCCGAAGAGACAAATAGAAAACGTAGCAAACTCGAAAGAAAAATTAGGACATTATTTAGACAACTGAAACAAACCGTAAAAAACTCCACAGATGCAACATTGATGCAAAGAGACTGAAACTAGAGAAAAATTATACGAAATAGAAATGGACCCAAAACAAATGTTCACCCGCAAGACAAACAAGAAATAAACAAACAAGAAAACATAAAAATAACCCAAAATACTTCTACACGTTTGCAAAAACAAAAATCTAGTGTAAAGAGAGTATTGGTCTTTTAGAAGATGTAGCGACTGAATACACAAATGACCCAGACAAATGAGCGAAATGCTTAAGGAACACTTTAATTCTGCTTTCAGCACCCCTCAGTCTAAGAAAAGAGAAAATCCAAATGAATTCTTTGATACAGAAACAAATCAGCCAAGAATAAGTTAGGACGAATCTATTAATAGATTTGGTGTTCTTGGAAGGAGGCGTAATTAAAGCTTTATCACAAATACGAGAAAATTCACACCAAGGGCAGACACATGGAGTGCCACGTTTCTGAAGAAATGTAAAGAGAGTATTGCCAAGTTTCTGTCCTTAGTATGGAGAAAATCACTCTACACAGGAAAAAATTCCACATCCATTAAAGAATGTGAACATTACCTCCTTATTCAAAGGCGGTAACAAAGCAATGCTTAAGAATTATCGGCCAGTAGCTCTCAACTCCCACCTTATGAAGTGTTTCGAACGGGTAATTAGAGGCAAAATTGCTTGCTACTTACAAGAAAAGAATTTATTCAATCCGAACCAACATGGTTTCAGGGCTGGAAGATCATGCCTATTACAGTTGTTAGGCCAATAGAAAAAAATACTGAAAACATTATATCGAGGTTAAAACATAGATGCAATATATACTGATTTTGCTAAAGACTTCGATAAATATGATCTTGGAATTATAGCACACAAACTTAAGAATTCAGGAATTAGTGGAAAGCTGTGACAATGGCTATTTCATTTTATGACCAAAAGAACGTGAATGGAGTCATATCTGAAGTCTCAGAGATTGAGAGTTCTATCTCACAACATAGAGTATTAACTCCCTTGCTGTCTATAATAATGATTGTAAACATTGATGCAGATATTAATGACAGTATCGTATAGTATTTCGCGGATGACACAAAGATATATAAGGAAATAACGAACGAAGGTGACGTAGAAAAATTACAAAATGACATTGAAACATTATTTGAGTGGGCAGAAGACAACAATATGAAGTTCAACGAAAGAAAATTCCAACTCCAATCGGAGCCTCACCGCACAGCGTCTGCCACAGCCGTAACCACTGAGCTACCGGGCGCTCTAATATAATAATAATAATAATAATAATAATGATAATAATATCTTTATTCCTCTCAAAAGTTACTTTGACTATACTTTCAGGAAACTAAAATCCAAAGCAAACACGATACAGGGTTTTTCAAAAGTCTAAAATCATAGGAAATATTAATATATATATATATATATATATAATTATATATATATATATATATATATATATATAGGTGGCGTAGTGGTTAGCGTCGCTGACTACGAATCCATCGGCCCCGGGTTCGAGACCCGACGGCAGCTGGCGCACAGCAAAACCCAGCTGTTCATCCTTCCACACAATAAAGAAAGTGGTTGGTAGATAAATGGGTACCCTAGGTGGCCTAGTGGTTAAGACGCTGGGCTGCTAATGGGGCGTGGTTCGGATTCCACGTTAAACTGTAGGTCTAAGGTGGAGTGAAAAACTTGACCTTCGTCAGAATGAACAATTCGGGCGGAATCTAACCAAAGGTTACCAAAGGTATATATATATATATATATATATATATATATATATATATACACGTGTATGTATAAAATTGAAAAAATAAATATTCCTATGATTCCGGACTTTTGAAACACAAGTCCGGAATCGTAAGAATATCAATTTTTCAATTATATTATAACCTTGGTTAACCTTGGTTTTGCTTCCGCCCGAATTATTCATTCTGACGAAGGTCAAGCTTGTTGCTCCACCTTAGACCTACAGCTTAACGTGGAATCCGAACCACGACCCACCAAAGGCAGTCAGAAACTACAAAGTCCTTGCCCGGACTCGATTCCACGACCTCCCGATTAGCAACCCAGCGATTGAACCACTAGGCTACCAAGGATACCCATTTATCTACTAACCAATTTTTTTATTGTGTGGAAGGATGAACAGCTAGGTTAGCTGCGCGCCGCCTGCCGTCACCAGGAATCGAACCCGGGCCGATGGATTCGTAGTCAGTGATACTAACCACCACACCATCGAGGCGCATATATATATATATAACTGCAATGACCACGCAGTATATAAATGAATAGAAACGACATAAGTATTAAGGAACGCTTCTGCACACGAGGAAGAGAAATCACGAATAAATGAAAAATGAGGCGAACCGCCCGGGAATCGAACCCAGGGCCTTCCAATTGCCGGTTGGATGCGCTACCATTACACTACGGACCTCGATCATTCACAAATCGAAACTCTCCTACATAGGGCAGAAACCAATGCCCTGAGAGGGCACCCTCGCAAATCGTGAATATGTGCATTTAACTGCATTGGTTTCTGCCCTATGTAGGAGAGTTTCGATTTGTGAATGATCGAGGTCCATAGTATAATGGTAGCGCATCCAACCGGCAATTGGAAGGCCCTGGGTTCGATTCCCGGGCGGTTCGCCTCATTTTTCATTTATTCGTGATTTCTCTTCCTCGTGTGCAGAAGCGTTCCTTAATACTTATGTCGTTTCTATTCATTTATATACTGCGTGGTCATTGCAGTTAAATGCTCAGGGCATTGGTTTCTACCCTATGTAGGAGAGTTTCGATTTGTGAATGATCGAGGTCCGTAGTGTAATGGTAGCGCATCCAACCGGCAATTGGAAGGCCCTGGGTTCGATTCCCGGGCGGTTCGCCTCATTTTTCATTTATTCGTGATTTCTCTTCCTCGTGTGCAGAAGCGTTCCTTAATACTTATGTCGTTTCTATTCATATATATATAATATATATATATATATATGTGTGTGTGTGTGTGTAAACTCCGTCTACGGCCTTGGGCGGTTCGAAGTTGACGGGGGTTCTGGTTAGGTGGCAGCAACGAATTTGTTACTCTTGAGGGAGTATAGGGAATCGCAGTAGTTTCTCTTATACTACTCTCCGATTTCTTCTTGTAGTGGATCGGAGGATATTTGAAGGTGTAGCCATGTTTTTATTTTAAACTGCATATTGACAGAGCTGATGTTATCATGATTTGCTGAGTTAACTAAAAATGGAAATTGAAATATGCATTTTATTATGTATTAAAATTAAACATACATATGAGCCAAAATTAAATGCTTAAAATTTAAAATTAAGTGTTAAGCAAGACATGACTTCATCTTTTACAACTAAGAGAGAATGTATACAGAAAATGAACATTGCAGAATTTAACAAGATTACATTATTAAGCCAAATCTAAAAAAATGATGAAGTAATTTAAAAAGAAATAATTCGCCAATTATTCAGCAATTTTTTTTATTTCTATATGTAAAAATGAATATATGAATTATTCATTGGTCATTTTTACATATATATAACGTAGCCGTACTAATAATAAATTTGCGAATACCCCCCAATCACATATACGTTCCCACTCCCATCAGTTAGCCCACCCAATTAAATCTAACTCTTCAACAATTGCTAAAGCCAATAAACACGACCTACCCTTCTTAGAAACCATACCCATTTTTAAGCACAAACCGGATATAAATCATTATACCCCATTCCACAATCTCAATATCCTTCAATAAAATTTCCTTTACCTGCCTACCAACCAACCAACCAACCAACCAACCCAGTTAGTGCCCGTCAACAAAAAAATTTTCATTCTTTCCCATTCGTTGCTCTCTCTGTGACTGAATAATTTGTACCTGATTTGTTCCTGATTTGTTTTTTTTTAGATTTTATAGATTTTAATCTTTTACATTTTAAATTTTCCCTTTAATTATTTATAATGGTTTTACTTACATTTATTCTTTGCTTATTTTAAAGGTAAGCCCCATTTTTATACTTCCTTTTACAATATTTTATATTTTAATTGTATTAACTGTAGAATTTTTTATGTTTTAAGTTTTCACTGTGATATTTGGCAATATTTAAATTGTTTTAAGTTTATAGTTGGTTTTAAGTGTGTGTGTGTATATATATAATATATATATATATGTATATCTTATTTTTAGCACTGAAGATGGCATTAGAAATGTCGAAAGCTCTGACATTAAATGTTTGTATATGGACTAGTCTTGCTGTTCTTTATTCGACTAAGGTTTCCACCTCTAAATCTCGTCTCTCTCTCATCTCTCTCTCTCTCTCTCTCTCTCATCTCTCTCTCTCTCTCTCCTCTCTCTCTCTCTCTATATATATATATATATATATATATATATATATATATATATATATATATATATATATATATATATATTTCCTTTGATATCCGACTTTTGAAACACCCTGTATATTATTATGGCGAAATTCCAGTTGCCAGACGCAATTCGAAGACAAAATTCATAACAGCTTGGTAATATGTGAAGTTAGGTGAGGTTAGGTTAGATTAACTGGGTTAAGTTGGTTACGGTTTGTTAGGTTAGGTTAGTAATTAGAGCCCATGGACTCTGAACTGCCTCTAGCATCTAGAATTTTACCATTATTATTATTATCATCAGTGACATGAATAATGAATGAAGTTTTAGGTCACCCGAGTAAAACTTCCGACTGTTTTTGTTCATGGAGTCCGGATTGGTGCGTGGCAGTAGCGCCCACAGGATTTTCTGACAAAGAGGGCGGCACTTCCACTACATTATCTGGATGTATATGTACAGTATATAATTTTGGTAATTTATAGAGAATATTTAAGAAAACACCTTACTGTATAAGTGATCTCGAGTACTTTATACTGTTATAAGTTAGACAAAAACAATGAAACCACACTAACACAGATAACAATTTGATATATAAAAAAAAAATGTCAGCTATGGCACGTAAATTTAAAGTTATTTCACCTGCGTACAAAATTTTGCGGGTAAATAAATATAATTTGATGTCGCTTACTTTATTTGCACCTATAATTGCAAAAATGCTTAAATTTTAGCTTCAAACGAGGCTGTATATACATTCAACGGTGTAAATAGCATTAGATGGTATCATTATCGTATATTTTCGGTAGATTTTCCGTGTTATTTTAGAATTTTGGTAGATTCTTATATTTTATCAAAGAATTTCTGATTTTTCGTATCATGTAATTTTGGTAAAAATCAAAAAAAATTGTCGATAATGATAACTGTTTTTTTTATTTCTGTGCATTTCATGTATATATCTGCTTATAGGAAATAATTTCTTACGAGTACATATAATAGCAATATTTCTATACATATTATGGACGACGAGGGAGGCGCGTGTCCAAGTGACCCCTCCCCTGCGAGCGCTACTGATGCATGGTCGCATGGTCAGGACTCCACACTCAACAAAAACTGACTGGACATTGCCAATCAGAGCTTGTGTTTTGAAATAACAGCATGCGTAAAAAGCCCTTGCATTGTCTTAGTTTTTCTTTGCATTTAAGGATTAATTGAATAAATCTTTGTTTATGCTAAAGGCGAATCAATGTTTGTTTCATTTTTATCAAAACAATTTATTAAATCATTTTACGATATTTAATGAGTCACCATTTGTTATTATCCAATATTTAATTATTATTTTTCATTAATTATTTATATAATAATTATTAGTTTCTGTTGTTAAGTATTTGGCAAAAAATATGTGTAATAAATTGATCAATGTAGTCTCTGTTAGAGGGGCCTAGTATTTGATTTAATATTAAAAATAATCTCTTATTGTTTACAGAAATTTAGTACTTACATTTTTCATTTCTATAGTTTATTATAATCATTATTATAATTATTATTATTATTATTATTATTATTATTATTTAGCTCATGGCGACATTATCTGAAGTACTTGAAAGTCAGATATTGTAAATTTCGTTCCAAAATTAATCCCTTTCATTTCTTAGGTACAAAATTCAAATTTATTGATATTATTGCTTCGTCCTGAAATAATAAATAAATAAATTAAAGTCACGTCGAGAGGCCTCAACCCCTCAAAATGCGTTATTATTACCACGTTAATGGATGCCGATAATGGATTTTTGGTTGACCTTTTGCACGATATTAATGCCTCAATTTATTTGCCAAACCGGGCGCCCCGCAATCTGAGTCACCTTCAACGCGTGCCGTTCTTCGGTGCTGTGCAAATGGAAGTGGAATCCTATTTTCGGGCAATATGCTCAAGAAAATTAATAATTTATTGTTGATTATGAATTTTAGTCCACAAATCTTAAGCAGTTACATTTCCAATACGTGCAGCATTTGACAGTTGTAAAAAATAAGATGCTTTATTGACACATTCTTGGTTAGAGGATAACATATGATAATTCAGGTTAGAAATTATTTGATCGATCACTGCATCTGATTTTTTAAATTCTGATTTGTTATTAATTTTAATGACATTGAAAATGAAACAATTGGAAGCCGATTTGTACGATGATGTACGAGTATATATAATTGATCCTTCTCATGCAAGTAGTCAAATGTTAATCCTACAGTTTAGTTTTAATGTTTAATCCATTATTAACATTTGAAGTACTTACAATATACGAAAAAGATCACAAGCCTAAACGTGACCATTCTCTTGTGCAAAGATGTTAAAATAAATGTATAGCTGGGTTAATTTTTAATACTGATGTTAAAGGATGCTTATGAATAGCCCGGCTCTTAAAGGAAAATGGTAATAAAATGTTTTTTCAGAAGTCCATCAAAGGATCGGGTTACGTCGTGACCAATGTTGTCATTCCGCTTCCCTTAATCAGCGAAGTTAAGCAACATTGGGTCTGGAGAGGATTTGGATGGAAGATCGTCCTCCGCGCTCAGATTACACCAGTACACATTTGAAAACTTGTCGATCGATTTTTACAAACTAGTTGGTGATTCTATATAATTTGAGTGCGCTGATCTCAAAAATATAGTTACTTTTTCCCTATCACGTATGGTTTTCTTACTACAGGGTGTGTCATAAATCCCCCATTTATCCTCAAATGTGAACCATCTTATCGAGACCAACATTGGATTGCACATGCTAAACCATAAATTTTGTTGTTATAGACTACAGTAACGCTTACATAATAATGTAGGGTAAATATATATAACAACCAGTCCCGTTCCCAGCAAAATACTCTCTCCCCTCCCATCAATGGGTGGTTAACATTTGGGGACAGATGAGGTATTACAACACCCCTTGTAGCACGAAATCTTTAGGTGATAGAGTAAAACCTAATTAAAGCAGAATTAAATAGCTCCTAGCTCTTGGACAAGCATATTGCTTGTTTATGAAAGAATAAAAAAATAACTGAAAGAAACAAAATATATTTTTACCTTCTTTACTTGCAAACATTTCAGGACTTATTTCAAAGACTTAAGACTATGTGTCGGATGCCAATAAATTGTTCTCGTGCAATCTAGACCCCAAAAGTTCTGCAGAGTCCTTAGGCAGATTCAAATCCCTGACTAAGTCATTTAGTTCGGCTTGGGTTAATGGTTTAGGAGGATCTCGGTCAGCTGTTGGCTGTTCATAAACATCATCATTGTCTGGATTTGGAGCTGAATCAGAATCTGAATTGTATTGATCCAGACTCTCGGGTGGGCGGGGAATAGTAACTTCTGGACCATGGGGTACCGGCCTTATTGCAGATGGAAGACTTGGGTATTGAAGGCTCTCTTTATTCTTTGAATTATAACCTTTAACATTGCAAGAACAGAAGTAGCAGTCGTCGGTATGGTTTCTAGGCTTGCGCCATACCATAGGGATCCCAAATGGCAAACTTTTCTTTTTACCTTTGCTCCAATTCCTTAATGCCGCAACACACGTAAGACAAACCTTGTGTGGAGCCCAACTTTTGTCTTGATCTCCTAATTTAATTCCAAAATAAGCATGATAAGCTCTCTTAATGAAGGTCGTTACATTTGTCCTTTGTTTTACAACAACATACCGACCACAAATATAACAAAATATGTCTGGACTATGGGTACATCCTCTAGAAGCCATTATTAAAATTTTAAACACGTAATGTTAGAATTATCTATCTGAAAAATATGAAAAAACGGAATTAATTAAAGATAAAAAAGGTAAAAAATTACAAAACGCCCCAAAATTGTTTTGCTAATAACTTTAAAACTGTGGGTGATAGAAAAAAACTGGTAGCATTTTTTAATTCAGCGCAGCGAACTGCTTCAGAATCACAACTCAAAATAAAGAAATCGATTTTCATGCAGACCGGTGTTATGTATCGACCTGGGACCCGGGTTTCGGAACCCACGTAAAGCTGTATGTCTTCTCTGTCGGATGTCGTGACGGAGGCTAAACAATCCAGTCAAACAACAGAATTTCTTGTACCTAGCTTTTATTAATCGGAGTGGCCATTGTGTAGATTGTCTATTAAAAATTTGTCGAGGAAAATGAATAGGTTTCAAATATTCTGTTAAATAAATGATGGCAAAAATAGGCTCCATTTTTCATATCTGACACACACACACACACACACACACACACACAAAAGAGAGAGAGAGAGAGAGTTTGTCATTTACCATTACTTATTCGGACTATAGTAGATTTAATTTTCCCAGAAGAGTTCCTTGCTCCATGCACGGTCTGTGTGTATAATATATACACCGTATGCCAAAAAAAAGGGTTCACTAAAAACATCGATGGAATCAACATTTCTCAAACAATCAGTATGAAACTTATACACGTAAAAAATACATAAAACATCTACCTGTAAACCAAATTTCAGTTCGAAGCTATCAAAAATAACGATTTATTAAATATTTCTCTAATAATACTGATGCTCCACAAACCAATCAAGAATCCTTTATTTCCATTTTCACTTTTGTAAATTCTAATATACGATTTTTTTTGCAAGGTTATAAAATATAGTGAATATGCCATTTTCAGAGGAAGATAAGATTATAATTAAACATTATAGACTAGAAAAGGGATATAGAAGAACGAAACTATTCTCCGAATTCCCCAACAAAGGATGGACTCTTGGTGGTTTGGGAAAGTTTCTAAAGAAAATTGACGAGATTGGGGACATCAAAAGAAGAGAGGGAAGTGGGCGACCAAAAACTGTTCACATATAAGACAATATTGACGACGTCGAAGAACGTAGGAAAGTCAGGAACGTCAGGAAAACCAGCCAGGAACCCATATAACACCAGCTCGCATATCAAAAGAGTTACAATTATCAGAAACTAGTGTGAGACGCATAATTAAACAAGATCTTCAACTAAAACCTTTCAAAAGAGTGCACGGGCAAAAGATTACTCAAACTGATGAGCAGAAACTAGTTTAAAGATCAAAACAAATCTTACGGCGAATAACATGTAATAAATTTTCAAAAGCTTTTTTCACTGTGGAGCCACCTCGGAACAGTCAAAATGACAGAGTTTACTCGCACGTCCAATGTAAGAATGAAATACCTGATAGCAGACTTTTTGCAACCAGAAGTCATTTTTCAGCTAGTGTCAGTTGGCATATCAAAGTTAGGAAAAACATCCATTCATTTTATTGAGCCTAGTGTAAAAGTCAATGCCGAGTACTATCGAAATACTCTGCTGCGAAACATGCTTCCCGAAATGCAAAATCTGGCCAACGGTGGTTATTATCTTTTTCAGCAAGACGGAGCAACGTCCCATATGGCAATAGCAACTGTGGAATACTTCAAAAATAATGTCCCAGAATTACTTGAACCCCAAAACTGGCCACCTAACAGTCCTGACTTGAACCCTGTTGACTATGGAATCTGGGAAAATTTAGCACAGAGAGTTTACATGATCAGTGTGAGAAATGTTGATCACTTGCGTCAGCTTCTTGTGGAGAAGTAGGAAGAGATACCACAGGAGCAGATCGATCGAACCATTGATGAATTTCGTCCAAGACTGAAGAAAATTGTTGAAACAGAAGGGAAACACATTGA
The DNA here is from genome assembly GCA_023014485.1 of Bathynomus jamesi. Classification (NCBI taxonomy): domain Eukaryota; kingdom Metazoa; phylum Arthropoda; class Malacostraca; order Isopoda; family Cirolanidae; genus Bathynomus; species Bathynomus jamesi. Next base: position 421,116 of record JAJOZX010001380.1, on the reverse strand, counting down.
ACAATTTTTTTAATAGGAATTCCAAAAGAGTAAAATGTTAATTTGATTTCTTTTGTACATTTAGGATTTAAATTCTGTTTCGAAATTCAAAATCCTTTTTATTTTCATGGTTTTTTAATGGAGGCATTTCCTATATTTTATAAATCTTATGATGTATTTTATAACTAAAATGAGAATAAAAATTTTATTACCAAAGTTTTACCGCCTTTGTGGACTCCCAGAATTCAAAATTGGAGTGATGTTTACCAACAAAATTTGTTGAACATAACCAATCCTCATTAAATCATTAATTTTGAATATAATAGTCTGAAAATTGGTGTACATATATACTGTTTACATAGTTTTGCTCTCTATGAGTTTCATTATGATTGGTTAATAAATGTTGATTTCATAGCTGTTTTTAGAGTGAACCCTTTTTTTTGGCAGACGGTGTACATAATGTCATAGCTTGCAATCACTATTTTGTTTAAAGCATATAAACTGAGGTCCATGAGAAAAAGAGCGTAACTCAAATCAGATGCAGGAAAAATATAAAAATGTTTTTATTTAGAAATTAGGCACATAATTCTTTTTTCTTTTTTTAATTTTACCACAAAATAGAAAAAAAAATTTGGATCGTTACATTAAAACAATGGCAAAGATTTTGTATTGGCGTTGGAGCCATGCGACAAAGTTTCTCTTAAATTCAAAAGAAGAAATAGATTTTCTACGCTCATTCGATTTTACGATTTCTTTTTTCCTAACACTGTCGAGTTAGTAAACACAAACCCTTTTAGGAAATTTGTTATAACACAATTTGAACACAAGGAGGTTTAAAAACACACGAGCGTTTCACATATTGAGGAAATAGAACGAACGAACGAGTCCTTATAAATGAGAGAGAAAAAAGTATAATTTATTGGCAACTTTTATTTCGAAATTACAGTATAAGCCACTAACCTCTACAACCATTTACGACTGTATTTTTCTTTTGTTTACAGACATTAGCCCCACTCAACCCCTCTCCCCTCCAACCAAAAAGAAAAAAAAATCATGGTCATTCAAAACAAATAGCATTTTCAGGTTGCCCCTGAAAAATCAATACATGAAAAAACAATTAAAAACAAAAAAAACACAATGATTCAGAAATGCCATTTTCTTCCGACCCAAAATCATTCATCCGTTCTTTATACGCTATCCTGCAAAGTGAAAAGAAATTTCGGGAGTAGTGGGGCATTAATCCCGATCCCCCATAAAACAATATCAATAACAAATACAGAATTCATGATTTCAGTGAAAAGGAAAATGCATTTGGTGTATTTAAATGTACATAAATTAAAGGAATGAAAATTATCGATAATTCCTTTAATTTAAATGTTTACCTTTAAAATTCATTTTCTTTAAACTAAACTTTAATTTTCAGGCTATAACATAAAGAATTAAAATTGCCTTATTCCTAAGATTTTGTTTATATATATATATATACATTCAACTGCAAAGAACACGCAGTATAAATAACGTAAAGAACGACGCTTGTATAGGAGATATTCCGCGCAAGACGAGAAAGAGAAAACAACAAATGAAAAAATGAAGTACCACCTGGGAATCGAACCCGGGATCTTCCGATTGCCGGTCAGACGCGATAACCACTACACCATGGACTTCACTCTTCCAAATGCCGTAATTCCTCTACATACTCGCAGAAACCAATGCCCCAAGGGGCACCTCCCGCATGCCGTAACATTATATACATTCAACTGCAAAGAACACGCAGTATAAATAACGTAAAGAACGACGCTTGTATAGGAGATATTCCGCGCAAGACGAGAAAGAGAAAACAACAAATGAAAAAATGAAGTACCACCTGGGAATCGAACCCGGGATCTTCCGATTGCCGGTCAGACGCGATAACCACTACACCATGGACTTCACTCTTCCAAATGCCGTAATTCCTCTACATACTCGCAGAAACCAATGCCCCAAGAGGGCACCTCCCGCATGCCGTAACATTATATACATTCAACTGCAAAGAACACGCAGTATAAATAACGTAAAGAACGACGCTTGTATAGGAGATATTCCGCGCAAGACGAGAAAGAGAAAACAACAAATGAAAAAATGAAGTACCACCTGGGAATCGAACCCGGGATCTTCCGATTGCCGGTCAGACGCGATAACCACTACACCATGGACTTCACTCTTCCCAGGTGGTACTTCATTTTTTCATTTGTTGTTTTCTCTTCTCGTCTTGCGCGGAATATCTCCTATACAAGCGTCGTTCTTTACGTTATTTATACTGCGTGTTCTTTGCAGTTGAATGTATATAATGTTACGGCATGCGGGAGGTGCCCCCTTGGGGCATTGGTTTCTGCGAGTATGTAGAGGAATTACGGCATTTGGAAGAGTGAAGTCCATGGTGTAGTGGTTATCGCGTCTGACCGGCAATCGGAAGATCCCGGGTTCGATTCCCAGGTGGTACTTCATTTTTTCATTTGTTGTTTTCTCTTTCTCGTCTTGCGCGGAATATCTCCTATACAAGCGTCGTTCTTTACGATATATATATATATATATCAGTTTGGCTTTAAAAGGTCCCACTCAACTGACCTGTGTATCTATGTACTTAAAGAAGCAATATCTAAATACAGTGACAGTAATTCAACTATTTATAGCTGTTAACTCGATATAAGTAAGGCATATGATAGGGTGAACCACAATATTTTATTTACAAAACTAGAAGACAGGAAGGTTCCCATGTACATATTAAATTTATTGAAATTTTGGTATTCCCACCGATCTTTCACTGTTAGGTGGGGCAATGTACTATCCAAGTGTTTTGGCTCCTCTTGCGGGGTGAGACAAGGCTCCTTGCTCTCCCCTATGCTGTTTAATGTGTATGTTGACGGATTAATTGCTTCACTTAATGAGGCAACAGTGGGATGTTGTATAGATAACACAAGGATAAATAACTTAGTTTATGCCGATGATATAGTGTTAATAAGTCCCTCTGTTAAAGGTCTGGATCGGCTACAAAACGTCTGCGAAGTGTATTCGCAGAAACATGATATTCTTTTTAATGTTACAAAAACTAAGGTTTGCAATTTCATCCTAAAAGCTGTAATCAGCCAGCTGATATAAGATTTAAAATGAATGGTGGAGTAATTGAGGAAGTACAAGAGTTTAAGTATTTGGGTCAAACTATTATCAGCTCCTTGAGTGATGACTCGGATATAAGAAAACAATCTCGAAGCCTGTGTGCTAAAGCGAATATGACCAAAAGGAACTTTCGATTCTGTACAAGTGAAGCTAAAGACACTCTCTTTCGTACTTTATGCAGTAATATATACGGACAGCAACTGTGGGTGAATTATAAAAAAGGTTCTGGCAGAACCCTAAATTTGCTGTACAACAGGTCTTTTAGACTCTTACATAAATTACCCCCGAGATGCTCAGCTTCGCAGATGTTTGCTACCCGCAATGTCCCGAGCTTCCCGGAGGTAACAAGACGTGCTCAACACAGTCTAATGCAAAGAATTAAAAAATCAACCAACCCGATCATCCAAGCTATCCATGAGTCCTGCCATTTATCCTCTAAGCTATGGACTTCTTGGTACGAAAACGTCTGTCTGTAGCTCCACTTAACTTCGACGTTGCAGTATTATTTCTAATCAATTGTATAGATTTCTATCCTTAGTATATGAACTGTCATTGTATTAATAATATTTGTCATATGGACTATAGTCTGCCAATAAACCTTTTCATTTTCATTGATATATATATATAATATATATATATATAGCGTGTTTCATAACATGTGGGACGCACTTTCAGGATGGATTCAGGACCTGAAACAATGAAAAAAGTTCATATACTGTAAATATATGCCCGAAATATATTTGACTACAAATTTACAAATCTTGGAGTCTTTAATAAACTCCTAAAAATATGATTATATGCACCATATAATTTTCTCAAATTATACATCCTGTAGTTCCACCACAACTGTCACTGTATACATTGGAGTACAAAAAGTTTTGAACAAAATCAACTTAACATCTAATGTACACATATGAAATTTTCTAACCGAAGTATTTCCCTGAGCATATAATTGTCTACATTGCCTTAGAATATCACAGTCATCCGAAAGACTATCAGTTAGTATGTGGTCAAGATACTTGGTCTGGGTTACTTCTAACAGCACCATACCATTCAATTGAATTCAGGAAATTTTATATACTCGTAGGCCTTGGTCCTCATAATCATAACATGACTTTTAGCAGGATTATATTTTATGTCGTTATCCTTCCCATACCTTTCACACACCTTCAAAAATGTGCTGAGCCCTTTTACAGGTATGAGAAGGATAACGACATAAAATATAATTCTGCTAAAAGTCATGTTATGATTATGAGGACCAAGGCCTACAAATATATAAAATTTCCTGAATTTCAATTGAATGGTAGGGTGCTGTTAGAAGTAACCCAGACTAAGTATCTTGACCACATACTAACTGATAGTCTTTCGGACGACTGTGATATTCTAAGGCAATGTAGACAATTATATGCTCAGGGAAATACTTTTGTTAGAAAATTTCATGTGTACATTAAATGTTAAGTTGATTTTGTTCAAAACTCTTTGTACTCCAATGTATACAGCTCATTTGTGGTGGAACTACAGGATGTATAATTTGAGGAAATTATATGTTGCATAAAATAATATTTTTAGAGTTTATTAAGGACTCCAAGATTTGTAAATGGTGCTCCTTCTAGTGCAAGTATGCTGTTTGTAGTCAATGAGGTGCCTAACTGTGCCAGTGTTATTCGCAATTTTGTATTTAGATTTATCACTAGGCTTGGTGAGTCAGTCAATAAGGTAATAGAAGCCATGGTTAGTGGACTGGTCTCCGATCTATTTTATGAATCTGAAATCTGGAAGCATTGGCGTAGGCAATTGTATGTTCATTATACACAGTGATCAGGGCCGGATTAAGACCTTTAGAGGCCCTAAGCACTTAAAAGATTTTGGTGCCCCATATATATGTAATTCAAAATATAAACAAAAATAAACCATAAAATAAAATTTTATTTTTTGAAATGAAACAAAACTTACAGTAAGATGGAAAATAATGTTTATTTTTGTATACTTCCACTTCATTTATATTTGAAAAGTTTTCTCCTACTTTTTTTAATTGCAAAGTCTTTGATCAGATCCTCAAAACTAATCTTACGTAACACATCTGCTTCTATACTTAGTAGAGATAAGGCATCCAGCCTGCCTTGTTGCATAGTTGTTCTGTTGGTATTTTTAATATACTTCAACTGAGAAAATGAACGCTCAGCTGAGCAATTTGTGACCATTAATGTTAAAAATATACGAAAGGCAATTTCTACATTTGGGAAGGCACACTCAATATTGTCTTCTACAATTATTTTATAAAGTTCAGCATGACTGAATCTTGTTTTTACATTTTTTTTTGCACTGAACTTATGGCACACATATGAGTGAAACTGCTGAAGCTCAGCAGAGAAATTAGTGTTCAAGTCCTCTGGGTAAGCATCAATCATCTTTTTACAACCCTGAGAATACCTTTCAATTTCAGTAGATGATGAAGTGGTGACATTATGTGGCACATCACTTAGAAAAGAAAATCTCTCTGCTATTTCTTTGTATATCTCTCCTCTTCTCTCATCTCAGTTTCAAGTTTGTCAACAATTGTGTAAAAGGTGGTGATAAGAAATTTATCTCTGGCATTCAGATATACTTCTGGTGCATCTCCGTCATTGGGTACCTTCTTTCTGATACGTTTGCGAGTTTGAGCTGCCTTGTAATCAACATCTGGTAGCATTTCCTTTGTAGCTGCTTCATATCTTTCAAATTCATCTCGTGAAGTGCACAGTTGGTCAGCTAATGATCCATACAGATCTGCACATGTTTTTAAGTTCACATCCTTATTCTGTAGAACTTTGCTTACTCTATGAAAATTTTGCAAAATCTCATCCCAAAAATTCAACATAAAAACGAATTCTAGCTCTTGCATGTTATTTGCAATATTATTTGCTTCTCTTCTAGTGTCTCCCTTTTGTGACTGGTCTTCAGCTATACATTCTAACGCTTCTAAAATTTTAAGGAAAGATTTCAAAATTGCTGCTGTTGCCATAGCATGTGCCTCCCATCTGGTATCAGAGAGGGATTTTAAGACACTTTCATTTCCAATACAACCTTTAAGAATTTCCCACCTGCTGGTTGAGGCTAAAAAAAAAGGTATAGAGCAACTGCACTGTAGAGAAGAAATTAACCGCCTCTTGACAGCAGTCAACAGCACTTCGGCCTACCAGATTTAGTGAATGGGCTGCACAGGGCACATATATAGCAAACTTGTTTGTCTCTAAAAATTTTTGCTGCATCCCCTTATAACGCCCAGACATGTTGGCAGCGTTGTCGTAAGATTGACCCCTACATTTTGAAAAGTTTAGCTTACAAACTTCACGTAAGTACTGCAACACCTGATTTGCCATTTCCTCACCAGTATGGCTTTTCATTTTCAGAAAGGTTAAAAAGCGTTCAATAGGCTGTCCCTTTTAAGTACCTAAGTACAACACTTAACTGATCGATATGTGATAGATCTGGTGTTGAATCAACTGACAAACTAAAATAACCAGAAGATTTTACTTCGTCAACAATGAGTGCGTGGACCTTTTGAGCCATTAGTTGAATGAGTTCCTCACAGGTGGTTTTGGACAGGTAAGAAGGATTTCCTTTGCCAGAATTTCCATATTTCAAAATGTGACCTGCTAAAAATGGATCAAACCGGCTTATGAGCTCAAGCAGTATATCTTATTATTATAATGGCCGTGATAAACATCACTTGATACAACAGCAATATAGAGAGTTTATAGTTTCTTTTATTTTAATATTAATTTATATTACAATTCTATAAACCTAAATCTTTCTGTAAAACAATACCAAATGATTATGTAAAATATACATTTAATATTATATGCACAAATCACACGTTCAGAATAACTTCCTATAGCACACGAAAATATTTAATCTATATGTATTTTTAATATGGCGCTCAAAGATTTGATATAAACAAAATAATAACGCAAAGCGTAAAGTGTGTGATTACAACGAAATATATTTATTCTCTCAAAAGGGTTGTTGTTCACTTCAAATTCAAACAATGAAAAAAAATAAATACTATATATGAATATATATAATTCAGTTTTCAACAGCTTATAGGCTATAAGCCGCGATTATAATAGTATAATAAATCCATGGTAAATCCGACAATGGAAAATTTCTGTGGTGCCCCCCTTCCCTTGATGCCCTAAGCACGGGCTTATTTTGCTTAATGGTTAATCCGGCCCTGACAGTGATTCACTGGCCTACTTAGTCAGTGCTCCAGACAACTATCTCTTAATCTCCTATGGACCTCTTGTATAATGTTTGTACCTGTTGAGTCTGAAATAAAGTGTTTGTTTGTTTGTTTGTTTGTACAGATGCATACATCAGATGATTAACAATCATTGTGCGAATATAGCAGCCTATTTTACAGGTGTTCAGCACAACAGATAGATTATCCATATAAACATTGAATAAGTAGGGGGATAATATCCCTCCCTGCCTGACACCATTGGCCACAGAGAATGGTTCTGAATTAACCCCACCCCATCTTACAATCATTGTCTGGTGATTATACCAGAATATTAATATAAGGACCAAGTAACCAGGTACATTACGATTTACAAGTTTCATGAATAACACCGGTCTGCATGAAAATCGATTTCTTTATTTTGAGTTGTGATTCTGAAGCAGTTCGCTGCGCTGAATTCAAAAATGCTACCAGTTGTTTTCTAACACCCACAGTTTTAAAGTTATTAGCAAAACAATTTTGGGGCGTTTTGTAATTTTTTACCTGTTTTATCTTTAATTAATTTCGTTTTTTTCATATTTTTCAGATAGATAATTCTAACATTACGTCTTTAAAATTTTAATAATGGTGTCTAGAGGATGTACCCATAGTCCAGACATATTTTGTTATATTTGTGGTCGGTATGTTGTAAAACAAAGGACAAATGTAACGACCTTCATTAAGAGAGCTTATCATGCTTATTTTGGAATTAAATTAGATCAAGACAAAAGTTGGGCTCCACACAAGGTTTGTCTTACGTGTGTTGCGGCACTAAGGAATTGGAGCAAAGGTAAAAAGAAAAGTTTGCCATTTGGGATCCCTATGGTATGGCGCGAGCCTAGAAACCATACCGACGACTGCTACTTCTGTTCTTGCAATGTTAAAGGTTATAATGCAAAAAATAAAGAGAGCCTTCAATACCCAAGTCTTCCATCTGCAATAAGGCCGGTACACCATGGTCCAGAAGTTCCTATTCCCCGCCCACCCGAGAGTCTGGATCAATACAATTCAGATTCTGATTCAGCTCCAAATCCAGACAATGATGATGTTTATGAACAGCCAACAGCTGACCAAGATCCTAAACCATTAACCCAAGCCGAACTAAATGACTTAGTCAGGGATTTGAATCTGCCTAAGGACTCTGTAGAACTTTTGGGGTCTAGATTGCAGGAGAACAATTTATTGGCTCCGACACATAATTTGCTTGGTACAGAAATCGTGAGAAAGACTTCGTGCCTTTTTTCGAAGAAGATGGTCCTTTGGTATTTTGCAAGGACATCACAGGATTAGTGTGCAAGCTAGGCATCAAATACCAAACCAGTTACTGGAGGTTGTTTATAGATTCCTCTAAAACCCGTCTAAAAGGAGTGTCACTGCACAATGGTAACAAATATGCATCAATCCCAGTGGCCCATTCTACTCATTTAAAAGAGACCTATGATAACATGAAACTGCTTCTGGAAAAAATTCAGTATCAAAATCACAGATGGATATTGTGTGGGGATCTCAAAGTCCTTTGCATGTTACTTGGGCAGCAATCAGGATACACTAAGATGCCATGTTTCATCTGCGAATGGGATAGTCGAGCACGTGACCAGCACTGGAAGAGGAAAACTTGGCCTCCTAGAGAGAATCTTACCCCAGGATCAAAGAACATTTTACATGAACATCTAGTTGAACCAAATAAAATCCTCCTACCACCCTTGCACATTAAGTTAGGCTTGATGAAGCAGTATGTCAAAGCATTGAATAGAGAAGGTGAGTGTTTCAAGTACATTTGTTCAAAATATCCAAAGATTAGCTACGAGAAAATAAAGGAAGGTGCTTTTATAGGTCCTCAGATTAGGAAGTTATTGACAGACGGTCATTTCCTGAACACAATGACCAATAAAGAAAAAGAAGCATGGCTTGGTTTCAAAGATGTTGTTGAAAACTTCTTGGGAAACTACAAAAGCCAAAATTATGAAAGACTGGTGGAAAATATGCTTAAAAAGTTTTGCGCCTTAGGCTGCAACATGAGCCTGAAAGTTCACTTCTTATTTTCGCATCTTGACCCTTTTCCCGAAAATCTCGGAGATGTCAGTGAGGAGCAAGGGGAACGATTTCACCAGGACATCAAAACCATGGAAAGAAGATATCAAGGAAGATGGCATACAAATATGATGGCGGATTACTGCTGGTGTCTGCAACGAGATCAGCCTAACGCACAGCATAAGAAAACATCAAAGAAGCACCGGTTTAGTCGTCATTAGTCAGATCTACCTTCGTAGTCTTAAGTCTTTGGAATAAGTCCTGAAATGTTTGCAAGTAAAGAAGGTAAATATATTTTGTTTCAGTTATTTTGTTATTCTTTCATAAACAAGCAATATGCTTGTCCAAGAGCTAGGAGCTATTTAATTCTGCTTTAATTAGGTTTTACTCTATCACCTAAAGATTTCGTGCTACAAGGGGTTGTAATACCTCATCTGTCCCCAAATGTTAACCACCCATTGATGGGAGGGGAGAGAGTATTTTGCTGGGAACGGGACTGGTTGTTATATATATTTACCCTACATTATTATGTAAGCGTTACTGTAGTCTATAACAACAAAATTTATGGTTTAGCATGTGCAATCCAATGTTGGTCTCGATAAGATGGTTCACATTTGGGGATAAATGGGGGATTTATGACACACCCTGTAGTAAGAAAACCATACGTGATAGGGAAAAACTAACTATATTTTTGAGATCAGCGCACTCAAATTATATATAATCACCAACTAGTTTGTAAAAATCGATCGACAAGTTTTCAAATGTGTACTGGTGTAATTTGTCATGATTAACACGATCAAATGCTTTAAAGACATCCAGGAAACACAAAAATACATTAGCATCTAGAGTTTGGTATTTACAAACCATTTTCTTCAAGGCATACACACACATATCAGTACTGTGTTTCTTTTTGAAACCAAATTGATTATCACTAGTATACAGGTAACATTCAAGTCTATTAATGAGTATATATTCAAACACCTTAGACATAATACTGACCAAGGCTATTGGCCTATAGTTATCTTTACTGTTGATTCTACCCTTTTTATCTTTTAGTACTGGGACCAAAACAACGCATAACATTGTATCCGGCAAAACACCATGTATCATTAAACCTGTGAAGCACAAAGCTAACAGAGGCACTAATCTGTCACTACTAAATTTCAGATGCTCAGCAGAAATACCATCAATATCACATGATTTGTTACAATCTAAACATTTTATGACCTGTTTAGTCTCAAATACACTAACTCTTACATCTGGAATATATCTGGAATCACAATTAACATTATTGTTCTTATGTACAGAATTGAATAATTTACTGTAGTGTTCCTTCCATAATTTGACTATATTCTCAGTCCCAGTTACATTTTCAATATTAGCAGGGAGAGACATTTCACTATTATTCATCGTTTTTAATTCTTCCCAAAAGTTTCTTGGATTCTTATTGGCAAGCTTTCTAGCCAGAGCATCCCTGCTTATTGCTTAACTCATCCTCATGATTTTTTATATACCTTAATGCATACTTGAACCTGGCATTAGCCCTCTGTTTTTGTTGGCTTCCCTTGTTCACACCACATTATAAAAGCATCTCTGGATGCATTATGAAGTTCAGCGACATAATCGCTCCAGCCAGGTCTACATGTATAATTTTTTCTTCTAAAGGTATTTAATTCTAGGCTAGCATTATTGAGAGAGGAAACAATTTGTTCATGCATGTCTTTAAATTCCAAAATATGTGTTTGAATTCTACAGTTTACATCCTGACAAGCTAGAGCATCATTAGGGACACATATATTACTTAGCAATACATCAGATTTATTACAATATTGTTGTTTGCCCTCATCATCAACTTTGGATCAGTCTAACTTCGCTTTACGTGTATCATTTACCTGTAATAGCATTGGAATACAATTAATGTCAAACTCAATTAATAGGGGCATGTGGTCAGAACTAGCATAGGAGTACAAAACTGCCATATTCAGAACTGCCTGATTTGCATCATATGTACAAATACAATGATCCAACCATGAGGTGGTGTGCCAACTATCACTAACATAAGTAAAGCTACCACCAGGAAGACTACACATGGATGAAAGGGTCAAGTTATTATCTTCACAAAAGGCTTTTAAGTGGTTGCTAAACAAAGAATTATCATTAAGCACATTAGCACTAAAGTCACCAATAATAGCTACACATGTCGTATCCAACTCATCAATAATACTACAGACCTGCTCCAATTTAATGAGGTAATCTTCTTCATTATCAACTGCCTGAAAAGGCATATACATACACAGAATTACAAATATTTTATTGTCTACACAAATTTCTATCCCAGTTAGCCAATTCAAACCAAGTTTTAATTCAGTAATATATTTCCCATACCCCGACCTCAACACAGGGTGTCCCGTAAGTCTGGACCCATAGAGAAAAATAATAAAATTACAAAATAGTCCAAAAATTTATTACATAATCTGTTCAAAGTGTCCGCCGTTGTGTCGCACACATAGTTGAAGACGCAATCTCCACTGCGACAGCACTTTCTGAATCACAGTCGCAGAAATTTCTTGACACGTCTCCACAATGCGTGCTTTAAGGTGGAAAATGTTCTGAAGTTTGACCTCGTACACTTTGGCTTTCAAGTGGCCCCACAAATAAAAATCATAATAAAAAATAATAAAAAAATAATAATAATAACATAATAAAAAAATATATTATAAATCCCTATGGGTCCAGACTTACGGGACACCCTGTAGAATAGCTACCACACTAGGTGGGTGGCCTGCAAGGAGACCATTTTGTTTATTTCTGGTGGCCCCCAACCCCATGAAAATTACTGGACAGGCTATTCAGGTCCTTTGAGTCCTGTTTCCATCAACAATGACATCCAAGATCTTCCCACTAATGGACCCAATGAGCTCATTTTGAATGATGTTTCCTAGGTAACTTGAATGACTACAGTATATTGGCCACTTCCGACTCTGCTGATGTGTTGTTTCATCACTGGATCAAATTTGGCAAGCAGCTCAACCTCCTTCAAGAAGTTGCCATTGTCTCGATTGTGCAATGTAGAGGAAGACCCCCTGAAAGTAAGGTTTCTCTCTGCCAGTGATTGGATTATACTTACAAGACGTGTGAGAACATCTCGCCAGCGTCTTCGCTCTACCTCCATTAATGACATTTCAGTTTGGTCAATGGTCCTCCCAGTTTTTAGCCGCAGTTCCAGATCCTTCCATGTTGCCATGTTCTCTGCATGTTCTGAACTATTTTCATGGCCTTTCAGAAGCGAACCAACGTTTATCCAGTCTGAAAGTCCATCCGTAATTAGTTTGTACGATTTCCTGGAAAATACCTTGCAGCAGAAGCAATAAAGAGCGTCATTCCTTCTAGAGTACATCAGCCAGCTTCGCTTCATTTTTTCCCCATTAATTAATGTTCTGTACATGTAATGGTGATGAAAGCTTCTACCGTCCTCTCTTTTAGGGAATGTGAAATCTGGACTGATTTGAAATGATCCTTGAGACACCAGATCTGTCTTCAAGGCATCTGACAGGACAACTGGCCAGTCATACGGATCAAGCGGTGGAGCAGATCTTTGTTCTTGCTGCTCAGTAGAAATGCCTGTGTGTGGTGTTTGAAGCTGAACAGAAGATGGGCCACTTGTTGGTTCATCAGACTCTACTTCTACTGGTGTTTGAGGTTGCATAGAGGGTGGTCCTGTTGTTGGCTCATGATGCTCATCAGGCTTTGCTGAGGATGGCTTTTCCAAATATTTCAGTAGTGCTCCTGAGAAGAAAATAACATTACATATTCTGTTAGATTTTGCTAAAATACTCTTTCTTATCTTGTTTGATAATTGATCTGTGCGAACAGAATTTGAGGTGATGTGATCCATTAAATTTAACATTTCGAAATATTATAAATATTACAGAGACTAGCTTACTCTACACGATTCCTGAGCACTTGCCTAGCTTGATGGTCTACCTAAACTAGTTGCCTGAACTGTAATCATAAGAATATACAAGTGGCACATCTCACCTGTGCTACTGGAAAGCTTCTCCTCCTCTGTTTTCTTCTTTTTCCGTTTTTCAGCTCCTGATGGATAATTAATGTTTCATTTTCCAAGATGCACGAAGTCACATCTAGTTAACCACAACTAATCTGCTAAATAATAATAATCATGATAATAATGATGATGATATAATAATAATAATAATAATAATGTTTTACAATACTAGAAAAATGAAGCATTTAGGAAAGTATAAGCATATAGTAAGAATAAAGTTAAATAATATAGAAATAAGATCTCACAATAGTTATTTACACATAACGACCAAAACGTTTCGTTTGTCTCCGTTTTATCACATTTGTCTCATACAAAAACTTTAATTAATACGACTAATAATAACAATAATAATAATAATAATAATAATAATAATAATAAGGATAATAATAATAATAACAATAATATTAATAATAACTTCAGCTATATTCCTATTCTTGCCCACTGAGCTATGACCTGGGAGCCTGTCTAGGGGCCCCCTAGTAGCAGCGGGGCCCTAAGCGGCCGCTTAGTCTGCTTATGCCAGGAAACGGCCCTGGCCACTGTTAATAGGTTTAGGAGAAGAACAGTAGCCATCTACAACTGAAGCTATAAAGCGACCAGAAAGGAAATCATAGATGAAAGCACAGGTAGAAGGATAGAAACCGAAGGAGGGCAGTTTCGAAATTAAAGATTTGTGCCAGACTCTATCAAAAGCTTTTGATATGTCTAGCGCAATAGCAAAAGTTTCACTGAAATCCCGAAAGGAGGATGACCAAGAGTCAGAAAGATATGCAAGAAGATCGCCAGTAGAGCGTCCCTTGCGTCCTTGCGGAATCTATACTGACGATCTGAAAAAAAGATTGTGAGAAGAGAGGTGTTTAAGAATCTTCCAATTAAGGGTAGACTCAAAAACTTTGGAAAGGCAAGAAATCAAAGCAATTTGACGACAGTTGGAAGGTTGAGAGTGGTTACCCTTCTTTGGGACAGGCTGAATGAAAGCGAACTTCCAACAGGAGGGAAAAGTACCAGATGAAAAACAAAGGCGAAAAAGTTTGCCTAGCAGAGTGTCAGCACAGAAGCACAGTTCCTAAGAAATACATAAGAACTACTCTTACTCTCCGGCGACATTAAGACTAATCCAGGTCCCACGACAACTTACACATGTCACCATACACAAAGACATAGACACAATAGCACCATGAGACACATACAGAAGTATAATATTAACATATTACAGTACAACGTATCATAGATGGCCTCACAAACAAAATCATGCAGCTTAGGGAATTCGTACACAAACAAAACATTCACATAGCACTTATACAAGAAACAAAACTAAAACGCACACACAAAACACCCACCATCCCTGACTTCACGGTGATCCGTCAAGATCGTACGGGGGGTCACGGGGTTGGACTCATCACTTACATACGTAAAAGCATTAGCTACACTGATGCCACCCAAAACATTACAAACACAATCCAAGCAGATAACACGATAGAAATACAGGCAGTTAACATTAAAACACGCGCAAAACACATCACCACACAAATCAACATTTACATCCCACCAGATAGTTCACCTCAGGTGCCAGCCAATTACAATCCACAGTTACACAATCTGGCCTCTCTCACTAATGTCATCTTAGGAGGAGATTTCAACGCTAAAGAGACTAGCTGGTACCTGCACAACCAAAGCAACACCAGAGGCGCCAACATATTCACACCATATTCACACAACTAAACAGCCTCTTCATTCTTAACAATACAGAAGAAGTTCCAGGGCCGGATTTAGGAGTGGGCAAAGTGGGCAGCTGCCCATGGGCCTCCACATCTTGGGGGCCTCCACATATTGACAAGCCATTATCAAAATAGAAAAAACCCGAAACTAGAAAAACCCGATAGATGATCAACAAAAAAACACGCGCATCCAATACCACTGTAGTACATAAACTTTTACCAATTACTATTTGTTGTGTACTGATTATTATTTTGTTTTTATTACTCTTTTAGGCCTACTCTCACTATAATGGAATACCCGAGTAACCCGAGGCTTTCATTTTTTGCAGAAATGAGTGGAATGGACAGACACAAGAGTGCACGATGTTTTGAAAGTGTATGTATGTTAATTATATTATGAATCTTATGGATGACTTCAATTATGTCTTCCCCTAAGGTAGGGGGGCCTCCACATGGAGGCTGCCCAGGGCCTCCACACGTCTAAATCCGGCTTTGAGAAGAACATACACACATACCACATCAAGTAGGATACTCAAACTCCTCCCCAGACATAACATTCTGTTCCCCCTCACTAGCAACACATACACACTGGAGAACAGAAAAACAACTGTCATCAGATCACCTGCCCATCATCATTACAACACGTTCTACACTCTGCCCCAACAGCCTTAGGCACACTTACAGAAATTACAAGAAAGCTGATTGGGAACAGTCCAAAATACAGACCTAGGAACAATTCACCACATTAAACAGCACACCCATCATAAACATCAATACAACACTCAAGACATTTAATCAGATCATCAATAATGCAAAAAAATACATACCCAAAGGCAACAGTAGGAAATACAACCCAAATTACACTAGAGAAATAGCCCACCTCATAAGGCAACGTAACAACCTCAAACATAACACACAAACACCACACACAAAAGCCATAAAACAGCAGATACAACAGCTCAACACAGAAATAAACAACACACTCAAAGAAAAACAAACAGAAGCATTTAGGGAATTCATAACAACACTAAACCACTCCACAGATACATCCAGGCTATAAAAGACTATAAACAGCATTACCCACTCTAACAGCAGCATTCACACCTCACACGCGGCTCTCTGTCGCAGCCAAAATAATATCCCAACGTATACACAACAAGATAACATTCTAGTTAATCACTATGCAAAGATAAGTCACTTAAACAGAGACAACAAACAGAAACACGCAGACAAACAAACAGCCAGACACAAGAAAACCTACAGACTCGACACGACCATTACACCCTTCAATACAGACCAGACTACCAAGATCATCAAAAACATTAAGAATTCGAAGGCTACTGGACCAGACAACATATCTAGCATACACCTTAAACACTTGGGCCCACAGGGATTACTAGCTCTCACAAACATTAGCACATATTCATACCAACACTGCATTATTCCTGACATATGGAAACAAGGTAAAATTATTACACTACTCAAACCAAACAAAAATCCAACAGAACCAGCTTCCTATAGACCCATTACTTTACTATGCACACCTTCCAAAGTAACAGAAAGACTAATCTTACAAATCACCAACCCACACATACCACTACCGCCTACTCAACATGGATTCAGACTTCACCACTCAACCACGACATTACTCACTACCCTCACCTCACGCAGCATATCATGGATGGCATCAACTCCAGACGACCAGCTCAACGTACACTATTAGCAACAATAGACATTAGTAAAGCATTTGATGCTATCCCACGCTTCCCTCTCATAAACAAAATACTCAACACAAACATGCACAATAACACCAAAAGGTGGCTGAGCAACTATCTTTCAGAAAGATACTCACATGTCACATTTAATGGCAAGTCATCCAAAAACGGGGTCCCTCAAGGCTCTGTTCTCTCACAACACTCTTCAGTTTGTACATGCAAGAGCGTAACTAGCTTCCAAAAGTGGGGGGGGGGGGGGCAACTATAATGCTGAAAAATCCTGCGATGAATTTCTGTGCTGCTATCCTATAGGTAATGTGTTTGCGACGAAAATGATCCTCTTAAAATACTATGATTTAGAGAATGATCTATATTTATGATAGTAATAGGAAAATCAAAGAAGCATTTTCACAACTACCATATGTATGTCAAGTATATACTTAACATTAAATGAAAACAATATACGCAATAATTAAAGTAAAAAATAACTAGATGTCTCATTAAAGTATCTATCACTGCAGTATTAGTACTGAATTAGTAATACTTTCCAGCATACTAATAGGACTAATAAATAATTAAAGATTTACTCATCATAGATTATTTCAAGAACTAAATATTTTCCTTCACGTAAGCTAACTTAGATCAAAAGGTGGGGGGGGGGCAAAACCTATATTATCCCCTTCAATTCAAAAGTTGGGGAGACATGTCCCTCCCGGCCACCCTCGTTAGTTACGCCCCTGTATACATGCATGACATTCCAACACCCATAGATAACAAGCTTACCTTATCATCATATGCAGATGACATCACTCTAACATCCACCCACAACAACATCGACACCGCTACAAATAAACATACATAAACATTAGAGTGGGTTTTTATTCTCATATTTTGACCTTCACGTAAAAAAAGTGAAGTTTTTTGCATTTATCAACCATCACCTTGCTTACAAGCAACACAAAAGAACACCAGATAACTCCACAGCTTACACTAAACAACACAAACATTCCACACACTCACAGGACCAAAATACTTGGAGTCACATACAACAAATCATTATCTTTTGCAAACCACATTCGGGACATTGAAAACAAATGTACGTCAAGACTTAACACGCTTAGGGTACTAACAGGCACAAACTTTGGACACCAGCAGGAATCAACATCACTCATATACAAACAATATATTCGCTCAGTTGTGGACTATGCTGGCCCATGCTGTGCACCCATTATCTCAAACACACACATAAACACCTTACAGACAATATAAAATAACGCACTTCGTATCATTACAGGATGTACTCAAACATCACCAATAGAACACCTGCAAACAGAAACAAAAATACTGAAAGTTAGGGAACATTTAGACATGAGGGGGAACACAATTCATGGCAGCAGCGACAACTAACCCACAACACCCTTGCCACTACATGTACAATCATGCACAACACCTCGCACCATTAAGGTAACACCAGAGAGACATTATAACCAAATACTCCATTCCATACCACGCCCCCACAGACATCACACAGTACAGAAAACATACACACACACACACACACACACACACACACACCCTAACTCACAAAGCACTGACACGACTCTGTCCGAATGCGGTCCTAGGTGCGAAGCCGCCACCCATTGACAGGTCAGAGACCAGCCTGAGCAGATTGGATCGAGTTAACTTAGCACGATTCCGATGTGGACATCACCCCAACTTACGGACATATAAACACAGACTAGACAACTCCACAGACGACACCTGCCACCTGTGCCAGGACACACCACAAACAATTGAACACATTATGACAGACTTTACCGCTCTAGCACAATATAGAACACAACACAACATCACTTGTGCGCTGAACCTCTGGTCCACTCCGAAGAGGGCGATCGGTTACCTGCGTGCCGCCGGTTTGCTCGATCAGGGTGGGCTGATCGGCTAACCAACAACAACAACAACAACAGGAGGAACACCATCAGAACTATACGCCTTCCTTAGAAGAGATTCTAATTTCAGACATAATAAAGTCAGAGGGGGAGGAGATGGAGGAACAGCAACAGCACCGGAATCGTCCAGGGTTGAATTGGAGGCGAAAGTTTGAGCGAAGAGTTCAGCTTTGTCAGGAGAAGAGACGGCAACTGTGCCGTCGGAATGGAAAGGAGGAGGGAAAGAAGAGGAAGTAAAGTTGTTGAAGAGGTTCTTAGCTAGATGCCAGAAAGAGAGAGAGAAGAATTAGAATTGGAGAGATTTTCACATTTTTGTCGGATGAAGGAAGTTTTGGTGAGTCGACGAACAGATTTTGCACGATTCGGGGAGAAACCGAAATCTATAAACAGAGTGAGAGTTAGGAGTTGGATGGCGACGGTACCTTCTGAAAGCCTCCTCTCTGTTGCGGATAGCATTAGAACAAGTAAAGTTAAACCAAGGTTTTTTGCATTAGTAATAGGAATAGAATATGGAATGTACGCCTCCCGAGAGAATCATCTCTGTGATACGCTCTGCACACTCAGAAGGGCCCCGGCCACGGAAGCAATAATCATTCCATGGGAAATCACAGAAGTACTGCCTAAGTGCCTCCCAATCAGCGACGCCGAAGTGCCAAAGGCGTCTCCTCTTGGGAGGATCCAAAGGCCGAATTGGAACGATAGGACAGGAAACAGATATAAAATTGTGATCGGAGGAGCCCAACGGAGAAAAAAGTTTCACAGAGTAAGAAGAAGGATGAGAGGTAAGAAATAAATCCAGAATGTTGGGCCTATCTCCAAGGCGATCGGGGATACGAGTAGGGTGCTGTACAATCTGCTCTAGGTCATCTAGGATAGAAAAGTTGTAAGCTAGTTCACAAGGAATGTCAGTGAAATAGGAGGAAAGCCAAAGGTGGTGGTGAACATTGAAATATCCTAAAATGGGGATTTCAGCAACGAGAGAGTGGGAAAGAATGTATTCCACTATGGAAGTGAGATAACACTGGGCAACACGTATTTTATTGAATGATATCTGACACTTGATTCTAGGTAATTTGGGTGCGCTGAATACGAATTTCAACTCGGTTTGGCTCTATCAGGTCCTGATTCTTGTCGACAGCCTATGTGCCATTTTCCAGATTTTTCAAATTAGGACAAAAATTAAGTCATGTGTTAAATTTTTTTTTCAAGTTTCATGAATACAAGCAGTTCAAACTACAGTAAAATTACATTATAACGATAGAAATGACAAAATAAAAAAACAAACAGATATGAAGCTTTCACTGTGGCAAAAATTTTCTTTTGTAAGACTTTCTAGCGTATTTGCTTGTTGATGGCAGGTCTCTTTTCAAGCACCAGCAGTAATCAGCCATCATGTGGGAATCCCAGCGGCCTTGGTACCGTTCCTCCATAATTTTGATATCTTGGTGGAATCTCTCCCTTGTTCGTCACTTACATCACCTAAATTACTTGGAAATTGGTCAAGATGGCTATTCAAAAAATGCATTTTTATGCTCATATTGCAACCTAACTCTTTGTAGTCCCTTAAAAGTTTTTTACGATTTCTTCGTAGTTATCTGCCCTATAATTGCCTAAAAAGTTTTCTATCAAGTCCACGAATGAGAACCAGCCATTTTTTTCGCGTTCATTCATGACATTAGGAAAATTGCTGTTTAATCATTGTTCTTATTTGTGGACCGTCGAAAATTCCCGCCTTGATTTTTTCATAACTTAAACTTGGAAATTTTGAAGTTATGTATTTGAAACACTCGCCGTTCGTATCTAAAGCTTTTACATATTGTTTAATGAGGCCTAGTTTTATATGCAGAGGAGGAAATATGATTTTATCTCTGCTCACTAAAGGTGGATTAATTACGTTTTTTTCTCCGACAGTAAGTGATGTTCGTGCTGGCCAGATTTGTTTGAAATAATGTTCTTCCTTGGCTCTGCTGTCCCATAAGCAAAGGAAGCAGGGATATTTAGTATACCCTCCTTGTTGTCCTAGCAGAAAATTAACCATTTTTAAGTCAACACATATGATCCGCTCGTGCTCCCTATATTTGATAAGATTTAAAACCTTTTCTATATGTTCATACTTTTCTTTTAATTTTGTTGAGTGCCCAATCGGTATCGAGCCGTATAGATTGCCATTATGCAACAACACACACTTAAGACTTCTTTTCGAACTGTCTAAAAACAAGCGCCAATCATTTGCATCGTAAGACTCAACCCCCATCTTCTTTAACAAACCAACTATGTCGCAGCAATATAATAAACTAATCTCTGTTCTAAAATATTTAACAAGTTCTTCTTCTCTTTTTCTGTAAAATGAAATGTATGTGTTTGAAGTAAGCAAGTTTTTCTCTTTAAGTCTTGAAGCTAAAATTTCCGCAGCCTTTTTTGGCAAATTTAGATCCCTTACAAGATCATTCAACTCGGCCTGGTTAAACTTTTGCGGATCGTTTTGACTTTCAAATACGCTGGGGTCAAAATCGGTGTCTGACTCCTCAAAGTGCATAACAATATTTTCAGGAACATCAACTAATTCTTGAGTTGGCAGACCCTTAAATTTTGGAATGGGGATCTCATTTGAATGTAGCACAGGTCGTATCGCGGTGTCGAAATTTGGGTACTCGATACAATTTATTTTTCTTAGTGAAGCCCGAAGTCTTGACAAAGCAAAGGTAGCAATCGGTCTCGTGGTTAGTAGGCTCTCGCCACACCTGATATGGAAAAAAAATTGTAAAGCGTTAACAAAAGCGACGAGAGACTTGTTTTATGAATTTTATCAAAAGTTATCACCCAAACATTTAACATTTCTATGTGTTTCAACCTTATGCAATATTTGAGATTCTTATAAACATTTTCTGTAAATTTTTGTTTATGTACCTAAGTTACAATTACATTTAGGTAAGTTACAGTATACTAGTGATTAAATTACGTAGTTTATGAAATCATAAACTTACCATCGGAACTCCAAAAGGTATTTTGAATCCGAACCCTTCGTCCAATGTCGCAGTCTTTCAATGCATATAGTGCAGGCTTTATGTGGAGCCCACGATTTATCTTGGTCCCCCAGTTTTATGCCAAAATAAGCTAAGTAAGCTCTTTTACGAAGTCAGTTATATTTGCTCGTTGATGTGGAAGTGTAAAATTTCCACATATATAACAGAAGGAATCAGGGTTGTTTTTGCATTTGAACTTTCTAGTGCTTGATGACATATTGCTTGACTGTTCTGCCAATTTGTAAAGGTATTTAAAGCCCTTAATTCATATAAATTTAAGAAAATCTGAAATATAAAACACAAAAATTAGTTTAAATAGGTACTTATTATGAAATAGGTACTTACAATCTATGAAATTAAACTAGAAACACGGATGAGTAGGTACAATATAAATTACGTCTAATTAAATCAACTATATTAAATCACGATGACAAAATTACTCACTAATCATATGCCAATTCAAAATTATGTTAATGCCCAAACTTAATTAACTAACTCAACTGACTGACTGACTGACTGACTGATTGAATTGACTGATTAACTCTGGAAACGAGTCGCTTTTATATATTTTAGTTGTCCCTCTAGAATACTCTACAGAGAACAGGAACGCTCGAGAAAATTTTAGAATTCTATGATATTTTTAGCTTAATTTACTAATATTAAAATGGGTTAAAAATGACAAAATTAAAAATATTTTTAGGGTGTTACATATAAAAAATATACATAATACAACAATACCATAACAATAGGTACAAATACCTAGATAAAAACCTAGTTGCATAATGTGTAACTGCAAAAAGACTTAGCGAGTATTGAGAAAAAAACCTTTTTATGAATACGACGAAAGAGGAGGGGTGTTGAGCAAAATCAGGACCTGATAGAGCAAAACCGAGTAAAAATTCGTGCTCAGCGCACCCAAATTACCTAGAACTAACTGTCAAATCTAATTCAATAGACAAAAAGTTGAAATTTGTTCCCCAGTGTAATCAAAGAATTTCGGATAGTCAGTAGAATTAGGAGAAAGATAAGCGCAGATGTATTTAGTTTGAGAATGGCAAGTAAGCCGTAGCCAGAGGGTATAGAATTCGGAAGAGTCGAGTTTGGGAATATGAGAATAAGTTAGGTCATTGCGTACGTATACGCAACATCCACCTTTGGAGTGAAATTGAGTATAGAGAAAGTAAGAGGGTACAGAAAAAGTGTTGCTGTCAGTCGTCCCAGACACCTGAGTTTCAGTGAGGAAAAGAAGATGAAGTTTAGAGGAGGAGAGGTGGTGTTCAACAGATTGAAAATTTGAGAAAAGGCCACGAATGTTGCAGTTTATGAAAAGTGAATCAGACAGAGGTCCAGAACATCTCGAATGGGCGGTAGCAGATCCAGCCCCGCTGCCCAGGTCTGCGTTCCCGGTATTGGCAGCAGGGGAGCCAGAAGTGGGGACATTTATGGTCCCCTCCCCAGGGTACTCCCGAAGCTTTTGAAGTTGATGCCATTTTTTTTAAAGTTTTGAAAAGATTATGTAGTGTGTAAGATGCATGTGTATGTAGTGAGGATTAGGGAGAGAAGTGTGTGTTTGAGAGCATGCTGGACTGCTCACAGAGTAGATGAGACACGGAAAAAGATCAGCTAAGGAGGACAGTGACAGGAGAAACGGGAGTTCCAGCACTCCCTATCCTTTGTCTAGCGTTCCCCCACCCCGGAGTGCTTCCCTGGTCGATTGGTATCTACAATCGCCTCCTATTTACATGAAATTATTTGCACGTTATATTGCGAGCGTGAACCGACTAGATATCGGTAGGCTTTGATATAACGGTAGAAGAACTCGTTTGTCCTCTTCTTATCGCGTGTTACGGGCGAAGTGATGTAACTTACAATTTATTTAACATTTAAATCATAAAGGGTTATTTGTAGCCAATGGCATAACACCACTTCACGTTGATCAGCGAAGTTAAGCGACGACATTGGGTCTGAAGAGTAATTAGATGGGAGACCGTCCTCTGCATCCAGGTTATATAGCGATGGTTCGGATCCCACGTAGAGCTGAGACCCCTCCTTCGTATGACATTGGATATTGTGAAGGTTAAACACGCAAACATACGGCTTTTCTTGATACAAAGTTTCCTGGGTTGTGGATTGTCGTCATGGAACTCCTACTAAATAGCCTCCAAGGTCACCTGATCTTACGCCGCTGGACTTCTGTCTGTTGGGGTACCTGAAGGACAAAGTTTATGGTACTAACCCTCAAAATATGCAATACTTACAGGAAGCGATTATTCGGGAAGTACGCAAAATCTAAACTACTCCTAATACTGTCTGAACACTACCGTGTGCCAATCTGTTTTTGGACGTTGCGTCGCATGTTTGCATGCAAATAGTGGACATTTTGAATGCTTAACATAAAGTAACTATTAAATATTGTTTTTACATGCTTACTTGTGTACATAGGAAAGTTTTTATTTATTAAATGTAATTACTATCCAAAATAAATAATTTCAAAATGTCTCTTCATTATTTTCACGCTTAAATATGTGAAAATAATAAATGATGCATATCCACAGATAAAAATGAAAAGCGATTTCAAAGTCTTACGTGTATTTAGCAATACACCTCATCAGGGTAACGAGGTGTATTGCTAAATACAAGTAAGACTTTGGAATCGCTTTTCATTTTCCCCTGTGTTTGCATCATATATACATATATACATATGTGTGTGTGTGTGTGTGTGTGTGTGTGTGAACAAAGGCATGCAATGTTGATTATAAAATAAGCAGGATAATGTATTATCTTGAACGCGTTGTGACCTTCAAAATATGTTCAATAAATTATGATTAATGAACTGCAGTTGGACGTGTCTTATATAATAATTAATTTTTATGGCATGATATCTCACAGAAACCCCACAACAAACCTAAGAAAGTTAATTTTCACCTGTTTTTATACTTACATGACGGGGGGCTGAACATTTTGTAAAAAAGTATCGTATCACGATACTGTTTTCTATTCCTCAACGCTGAAGACCACCTCTACCCTACCTTATATATATGTGTGTGTGTGTGTGTGTGTGTTCCTGATGAATCATGCACCCGGGCCTATACGGCCAGGAATGTCTACAGTGCAAACTGATAACCTGTACAAATAGGAAAATAATTATGGATTACACTATTTATCAGATTGTGGTAACTCCCACTTTTGCTTCCAGTGGTTATGAACCACGTACGGAAGTCTCATTATTGCGTTGACCTTCAATATACTTGGCAGTGATGCTTCGAGCTGTTCGTACCCTGAATAGCAGTATGGAGAATCTTTGCGACGGGCTGTAACTAAAACACTAAAATTGACATAATTCATCAGTTTGTCTGATAATGTGACAAAGCGAAATTTTTAGGTTGAATTAAAAATTAAATTTTAGTTTAATATTAAATTAAAACTTTTAATTGAGAAAACCTTTAATTTAATATGTGGATAATACACCAACAATATTGGTCCAATGTTGGGAGCTATTGAAGAATAGGGACCCCAGCCTTCTTTAGTTAGCTTTATAAGGCTAACTAACGAAAATATCATGACCTAACCTAACCAATCGTCAAGGGCGTACAGTTAACCTAACGATTGGTTAGGTTAGGTCGTGATATTTTCGTTAGTTAGCCTTATAAGCCTAACTAAAGAAGGCTGGGGTCCCTTTTCTTCAATAGCTCCCAATGTTGTTTGAAATTTTGGAAATCTATGTTAGTAGTTAATCAATGTTGGTACTGTCATTTAGACATTGGGGTCTGTTTAGAAGTTAAATGGGTGACCCTCTATGGTTTTTAGATGACATAGTGACCTTTTGGCTTTAGATGAATAAGATCCAACACAAAGCTACATGTTCCTTTCGTCACAGATGACCTTGCAGCGTTACGAAGGAGGTCAGCCAACTCCAAATATGAATATTCAACATATAAAAACATGTAATCATTGTTGATTTATGATCTTGAAACTAAATATGTTGTTTACGATCGAAAATACATAAGGATTAAGGAGGTAACTAAATAAACTCTAAATTTAGATGTCAGAGCTAAAGAAATTAAAATACTCAGTCATTATATTTAGAATACACAAATCACTGACATAGAACTACATAATTCATGAAATTCAACATTGCCTATATACAGAGTGTGACAAAAGTTAGGAGTCAAAGATAATTGTGGAATTCTTGTAAGCCGAAAGCTTAATTAAGGTCCGAATTAAATAAAATAAATAGGCCTACTTCACAGTTATTTATGTTATTGTAAATTGTAAAACCAATGGATTTATTTTATTATCAATAAAAGGTATTCAATTAAAAAATTTAAATTATTCACTAATTCGAACATTTATTATAAACCCTGTTGATAAAATAATGCATTTGATATAGCTCCTAACTGTTGCCACACCTTGTGCACGTTTTTCAAGTGTTTCCATCAGAAATTGAAAATTGTGTCCTTGGAAGAAGTTCACCCAAAGGAAAAAGCAAATATATTTAAAAATACATAAAGATAAATTCATGATGAAAATAAATTATGTAAAAACGACCTAATTTTATAGGATGATGAAAGCTGAATTTAAATACTTTGGGGCATGTCCACTTATACCCAAAAATAGATCAAAGGGTCCCTTGACCGAAGAATGAAAACTGTATCAATATCTCTTTTCTCGATCTCCTTCGAAGCCCAGACGAATGATTATAATTAACAAGAATTATAACAAAGATTATAATTCTAATTATATAATTATATAATTATAATTATTATAATTAACAAGAAAACAAAAAAAAATTAATGACAAATTTAAGTCTGAATCTTATTTCAGTCCAAAAAGCAACCAAACACTATATTTCTTAAATACATCCACTGATAGAACACGAAAGTCAAACTGGTGGCCCCGCCTCTAGGCCTGGTTTGGTGGAGGAGCGAGTTGCTTTCTTGCGCTCTCCACCGCACATAGCCAGGTACACCCGGCTTATCTGGTACCGTCCTGAGCCAGACATTTAGTCTTCTTTTGAAAACTTCAACTTTGATCCCTGTGACGTTCCTGAGGTCTTTTGGAAGCTGGTTAAAAAGTCTTGGCCCCCTGACAACCAAGCTATTTTCCTTCAGTGGTGAAGAGGACCCTTGTCGGCCTTTAATTTGGGAACACTACACATTCTACCTTTCCTATTTTCCAGTGTTGTTTGGATGGTAATTGGGTTTAGTTTGAGATTTGGTACCAGTTTTTCGATCATTTTCTATATGTAGATTATGGTGTACCTCTCTCTTCTTCTTTCCAGGGAATACAGATTTAGTTTAGTGGTCTTTCCCAGTAGCAGATTTCTTTGCAGCCATCAGTCTTGGGACTCTTGGCTGTGAAATGTCTCTGAATTTCTTTTAGCTATAAATTTCTTCCTTTTTATATTGGGACGTCAAGACTGAGCAGTATTCAAGTTTTGGTATGATCAGTGTTTTCAGCAGGGGAATCACAACTTTCTCGTTCCTTCTTTTAAAGGTTCTTAGTATATACCTGTCCCGCGACTCTTTTTGCTTTGTTTATCGCTATCTGATTTTGTGTCTCGAATTTCGCATCATCGGTCATTATAACTCTCAAATCTATGGCTTTTCGTGCTTCTCTGAATTTCCTGTCTATCTGGAGCATAATATGCAGTCTGTTTAAGTTCCTCATTTCTACCATATCTCAAGAGCTGAAATTTCTCGGTGTTGAATGTTATGTTGTTGTCTTCTCATCATTTGTATATTCTGTTCGTGTCCCTCTGTGAGGCCTCCACCTCTTTTGCATCGCTGACCTTTCTGTTGATTTTTTTTATCGTCTGCAAAGGATGTTACTATATACTGTTGCTGGTTACTTCATTGTCTATGTCTGTTTGCATGATAATGAACAGGAGTGGGGCAATACTGTTCCTTGTGGTACTGAGCTGCTACTTCCGATTGTGAAGATGATATACCTTGAATTTTGACGACCTGTAAACGTTCTGTGAAGAAGTTGTAGATCCATTTCCCTACTTTGCCTGTTATTCCCACATGTTTCATTTTATATGCTATTATACTGTGATGGCATTTGGCGAACGCTTCAGCAAAATCCGTGTATTTGACATCGTAGTTTTCATTGCCTCCAAGTGCATTTAGTATATTGTTATAGTGCTCTATAAGTTGTGATAGGCATGATCTACCTGATCGGAATCCGTGCTGATTCTCGTTGAATTTTTCCATTGTCTCCATAAAGTCATAGATTTTTTCTCTAACTATTCTTTCAAATACTTTGGTGAGATGAGACGTTAATGACACTGGTTTATACAGTAGTGCTTTGCTTGAGATCTATCCCCTCCTTTATATATACAGAAAATGTTTGCTCTTTTCAGGATACTAGGTATTTCCCGAGTGTCTAGGGATCTTCTCCATGTCCACTATAAGGGTGTGGCTATTTCATTTTAACAGTTTTTAATCAATAATGCGTTCCATTTGTCCCGACCTGCAGCTGAATGTGGTTTCATTTGTTCTATTGATTGCGTTATATCTTCTGGGGTAAAATCAAAATCTGTTATGCAACCTCCTTGTAATTCTCTTCAAAGAATGCATCTATGTCAGGTACCGCTTTGTCACTTTTTGGGGTACTGAAGACTGATTCGTATTGGGCTCTCACTGTTTCAGATATTTCTTTTAGATCGTCGGTTAGTTCATTATTTCCTTTCCCGATAGTGGCGCGCGTTTTTGTTATCTTTTACGCATAGCTTTAGAAGTATTTGGAGTTTTTCTTTATTACTTCTGCCGCATTTTCCTCTTCCCTCTCTGTATGGCCCTTAATCAGGACTTATATTTCTCTATCGTTACTCTCCAGTTTTTATTGTATTAGTTCCCTGGTATTGTTGTCTCTTCAATTAACCAACTTCGCCGCTACTCTCTTTTGCAGAAAATTGCTCACTTTTGCCTCTCAAACCAGTTCCTCTTTCCTTGTGTGGCTGTGCTTTCGGTTTTTCTAAAATTTCCAGCGTCTTTTCTTCCAAAGTTGTTAGCATTTCTTCAGTTGTTTTATTCTCTAAAACTGTTTTCCACTCTATCTGGGCCATGTGTGATCTGATTTCTTCCCAATTTATGGTCTTGGAGTTTAAGTTAAAAATCCCAAATTTGCTTCTTTCTTCAGTATGAGTATTGTCTTTTAGTGTTGTTAAAATATTTTTTAATTTCTCGATTATGTTGTGGTCTGAGAGAGTAGTTGGGGTTATTTTCATATTATCAATCATGTTCGTGTATTCGTGAATACCAAATCCAGGTAGTTATTTTTTCTGGTGTTTTCTACGTTTGTATTAACATAAATTCGTTTGTTAGAACCATCAACATTTTTGCTTGCTCCTGGTCTTTTTTGGTGCCCCTCTTGTCTTGGTGTAAAATACCCACCTTTTTGTATTTTATAAATGGGAAATTAAAACCTCCACAGAGTATTATATTGGGGGATGGAGAGTTTACGGACTTTATTAAGTTTCTGATATCAGCAATGGAATCAGAGAAACTTTCTGTTGAAGGGTTCGAAAGTTTATAGATGACCATAAGTACAACGTTTAGTTTTCTATTTTTACTGCTAAAAGTTCCACGAAGTTCTTTGATTTACTTATTATCGTCCTTGCCATATGACTCTCTTGTACATAAATAGCACAGCCACCTTTACGCCTAGCTGTTGTATCAGCTCTTAACAAGTTGTAACCATCAATATATATTTCTTTCTTATCAATACAATATTCGCAGTTTCCCAGTCTCCTTGGCAATCTCTAAGATGTGTTTCTGTGAAGCAAGCGATGTCCACCCTTGTTTCGTCCGTAAATCCTTTCAGGTACGAAACTTTGTTTAGTGAATAGATTGGTTTTATCTCTTGAATATTAACGACAACAATATTTATGTTCTCAGTTTTGCGTTGTTCCTTATGCATTTCAAATTTGTTATCTTTCAGTATCGCGTGTTTAGTAGCCCTATGGTCTTCCGAGAAAGATCCGTTTCCGCCTACCTTGCCAGGAAGCGGTTCGGCTCGTTGTTGACTGCATGTGCTGTATGAAGCTGAGCAGCCACAATATAATGACAAATATATAATTATAATAATTGTCATTATATAATATAATGTAATTATATTATATTATACGAGTATAATATTATATTAAATTATATTATATTATATAATTGTCATTATAATACAATATATAATGACAATATAAGCTTAGCAGCCATAATATATTGACAAATACAGTATATTGAATCAATGGACATCTCTATGGTTTACCAAAAATTCACAAAAATTCTGATAATTCATCCTTCTTGAGCATGACGGAAGAGTTGCATGTGACAGCACGATGTTGAACAGCATGGTACGACACTATCTTAATCACAGACATATTACTAAATCAAATGATGAATTTTTAATGAAAATTGAATGTAAAATTTGAAAATTCTCGCACATTGTCTTCTTCTTTAGATGGAAAAAGTCTGTTTACAAACGTTCCGCTTGAAGAATCTGTACATATTATTTAAGCTCTTTTTAGGAACATGAAACTGTCACTTTCATCGCCTGAAAGAATGTACTTGAAATGTACCCCTCCAACAGCTTTCGAACGTAGTTGCAAAGTTTTTTACCCACAACGAGGGTATATCAATGGGGGTCACCTTTTGGCCTACTTTCCACGTATGCATTCCTAAAACTGAAAACCAACGCTTCAATAAGAATAACAGATTCAGCCCAAATGTTTATATGGAAAAGTTTCATAGATAACATTTTTGTAACACTCAAAAGAAGCAACAATGTTAAGAAGTTCAAATTACTTATAATTCATATTTTTCCACCTAATTATTGAGTATCGACAATTAAAAGTTAAATCGCAGAGCATTCAAAAATTTACTAAAACGGGACCTGTACAATTTAAAAAAATAGAAGAGTAACGAAAAATTTGAAAAATAATAATTTCTCACAATACATTCTTGAAAAATAATTACTGACCAATAAAATGTTGGAAATATGAATCTTTCACACGAATTCTGCGTGTCAGGGTCAGGAGTCTATGTGTATGTCTATGTGTCTATGTCGACGTGGCGCTTTTTAACCCTAACACAGAGCATTATCTCCTTTCTTTCAACAATACTCGTACGCAACTCAATATTTCCTCTTCTCTTAATATTCTTGGCGTTTCCTTTTATTGTGATCTTTCCTGGAAAGATTGTATATACACACAGTACTCTTTATAAGACAGCTTCTAAGAGATTAAGTGTGCTGTACTGGCTTCGCAGTTTCTTCACCCCAACTCATTTGCTGTCTCTGTGCAGGGGTCTTCACTGCCCCCTGTATGGAGTACGCTTCTCGTGAGTTGGGTGGCTCAACCCACACAGCCCTACTTGACCGGTGGAATCAGAGGCTTTTCGTCTCGTCGATTCTCCGCCTCTTACTGACTGTCTTGAATCCCTCTCTTCACCGTAATGTTACCTCACTCTCTACTATCGTTATTATAACGGACACTGCTCTTCTGAACTCTCTAACTGCGTGCCTCCTCCTTTAAGGAGAACACGCAGTACCAAACTGTTGACACATTCTCATTCTTTTTCTGTCCAACTCGCTAACGCAAGAATTAATCGGTATTCTCAATCTTTCATCTACTCAACCGGTAAACTCTGGAACAATCTTCCTCAATCCATCTTTCCCCCTGTCTGTGAATTCCAATCTTTCAAACGCAGAGTGTCCGGGTCTCTGGAAAACCTTGCAACTTGATTTTGGCTCTCTTCTTCCTCTATGGGGGTGGGGGAGGGGAGGGGAGCATTTTTGCGGGCCCTTCTTCCTGCATACAAAAAAATCAATGAAGCTGAGGTTGTATGTAACATAATTAGTTGTTGACCGAGTTCTCGTTTTTGAAGGTGACTTGCTTTATTCGGCCTTTGGCGTTATCATTATATATATATATTCTAACGAAATATTATTGAACCAACCTGAAGTGTAGAAATATTTTCCCTTCTTCTGACTAGGTCAGCCTCTGAAAGAAATGAAACATGGTCCCGGGTTGGACAATTCATAATCGTTATCCCATCGTTTTGAATACATATTAGTGAGAGAGATACAGGTCCCGTCCCCGTAGGCTGAGACTTCTGTGAAGTGACAAACATATTCAGATATATTCCGCTACTTATCCGTAGAGACATACATGACATGCAATGACGTTACCGCTCGTCTCAGTGCTCTCACTTGGACGAAGGCCATTAAATAAATTAACCAACCATGTAAACATATCCAGGATAATACTTTTTCACAAAAGTCTTTTGGCGGATAAAAAATACATAATTACATCAGACATGATGATCAATTAATATTAATAGCGAAATAATAATATATTTTAATATACACTGCATTCCGGTTAATTGGGCCGCCGGCTAACTTGGGGCAGCCAGTTAATTGGGCCAATATTCTGAGAACGAAAACAAATGGCAAAAATTAGTTGTATTTTGTATTTTTAATTGGGGCACATGCACCGCTTAATTGGTCCAGATTGTGGCATCTGGTAAGTATTGTGACGTCAGATCCAGCGAAAATCACGAAAAATTCTACTGTTTGTGGACAACTGCGCGGCTCACCCACATTTGGATTGCTTGAAAAACATACAGTTAGAGTTTTTGCCACCCAACACAACATCACTTGTCCAGCCAATGGATATGGGCATTATCAAAAATTTAAAGCAAGCGTCGTACGGAATTGGTAAACTGCACGCTGGAAGCAATTGAAGAAAATTGAAGAGAGCGACGAGGATGACGCGCCTGAGCCACAAAAAGTAACACACAAGGAAGCCAAAAAATACATAAGCGGCCTGCAACAGTATTTTACGCAAGAAGGAATGGAAAATTGCCCTCAGTCAGCTTTAGATTTGTGTGCAGATTTTGTGCATTTTACAGCATTGCAATCTACTAAACAGTCAACGTTAGACAAATTCTTTTCGTGTTAAGTCATTTGTATACGGTAAATATGTGTAACTTTAGATAATTTTTTTACGTTGTATTAACTGTAAATATACAAATATTAATTGTAAATATTATACAATATAATTCTCTTTTTTCGGCGCAGTAATATTTGTTCGCGTAATTAAGTAATAAAACTGTAACTACAACACGATTAAAATTGTAAAGTTAAAACGTACAGTTAAAAACAGTCATCAAACAAATTCTGCTTAAAGTTTCCACACTAAATATGGATGTACAGTGTTGTGACTCGCTCAAATACTAATTTTGTAAGAGTAAAAGTCAGCTGATTAATTATTTATGCAAATACAACAACTTATAAAAACTAGACAGAATGGGTGTCTTTGAATAATGTTAAATTAGCCTTTAGTCATATATTAATTATGCTCTATAAAGGGCCCGAATATTCATTGTTCTTGACTTAATTTACTTATATTAATGAAACTTTGTGTTCCAATTTATCTACTATAATGATATAATTTTTAGTTCCCAGTTGTATTTTTTGTCCGGCTCTCTAATCTACACGAAGTAAATGTTACTTAAAACTATAAAAACCTTATTTAAAAAATACATACTTATAAAGCGGTATTTTTACTACATATTTGTTATATAATTTGAGGTACTCTTAAGAAAATCTATACAACTCTGCAAAATTCTAACGGTTCATTTTTCCAATATGGCGTCGTTATCATTTTGGGAAAGCATAGTATAAAAATGTCATAAATGATGGATTGTTATTTTCAGACGCAAATTAAAGTTTTATTCTGTTAAAATTAATTAATTTTATTTGCCTCAAAAGATGGCGTTAGGAAGTAAATATTTTTGTCTTCGAGAGAAAATGTCGCAACTGGTAAGCGACCATAGATATACTGTGCATACATTAAAAAACACATAAGACTACATTATTTCTTTCACATAAAAGTAAATGAAAACATAGATACATAAATAGGCAGTTGTTTATATATATATATATATATATATATATATATATATATATATATAGCTTACTGGTACGTATGCTTCCTCCTTGACATAAAATTTCTTTATTGAAAGTTTGTAAAACTAGCATGTGAGCTTCAAAATCAGCACCCAAGTAACGAGTCTCACCTTCTATTAATATGGAAGGGAGAAAAGTTACTCTTAACGATTTTCAGGAGAACTCAAGGTTAGGTACAATTCAAAGGTATAAATATTACTGCTGCGATACTTATACTAACACATAATAATACGTTCCCTAATACTTATATTAACACTAATGAAGCCCAAAACTATAATAACTCTGTACAGTATACTTATTTTATGAATAACGCTGATAAAAATATTTGTTTACAATAATGAAATACACAGCGTGTACCATAAGTTCGGTCTCATAGGAAAATTTATTTTAAATTAAATTTACCAAATTAATACATTAGAACTGAAACAAATGTTCAAAGTGATGTCTTGTTTTGGGACCTTTTTTTTTGTTGCAGGTAGAATAACACGCAAATGGCTAACATGGAACTGAGTTACACTCCTCACGAAGAGGCGGAAACCTTTTCCTGAGGAGTGTTTTAGTTATAATGTATTAGTTTTGTAAATTTAATGTAAAATAAATTTTTCTATGAGACCGGACTTATGGGACACCCTGTATCATTTAAGTGCAGTTTAAATCTGAGGCAAGATTGATTACACAGGCCTGCGAATGAGAACTTTGTAAGAACTGTTTTCTTACTAATAACTGATTTTATATAATTTAACTACGCTAATTTCGAATAAGGTGTCCAATTTTTTCTATCACGTAAGGATTTTCTGCAAACTGGAAGGGAAAAACAACATAAATAAATATTATTTATTTCAATTTACATTAGGTACCTATTTCGCTTTGTTGTACTAATTACAAATGCAAACAACTTTAAAAAGAAGCCATAAAACAACAGATACAACAGCTCAACACAGAAATAAACAACAAACTCAAAGAAAAACAAACAGAAACATTCAGGGAATTCATAACAACACTAAACCACTCCCAGATACATCCAGGCTATACAAGACTATAAACAGCATTACCCACTCTAACAGCGGCATTCACACCTCACACGCGGCTATCTGTCGCAGCCAAAATAATATCCCAACATACACACAACAAGCTAACATTCTAGTTAATCACTACGCAAAGATAAGTCACTTAAACAGAGACAACAACCAGAAACACGCAGACAGACAAACAGCCAGACACAAGAAAACCTACAGACTCGACACGACCATTACACCCTTCAATACAGACCAGACCACCAACATCATCAAAAACATTAAGAATTCGAAGGCTACTGAACCAGACAACATATCTAACACACACCTTAAACACTTGGGCCCACACGGAATACTAGCTCTCACAAATATCAGCACATATTCGTACCAACACTGTATTATTCCTGACATATGGAAACAAAGTAAAATTATTACACTACTCAAACCAAACAAAAATCCAACAGAACCAGCTTCCTATAGACCCATTACTTTACTATGCACACCTTCCAAAGTAACAGAAAGACTAATCTTACAAATCACCAACTCACCACTCAACCACGACATTACTCACTAACCTCACGCAGCACATCATGGATGGCATCAACTCCAGACGACCAGCTCAACGTACACTATTAGCAACAATAGATATTAGTAAAACATTTGATGCTATCCCACGCTTCCCTCTCATAAAGAAAATACTCAACACAAACATGCACAATAACACCAAAAGATAGCTGAGCAACTATCTTTCAGGAAGATACTCACATGTCACATTTAATGGCAAGTCATCAAAAAACTGGGTCCCTCAAGGCTCTGTTCTCTCACCAACATTCTTCAACTTATACATGCATGACATTCCAACACCCATAGATAACAAGCTTACCTTTTCATCATATGCAGATGACATCACTTTAACATCCACCCACAAGGTCCACTCAAGGCTCTGTTCTCTCACCAACACTCTTCAACTTATACATGCATGACATTTCAACACCCATAGATAACAAGCTTACCTTATCATCATATGCAGATGACATCACTTTAACATCCACCCACAACAACATCGATACTGCTACAAATAACCTACAAACATACATAAACAGTATACAAGACTGGCTCACACACAATAGACTCAAAGTAGCGCCCACAAAATAAACCATCACCTTGCTTACAAGCGACACAAAAGAACACCAGGTAATTCCACATCGACATTCCACACACTCACAGAACCAAAATACTTGGGGTCACATACAACACATCATTATCTTTTGCAAACCACATTCAGGACATTAAAAACAAATGTACGTCAAGACATAACACGCTTAGGGTACTAACAGGCACAAACTTTGGACACCAGCAGGAAACAACATCACTTATATACAAACAATATATTCGCTCAGTTATGGATTATGCTAGCCAATGCTGTGCACCCGTTATCTCAAACACACACATAAACACCTTACAGACAATACAAAACAACGCACTTCGTATCATTACAGGATGCACTCAAACAACACCAATAGAACACCTGCACACAGAAACAAAAATACTGAAAGTTAGGGAACATTTAGACATGAGGGGAACACAATTCATGGCAGCAGCGACAACTAACCCACAACACCCTTGCCACTACATGTACAATTATGCATCAACACCTCGCACCATTAAGGAAACACCAGAGAGACATTATAACCAAATACTCCATTCCATACCACGCCCCACAGTGCTTGTTGTGTTCATCAAGTTTAACACGCCTATCCCATCCAGTGCCGCCGTGGAGAGGCTCTTCTCTTTGGGGAAGGACGTCCTCAAGCCGAAAAGGTCAGGGCTCAGTGACAGCCATTTTGAAATGCTAGTCTTCTTGAAGGGAAACTCAAGCATTTAACTTAATAACTTTTTTTCATCATTTATGTATTGTATAAATTATAATTTACGTTAATAAAATTAAAGATTTCCGGTGTCTTTAATTTCATTTTTCATTTTAATCAAATTTTTCACTTATATTATATATAAGGACCGAGGACCGAGTCGTTCCTAGGTCCTATCTTCAGAAAGAACCGGGACCGTCGGTCCAGTTTGAGGCAAGGACCGGGACCGTCGGTCCTTTTAGAGGCCCGGGTGCCCACCTTTGCACACACCTAACCCGCAAAGCACTGACACGACTCGGTCCGAATGCGGTCCTAGGTGCGAAGCCGCCACCCATTAACAGGTCAGAGACCAGCCTGAGCAGATCGGATCGAGTTAACTTAGCACGATTCCGATGTGGACATCACCCCAACTTACGGACATATAAACACAGACTAGACACCTCCATAGTCGACACCTGCCACCTGTACCAGGACACACCACAAACAATTGAACACATTATGACAGACTGTACCTCTCTAGCACAACAACGAACACAACACAACATCACTAGTGCGCTGAACCTCTGGTCCACTCTGGAGAGGGCGATCGGTTACCTGCGTGCCGCCGGCTTGCTCGATCAGGGTGGGCTGATCGGCTAAACAACAACTTTAAAAAGAAAGAAGACTATTAACGTCAATTACATATTCAGCTTTATTTGTCCTCAGTTTTCTTGCGAGATCTTTGCCTTTTAGTCTCGAATGTCCGCGCTTTTCCTTTTCTTTTATGTAATAATTCTGGAGTATCCCGTTTCAACATCCAGCAGTAATCAACCATTATGCTGATGTCCCACCTTCCCTGATATCTCTTCTTCACTTCTATGATGTCTTGGTGAAACCGTTTGCTTTGTCCTTCGCTGAATGCTCCGAGATTCTCAGGGAAGTAATCCAAGTGTGAATGTAAGAAATGTAATTTTAAACTCGTATTACAACCCAAATCTTTGAACTTATTTAACATGTTCACAATGTTTTGGTAATTTGGGTCCTTCTTGTTCCCCAAAAAATTTGTTGATAACAACCTTAAAAGCAATCCACGCTTCTTTTTCAAGATTGTTCATTGTTCTTTCAAAGTGTTCATCGAAAGTTAGTTTTCTAATATGGGGACGAATGAAAATTCGTTCTTTCAATTTTGCTTTCAATTTTGCTTCCAAAGCCTTAACAAATTGCTTCATCAAGCCAAATTTTATGTGAAGCGGAGGTGAAAGGACTTTCTTCGTGTCAACCAAACTTTCACGTTGAATGTTTTTAGAACCAGGTGTCAGGTTGACTCTGCGTGGCCATTCCTTTTTTATCCAGTGCTGAGTTCTCGCTCGGCTATCCCATTCACACAAAAAACATGAAAACTTCGTATAATCTGGTTGTTGACCTAATAACATACAAATCACTTTTAAGTCTCCACAAAGTAGCCAACTGTGTTCTTTGTATTTAACTTCAGCTAGAAGAAACTCAAGATTTTCGTACGTTTCCTTCAAGTGAACCGAATGAGCCACAGGAACGGATGCATACAAGTTACTGTTGTGAAGGAGGACGCCAGTAGCATGGGTGCAAAAGGGGAGAGTGCAACGCAATTGCAAATGTTGACCAATGATACAAAGGAAATGTCGCATAAGGTTATGCAACAAGGGGGAGATGGGAATGTTGCAAGTTGTTATGCTGCAAGGGGAGGGAAATGTTGCAAGATGTTATGCAACAAGGGGAGGGCAATTTTGCAAGATGTTATGCAACAAAGGGGTGTTGCAAGATCAACAAGGGGTTATGCAACTTGGAGGCGGAGTTATCCCCCAAGAGAAAGAGAGAGGAGAAGGAGAAAGAGAGAAAGAGAGGAGGAGAGGTGTTCGCCTGGCAAGAGCTAAGCGCATATGAAGACCAGCCGAGCGGCCGTTGTCTTAATATGTTCCTAATCAGCCAGCTGGCTTAATCAGCCATTTGGCTTATCTGGCTGAGTTGCCAGATTGCGCTAGTTATTTAATTAAAGCATATATTCTGGCTTAATCAGCCAGTTGGCTTAGAAGGCTGAGTTGTCAGTTTGCGCTATTTATGTAATTAAAGCATATATTCTGGCTTAACCCGCCAGTTGGCTTAGAAGGCTGAGTTGGCAGTTTGCATTATTTATTTAATTAAAGCATATATTCTGGCTTAATCCACCAGTTGGATTAGAAGGCCTAACCAGCCATTTGGTATAATTAAATAATAATAATAATAACGTTTATACAGTGCCCGCGAAAAGTATCCGATCACCCTTGAAATTTGTATTTTTTACATAAAAAACAATGTTTAAATGTATACTAACCTTATATTAGTATTTTGTCATCTGTCCTTTGGTTTGGATGACTTGTTCTAGACGTTTTGGCATGGATTTAATCAAGTTTTGACAAACTTCCACTGATATTTCCTTGCACCATACCTTTTTGATGGCTTCTTGTAATTTTTCGACTGAGCCAGTGTCGTGGCATTCAACCTTATTTTTTATTATTAGCCACATATTTTCTATCGGATTGAGATCTGGACTATTACCAGGCCAATCCAAAATATCAAATTTATTGTCAGTAATCCATTTTGTCACTATTTTGGCCCTGTGACATGGTGCACCATCTTGCATGTATGTTTTTGTCCTTTGGATTGCCATTGCCATTGGAAGTTTATCCTGTAGCATTGCTAAATACCGTGCACCATTCATAGTTGTGTTCTTCGGAAGAAAATATAGGTTTCCACGCCCATAGTAACCGAAACAACCCCAAACCATCACACTTGGAGGGTGTTTCATTGTCTTTAGGGTGTATTTAGGGTCCATCCTATTTGAGCCAATGGGCCGGCGAACCTTTTTTGGACAACTTCTGAATGTCAAAAATGTCGACTCATCACTAAATAAAACCTTCTTCCAGTCATCAACAGTCCAATGAATATATTTTTTACAAAATGCGACACGTTTTTTACGCATTTTTTCATTAATGAACGGTTTCTTAGCAGCATGGCGAGATGGTAATCCGAGTTCTTTTTGGAGCCGCTCCTGGATAGTTCGTTCAGAAACACCAGATAACAAATTATTCATATTAAATTTTATTTCTTTCGCAGTTATTGTTGGGTTTTTCAATACTAAACGTTTCATAAGTTTGTCTGTTCGTGAATTTGTTTTTCTCGGTCTGCCAGATCGTTTTTTAGGGACTGGCGTGGTTAGGCCGGCATTGTTCTTAGCCCGTGAAACCCATAAATTAACGGTACTTTGGGATATGTTTAATTCCTTAGCTATCTGTCTCTGTGATTTCCCACATGTATGCAAAGCAACAATAGCACCTCGACAATCACTCTTAAGTTGTTTTTTAGCACACATTATATATAAATTTTATTTACACCACTTTCTGTAAAAAATAACAAAATATCAATAAATTTACACAAACAGTGAAATCTGACAACTTTGAGACACAGCCACCCGCAACGAAGGCTACCAGAACACTAATTTGAGAATGCGTTGGATAGCTCTCATATCAGCGAGCAACCTCAAAGTTACCAGATGTCGCTAGAACAAATAGAAAGTGAATTATGTGTCTCTGAATATCAAGGGAAAATATTGTATTTTCTTGAGTGATCGGATACTTTTCGCGGGCACTGTATATACAACCAAAAGAATTAAATGAAACACCACCACATCACTGTTTATTTAGACGAATTATTGGATTGGCATAATCCGTCAGCTGGCTTAACCCGCCAGTTGACTTAGAAGACCTAACGAGCCATTTGGTATATTTAAATAATAACAATAACATTTATATATATGCAACCAAAAGAATTAAATAAAACACCATCACATCACTCTGTTTATTTAGACAAATTATTGAATCCAATTTCACGAAATATATTGAAAATAAATATACATTCCTATACAAGCGAAGGAATATATGCAATAAAAAATAATAATAGCATAAGAACTACGAACGAGGAGTGTATATATATATATATATATATATATAATAAAAAAATAATAATATACAAACCCGGACCTATCCAAATTGTTCATTCTAATGAAGGTCAAAAAACGTGCCACTCCACCTTAGACCTACATTTTAACGTTGAATCCGAACCACGTCTAAAATAAAATGTTAAAACACTACTTAACACGATAAAATCTAATTTCAGAATAAAAAAAAATTTAAACAGCCTAACCATACAAAATATCACTCGGGAGCGGAATAAAACGGTTTACCGAGAATAACAGAATCACCTTGCGAAAATAATATTTATCATTTACTACAGAAATGCTCATTCCGTCGAAGGTCAAGCTTTTCACCCCGTCCTAGACCTAGAGTTTAACGGGGAATACTACTACAATAGATCTAATTGGCCTGGTGAAGTAGTGAGTTGATTTCTTTCTCTCCATCTCTCAGGTACACCCGGATCATCGGGGATCTTCCTTTCTATTCCATGGAATTTTAGATCCTCCCCTTTTCCGTACCGTAACAGTTGAATTTTATCAGTGTTAAACTTCATATAAAAACTATGCAACATCTCCTAAAACTTACTACATCATTACCCCTAGCCTGTCCTTCATGCATTAAAAAAGTTCTACATTATCGGCAGCCTTTGTTTAGCATCAAAAGAATTTACGAAAACAATTTCTCTATTTCAATTGAACAAATTTTTATCTTTTTATAGCAAATTTTGCTTACTTTGAAGTCTCACCCAATTTATATACGGCAAGCATAATAAACTTAAACAGTCCGAATTTGACCCAGTATAAATTAGTGTCTTTAACGATCATTTTTCGACTTTAAACCTTTAAATTAACTTCAAATTATAAGGCGAACTAAAACTACAAAGCGATGCCTGTAAATTCATTATTTACATCCAGTCAAAAAATAATCTTAAAAACTGGACTAGATTCTGGAAAATTTTGCTACTTCTTTATTGAATCTCTTAGAATGCTCTACTATATATATATATATATATATATATTATATATATATATATATATATATATATTATTACCTAAAAATGCGTCACCATACGTTCAAACGTTTTAAACCTTACCGTATAAAAATCAACGCGAAAAGGAAAGAAACAACTCTCGAATCCCGATTCTAATTTGACTCCACATTATTACGGCTTCGACAAGACGATTAGAGAAATTTTGAGTCAAAACGGTTTGGAAATCTAGTCTCCAACGAGAAGAAGAAAAAAGGTGACCGCGAAAATTATGAAAATGTTTGCTATGAGAAGAAATTTTGAAAATGATGGGCGCCATCTTGAAAAACTGTTACAATGATTTGTTGAGGAATGAGAATCGAAATTTGCTTGCAAATGGGTTAACACATTGCATCTTGCTATTTAAATAATCGAACCAGAATATTTATTAATGCTATAATACGGGTAGCAACAATTTTGACCGAAATATAAGGCGACGTGGGAAAGCCCTTATATTTATATAAAGGAACACCGCGTAGCTACCAAAATATTGTTTAATTTCTTTAAGGGTCCATTCCTTCATTATTATATTTCATTATTTACTCTACTTTCTATTAATTTTCTCTCTGTCTTTCATTTATCGTTCTCTTTACTCTCGTTCCGCTGTGCTTTATAAATACGGGTATTACGTGACCGAGTTTGAGGCGCCATTATGATTCGAACAATGCAAAGGAGACCGGGGGATTGATTATACACTAATTACACTTTACTAACTTTTATTTATGCCGATACGCTTTTAGATAAGCGGGGTAATGCGAGGGGGTGGGTGGAGTAACGTTAACATTTTAAGTCGGAGAGAGACGTAATACTATTCTAAATTTACAACTACATCGTAACACACAAAAACACCTTCTTAAGCCCAAGGCCGTCTGATGATTGAAGGGCATCTCTGCCCAGACAATCGTTTTCACGAGCTAAACACATCTTTATTCACACTCCGTCTAATTCTGCGTATTGTCAAAAACATTTAAAAACGTAGAATATTGGGATATATCCAACATTAAAGAATTATGAAATGTTTCGATATATATATAAAAGATCTACTAAGTCCTTTTTCATCCGGTAGTTAAAAGAGTACATTCATTTTCACCTGTTCAGTCTCATTTGTTTAAGGTTCAAAATTGAGTGTCAAACGTGTTGCAAGAGAGCATTTCCCTCCTCCACCAGGCGGTCATGTGTGGTGGAGAGCGAAGAGAGCAACTCGTTCCTCCACCAAGACAGGTCTAGAGGCGGGACCACCTGCTTGATAATTTCGTTCGTAATATTGCCTTTGGTCGCGCTGAGAGACACTGACTGAATCGCAAAGTGGCGGTTTGGCGGGAGGGACCCGCGAATGTAAACACCTCCAAGTCGCGGTTAACTCCATGCCACGATCACGGATAAGTGCATCATGGTAACAATTAGTAGGTCATGTTAACTCAATTGACGACAGTGAATCACGGTTAACTGCATGAATAAAATGTGTGTATACCACGATGCGTTTCCGCGTGTCGGTCTCTTTTCACACGGAAGTCACGCTGGTGGTCCCTCCTCTAGACCCGGTTTGGTGGAGGAGCGAGTTGCTCTCTTGCGCTCTCCGCCACACATGACCGCTTGGTGGAGGAGCGAGTTGCTCACTCGCGCTCTCCACCGCACATAGTCATATACACCCGGCTCATCTGGCCTAATATGCAGTCTAATTTCTTCATTTCTACCATATCTCAAGAGCTGAAATTTCTCGGTGTTAAATGCCCTATTGTTGTCTTCTATCCATTTGTTAGTGTCCCCCTCTGATCGGCTTCTCTTCACACGGAGGTCACGCTGGTGGTCCCCGCCTGTAGACCCGTCTTGGTGGAGGTACGAGTTGCTCTCTTGCGCTCTCCGCCACAGATGACCGCTTGGTGGAGAGCTAGTTGCTCTCTCGCGCTCTCCACCGTCACATAGTCATGTACACCCGGCTCATCTGGCCTAATATGCAGTCTAATTTCTTCATTTCTACCATACCTCAAGAGTTGAAACATCTCGGTGTTAAATGCCTTATTGCTGTCTTCTGACCCTTTGTTAATGTCCCCCTCCGCTGTCCTCTCTTCACACGGGGTTCAAGCAGGTGGTCCCGCCTCTAAACTCGTCTTGGTAGAGGAACGAGTTGCTCTCTTGTGCTCTCCGCCACACATGACCGCCTGGTGGAGGATGGAAATGCTCTCCTGCAACACGTTTAACACTCAATTTTGAACCTTAAACAAATGAGACTGAACAAGTGAAAATGAATGTATCTATTCTTTTAACTACCGGATGAAAAAGGAATCAGTAGTTCTTATATATATATATATATATATATATATATATATAATATATCGAAGCATTTCATAA
Source organism: Bathynomus jamesi (assembly GCA_023014485.1). Taxonomy (NCBI): domain Eukaryota; kingdom Metazoa; phylum Arthropoda; class Malacostraca; order Isopoda; family Cirolanidae; genus Bathynomus; species Bathynomus jamesi. Next base: position 377,032 of record JAJOZX010001380.1, on the reverse strand, counting down.
TTCTTTACTGTTGGATAGATCCCAATATTCTACGTTTTTAAATGTTTTTGACAATACGCACAATTAGACGGAGTGTGAATAAAAATGTGTTTAGCTCGTGAAAACGATTGTCTGGGCAGAAATGCCCTTCAGTCATCGGACGGCCTTGGGCTTAAGAAGGTGTTTTTGTGTGTTACGATGTAGTTGTAAATTTAGAATAGTATTACGTCTCTCTCCGACTTAAAATGTTAACGTTACTCCCCCCACCCCATCGCATTACCCCGCTTATCTAAAAGCGTATCGGCATAAATAAAAGGTAGTAAAGTGTAATTAGTGTATAATCAATCCTCCGGTCCCCTTTGCATTGTTTGGATCATAATGGCGCCTCAAACTCGGTCACGTGCTACCCGTATTTATAAAGCACAGCGGAACGAGAGTAAAGAGAACGATAAATGAAAGATAGAGAGAAAATGAATAGAAAGTAGAGTAAATAATGAAATATAATAATGAAGGAATGGGCCCTTAAAGAAATTAAACACAACATTTTGGTGGCTACGCGGTGTTCCTTTATTAAAATATAAGGCTTTCCCACGCCGCCTTATATTTCGGTCAAAATTGTTGCTACCCGTATTATAGCATTAATAAATATTCTGGTTCGATTATTTAAATAGCAAGATGCAATGTGTTAACCCATTTGTAAGCAAATTTCGATTCTCATTCCTTAACAAATCATTGTAACTGTTTTTCAAGATGGCGCCCATCATTTTCAAAATTTCTTCTCATAGCTAGCATTTTCCTATTTTTCGCGGTCAATTTTTTTTCTCTTCTCGTTGGAGTCTAGATTTCCAAACCGTTTTGACTCAAAATTTCTCTAATCGTCTTGTCGAAGCGTAATAATGTGGAGTCAAAATTAGAGTCTGGATTCTAGAGTTGTTTGTTTCCTTTTCGAGTTGATTTTTATACGGTAAGGTTTAAAATGTTTGAGCGTATGGTGACGCATTTTTAGGTAATAATAATATATATATATATATATATATATATATATATATATATATATATATTATATATATATATAATATATAACACAGTAGAGCATTCTAACAGATTCAATAAAGAAGTAGCAAAATTTTCCAGAATCTAGTCGAGTTTTTAAGATTATTTTTTGACTGGATGTAAATAATGGATTTACAGGCATCGCTTTGTATGATAGTTTTAGTTCGCTAATAATTTTAAGTTAATTTAAAGGTTTAAAGTCGAAAAATAATCGTTGAAGACACTAATTTATACTGGGTCAAATTCGGACTGTTTTAGTTTATTATGCTTGATGTATATAAATTGTGAGACTTCAAAATAAGCAAAATTTGTTGTAAAAAGATAAAAATTTGTTCAATTGAAATAGAGAAATTGTTTTCGTAAATTCGTTTGATGAATTAATTTGTTTTTTACTTTATATATACAGTGGAACCTTGCTTAACGAGCATAATTCGTTCCCGAATTGTGCTCGTTATGCAAAATGCTCGTTAAGCAAGGCAATTTTTTCCATAGGAATCAATGTAAAATATGATAATGCGTTCCATGCTTAAAAAATACTTAAAATAATATTTATAATGATATTTAAAGGCGTTTTTTAAAATTATTATTGCATGAAATGAAAAGATTATTAATAAAAATTAACCAAAAGAGAATGTAAATAATTAGTAAACGGTGAAATTTATAAATAACTTACGAAGAGAGAAGGTGCTCCTGACGCACGCAAAGGAAATGGAGAGAGACAGGGGAGGAGGAGAGGGTTATTGAGGGGAAGGAGGAGAATCGTCTTCGTTCAATGCAATAACATTCTCGACGAGCTCACAGTCACTAGCTTTAAATTTTTTAGAGGCACTTTCACTTTCTTTTGGATCCTTTTTCACGAGGAAACTGTCTAGAGACATTTGTTTTTGTCTACGCTTTAAATTTTGACGAAATATTTTGCTCTTTAAGCAAAGTGTCGCTCGTTATGCAAGGTAATTTTCCCCCATTCTTTTGGCTCGTTATACGAATTTCTCGTTATACGAGGCACTCGTTAAGCAAGGTTCCACTGTATATTCATCAATTTTTATATTTTTATAGGTGAGCTGATTCTTGTTTATTTTTTTTTCTTTCTTTCATTTTCAGGACAATTCCGAGTGATGTTTTGTATTGTTAGGCTGTTTAAATTTTTTTTATCATCCTGAAATTAGATTTTATTGTGTTAAGGAGTGTTTAACATTTTATTTTAGATGTGGTTCGGATTTGACCTTCGCCGGAATGAACAATCAGGGGGGATGCTAAACAAAGGCTGCCGATAAAGTAGAACTTTTTTAATGCATGAAGGACGGACTAGGGATAATGATGTAGTAAGTTTTAGGAGATGTTGCATAGTTTTTATATGAAGTTTAACACTGATAAAATTCAACTGTTACGGTACGGAAAAGGGGAGGATCTAAAATTCCATGGAATAGAAAGGAAGATCCCCGATGATCCGGGTGTACCTGAGAGATGGAGAGTAAAATAAATCAACTCACTATTTCACCAGGCCAATTACATCTATTGTAGTAGTATTCCCGGTTAAACTCTAGGTCTAGGACGGGGTGAAAAGCTTGACCTTCGACGGAATGAGCATTTCTGTAGTAAATGATAAATATTATTTTCGCAAGGTGATTCTGTTATTCTCGGTAAACCGTCTTATTCCGCTCCCGAGTGATATTTTGTATGGTTAGGCTGTTTAAATTTTTTTTTATTCTGAAATTAGATTTTATTGTGTTAAGGAGTGTTTTAACATTTTATTTTAGACGTGGTTCGGATTCAACGTTAAATGTAGGTCTAAGGTGGAGTAGCACGTTTGACCTTCATTAGAATGAACAATTTGGATAGGTCCGGGTTTGTATATTATTATTTTTTTATTATATATATACTCCTCGTTCGTAGTTCTTATGCTATTATTATTTTTTATTGCATATATTCCTTCGCTTGTATAGGAATGTATATTTATTTTAAATATATATATATTTCGTGAAATTGGATCCAATAATTTGTCTAAATAAACAGTGATGTGATGGTGTTTTATTTAATTCTTTCGGATGTGTATATATAAACGTTATTATTATTATTTAATTATACCAAATGGCTGGTTACGCCTTCTAAGTCAACTGGCGGGTTATGCCAACTGGCGGTTTAAGTCAGCTGACGGGGACAAACACACACGAATGCACGTACACCTCCAACTAGGATTATGCCAATCCAATAATTCGTCTAAATAAACTGAGTGATGTGGTGGTGCTTTATTTAATTCTTTTGGTTGTATATATAAACGTTATTATTATTATTTAATTATACCAAATGGCTGGTTAGGCCTTCTAAGCCAACTGGCGGATTAAGCCAGAATATATGCTTTAATTAACTAAATAGTGTAAACTGGCAACTCAGCCTTCTAAGCCAACTGGCGGATTAAGCCAGAATATATGCTTTCATTAAATAAATAGCGCAATCTGGCAACGCAGCCAGATACGCCAAATGGCTGATTAAGCCAGCTGTCTGATTAGGAACATATTAAGACAACGGCCGCTCGGCTGAAGTCTTAATATGCGCTTGGCTCTTGCCAGGCGAACACCTCTCCTCCTCTCTCTCTCCCCTTCTCCTCCCTCTTTTTCTTGGGGGATAACTCCCCCACCAAGTTGCATAACCCCTTGTTACTCTTGCAACATTCCCCTCCCCATTTCTTGCATAACATCTTGCAACATTCCACTCCCCTTGTCGCAGAACAACTTGATACATTCCCCTCCCCTTGTCGCATAAACTTGCAACATTCCCTCTCCCCTTTTTCATAGCAACTTGCAACCTTCCCCCTTGTTGCATAACCTTATGCAACGTTTCCTTTGTAACACTGATCAGTATTTGCAATTGCATTGCACTCTCCCATTTTGCGCCCATTCTACTGACGCCTTTTAGACTTCTTTTGGAGGAATCAGTGAAAAGTCTCCACTGATTTGGGTCATAGACTGCAGCGCCTAGCTTAAGTATTAGTTCCGAAACTGCCTGTGCGATTAATCGAAAATGTCGATTCGGGTCGATTCAGTAAAAGAATCGAAACCCGACCCGACTTAAAAATTTCGATTCTTCGATTCGCTAACTTTAACCTGTCGAGACGATAAACTGGCACTACCCCAGAACCATGAAATGTCGAAACCGGAATAACAATTGAATATATATATATATATATATATATATATATATATATTCAATTGTTATTCCACGGTTTCGACAGAACCATGGAATGTCGAAACCGTGGAATAACAATTGAATATATATATATATATATATATATATATATATATATATATATATAATATATATTTAACTGCAATGACCACGCAGTATATTAATGTATAGAAACGACGTAAGTATAGAGGACTGTAGGGTGTGTCGAATTTTTCAACTTTCAAACTCCAAATATGAGGGGTGCTAAAACGTTGCAGCATGACTTAGGAATTCTAAAGATAGTTTTGTTAATTTAATATAATTTAGTTTTGCTTGGTAAGAAGCTACATAAAAATAGACTTTTTACTTTTTTGTGGAATTATATAATAATTATTATATTAATAATTATATATGCTGTATATATAATGCACTGCTGTTTTTGCTTATTTCACAGGTTGAAACATATTCATCAGTGTGCTGAAGATTACTTGTCCGTCAGTGCTACCATCCTAACCAGTGGGAATTGACCTACAATGGCTTCTAAAAGGAGGACAAGACTGGGGACATTCACACATATGAGCAACCTAATTGGAACTGGTAGAGAGTTGTTGCCCTCTGAACTCCCAACTCTGCGAGACGTTCTGAAATATGGGCTACTGCTAAGAGAACAAAGTGGTGAGGATGTGAGAAACTACCCAGCAGCCAGTCTTGCAAAGGACATTTACCCGAAGGTGCTTGAAAAGTGGGAACGAGCAAACAGTTCTTCTGTAGCCCCCGTTGTAAATTCACGAGTCACAATCTTAAATAAGACCCAAGAGAGCTGGGAGCAGGCCAAAAACATATCTCTTGGGAGAGGAAAGCTACATGTCAAAGAGGCTTTCATTGCAAAACTTGACAAGCTTTTTGACATCCTCAGTTGCAAGTGTAAAATTGTTCTCTGCTCTGAATTTGGCTTCCTTGCAGATGCTGGTTGCAAAACGAAACTCACATTAACTGTACATGCCCTAGGGAGATGAAGATCCTGTGAAGGAACTTGCTTCATTAAAGGTCAGAGAGACAAGTCTGGTTCTATTGGACCACATCAGATTGGCTTGCCAGATCAATCTGAGCAGAACAGACAAGTCAAAAAGCAGAAGCAGCAAGAAGACGAAAGAAGAAGGCTTGCTGAATATAAGCAGACAAGTAAGCAGGATGTTTCAATGCCATCAAATGAAATAATTTTCTCTGATGATGAAAATGAAGAACAAATAGCTGATGCTCAAGATGAAAAGGATGGAAGTTATGAAGTGACATTAGAAATACCAAGCACGTCTTCAACTTCCAATAAAAAGCCAGAGTACAACACATTAGAAATACCTAATGTTGCTATGCATAGCATCAGATATGGTGTTGGCCTGCGTGCCACAGCTGCCATCACCACTGCTGCCTTTATGGATGCTGGCTTGATCACTGAAGAAGAAAAGAGACTTGTAGTTGATCACAATAAAGTCAAGAGGGCCCAAGAAAAAGTTATGAGATCCCTGGATCAGGAATTTGATGATCTTTGTAAGAAGGGTGAAATTGACTGCATCTTCTTTGACGGCCGTCAAGATACAACTAAAGTTATGCTGAAAGCAGACAATTCAGATCGTCAGTTCCCCAGCATCATCAAAGAAGAGCATTATTCTGTGTGCAGTGAACCAGGTGGAAGATATCTCTACCACTTCACCCCTGAGAAAGTCTCAACGAGAAAAAAACCTGCTGAAGTTATTGCTGATAATCTTGTAGATTTCATGAAGAAGAAGGGCATTGATAAAAGCCTGCAGGCCATTGGAGGTGATTCTACAAATGTTAACACTGGCTGGGAGGGTGGTTCCATGCATTGGGTAGAGGTCAAGCTTTGCCGTAAGCTGATCTGGTTGGTCTGTGCCCTCCACACTAACGAGTTACCCCTGCGACACTTGATCACAGCACTGGATGGGAAGACCTTGTCTAACAACAAGTGGACAGGTAACATTGGCAAGATGCTAGACACTGTAACCGAACTTGAAATTGATCCTTCATTCACCAAACTCTCAATTGGAGAGCCTCTTACTTCACTGAGTGACAATGTCGTAAAGGATCTCTCTACTGATCAAGCGTACGGGTATAGGATCACACAGGCCATAAGGACAGGAGAACTTCCCACAGATCTGGCCCTTCTTGAAATTGGTCCAGTGAGCCATTCAAGGTGGTTGACAACAGCAAACAGGCTTTGTCGCATATGGGTTTCAAAACATGGCCTTAAAGGCAAAACCCTCAACAACTTAAGACTGATAGTGGAATACATTGTTGTTGTGTACTACCCTGTTGGTTCAACATCAACGTAAAACACTCTTGGGTGGAAGGCCCACGCCACATCTTGTTTCAGCTGCGGCTAGTTAGGCTGCAAAAGAAGGCTGTAGTGGATGCTGTTTTGCCAACCATCAAGCGCTCAGCATGGTATGCATTCAGCGAAATGATAATCCAGACACTCTTGTGCTCAGATGACAGTGAGGAGAGGAGAGCTGGTGTCCAAAAGATTGTTGACATGAGGGTGGAGATGATGACACACTTGGAGATCTTTCTGTACGTCCCCAGGAAGACACCTTCCATCAACCCCAGTGCTTCTTCCGTGTTGGAGCTGACAGACTGGTCTGACGGGTATTTGAACCTCCTTTGACATGTAAACTGACTACAGCGGAAGTAAAGAAGTTCTTTGAAAGCCTATGCAAGTTCCACAGTGGCCCTGTCATGCTCAGTCAATAGAGAGGTGTGTGAAACAAGTCAGAGGCAGCAGGCAGGGTGTATACACATGAGAAACGTGAGGGCTATATCAGAGGCCAAGAAGCAAGTCGGCGGCTGATGTCCAAGAACGAATCAAAGCAAGACTTGATGAAACTTGTTGTTTAAATATTTTTTTTTACTGATATCATTACTTTCTAATGTTGTTTTATGATTACAAGGATATGTTTTATGATTACTAGGATATGTTTTATGCAGAGAAACTAAAATTTTTTATCGCATTACCTGACATTTTGAGAAGCTAAAATTAATAAATGTTGTTTTCCGAGAGCAATTTATGTGCTTTTTAATCAAACGTAGATTTACCAAGCTAAGTGTTGAGCAATCACAAAAATAATAGCAGATTTGAATTCTTCACATCCAAAACATATTTTTAAAACCCCTCAGTGAAGGAATTGGTAAAAATTAATTTTCACCTCCCAAATTGACACACCCTAATAGAGGAGTGTTCTGCACACGAGGAAGAGAAATAACGAACAAATAATATATATATATATATATATATATATAATATATATATATATATATGTCGTTTCTATTCATATATATATATATATATATAATAATAATAACGTTATAAAAATAGTTGGATATTTGTGAGATTACGTTTTTATAAAGATCTGAGTGCGCTCAATGCGCATGGTCAGCTTTTGATTTTGTGATGTCACAGAATCACGTACGCGCGCCTTACAAGTTTGGACCAGTTCTTTGGGTTCAGTTGTTTATTACGCTTTTCAGTATGTTGTTGCTGGTGCATGTATGTTGTTCTGTTGGTGCTGGTACATGTAAATTGTAAAGTATAGGTGAGTGTAGTGCACAGTCGCAGTTGCAGTCGAATCAAATCGAATCGAGAATCGAAAACAAGTGGCCGAATCGAATCGAATCGAAATGAAAATATCCGAATCGCACACCCTTATCCGAAACATTGTTGCAATGTACCAGTGAATTTTTTGAGAAAAATATTGGATGAATTCTTTTTCTCGATTTCTCTACCAGTAAAATGACGTCCCGGGAGAAAGCAAGTTCTTTGCACGAAGTTTGGATCCCAAAATCTCTGAAGAATCCTTCGGGAGACACAAATCTCCTACCAAATCATTAAGTTCACTTTGTGTAAACAATTGGGGTTCACCAGATGTTTCGGTTTGAAAACAATCAATATCATCGTTTCCATCGTCATCAGACATCGAATCAGATGAAGTTATATCAAGAGTATTTGGTTTAGTAGGTACAGGTATACTAGGTCCATGAGCAACAGGTCTTATAGCAGACTGAAAGTTTGGATAAGAAATTTCCTTTTTATTTTTAGTATTGTAGCCTTGCACGTTACATGACCAAAAATAGCAGTCATTGCTGTAATTTCTAGGCTCACGCCAGACCATTGGAATCCCAAAAGATAAAGAATCCTTTTTACCTTTACTCCACAGTCTAAGTTGTTCAACACAAACGCTGCAAACTTTATGTGGAACCCATGATTTGTCTTGATCTCCAAGTTTCATTCCGAAGTATGCATAGTATGCTTTCTTGAAGTCTCTAATATCTCGCCTTTGTTTTTTCACAGTAAATTTTCCACAAATATAACAAAAAATGTTTGGGCTATTTATACATCCTCTGGTTGCCATAGCGACAAATGAACAAATTTCAAAAGAGAAATATAGTCACAGCGCACCTTTGAATAATAACCTCGCACGTACTAGACAGACTGACTCATCTCATGGCTTGTCAATCACTTATATACTAGCGGTGCGTTTCTCGAATGTTCTAGAAGACGCTATGACGTCACTTCTGATCTGGAAGCATTTATAGGCAGTAATTTTTAATCAGAATTTAATTGAGTCAATTTTAATGGAAATTACTTACATATTTAATATGAAATATGACATTTTGTGAAAAATCTCTACGTGATGGCGAAAAATGAATATTATTTTCGGAATCTGCGTGCAAAAATTACTATGTAAGTGATAAAATATTTCGGACAACAAAACCATCGCAAGCCTGTGTTATCACTTCAACGCAGATGCTGACATGATTTTCTTGGTCACTATTTCCCTCATAATTTTAGGATAAATATATTCAATCGACCTATCAAATTAGCAGGAAGTCGAAACTTGGTACACTTGTAAACTGAACCCTACTGATGAATATATTAAAAGTCCCAACAAATCCAAGTTGTGCTCCAGCCACCATCTTGGAAAATGGCGGCCGAATTTCGGTTTTTTGGAAATAACTTCAGACCCGTAAAAGATACGAACATTTACCAAGAGAGCAAAATCATTCTACATAAAAAGGCAAACATTTTCTGTTCCTAACTTTGTTTTGTACGATGAAAAATAAAAAGGTTACGCAAAATACAAAATTCCTTTATTCTATGAATCAGTGCAGACATGACGTTTAAACTTGGTTAATGGGTAGAAATTCGAATATTTTGTTGCAATTTATTATTTCAGAACCATGACAGTTTGTTTTTTATAGGTAGTTTGGTAAAAAAGTAAAGCACAACAGAAAGAGCTAGAGAAAAATACTGTAATGTAATTTTTTTGATGACGGGTAGGAGCTAAGTTATCGGTTTGGAGTAACATTATTTAAAAGTTATTTTATTCCTTCATTAGACATCTAAGTATTGAAAATGGAAATAATTATGAATGCTATTCTCAATACATACATTACTAATATATTTTATGTAAAATATAACATGCATTTTTCCTTATCTTGTATACTGAAGAAAAATGTAACATAGGAAGAATTTTCATGTATTGATGATGACCATGATGTTCAGACAGGTTTTATGGATTGAACATAAAATAACATCTTATTGAATGGTCACAGTAATCCTTAGACACTTGGGAACATCACTATAGCTAACTATAATCATCTGTTGTTACCTAAAATGAAAATGTAGTAATCTAAGTCTTGGAGTGCAACGCAGTAATACAGTATATAGCTTTAACACTAAGGCACTGTGTGACATCTCTAATGTTGAATAAAGTCATCTAACATGAGCTAGGAAATAAAATGTAATTGTGTCTCCCTGTTTTAAGTATAATTTTCTAATTACTACGCAAAAATAAGCTAGATTGTACATTTATTGCATTATGTGTAGTGTCATATTGCAACACACTCAGTTATCAGTTGTCTAGTAGCGTTTCAACATAAGAGTTCTCGCAGGTAGTTCCTTCACATCCTCCACACATCGCTGAGCACAGCAAACCAAACTGTATGCACTTGCATCTCTTGGTGCATCCTAGCTTGCAGTTACATGAAATGAGGTTAAGAAGTTGTGATGGAGCGGCTTCCTTGGTAGTAGGGACAGGCCTCAGTGATTTCCCTGTCATGGACCATCCCCACTCTGTTGGCTCCAGGCAGTTTCCTAACCATTCTTGGACCTGCAAGTACACTCTGTATGAGTGTTGCTCTGCTGCTGCACTGGTCGGAGGTAGGGATGCTAGTTGAAAAGATGTATCTAACTTCTTTTTTGCTACTATGCGATTATACATGAAGTATCTTAGCTCATCCAAGGACTTTGATTTTGATCCGTACATTTTTAAGAGGAACTTTTCCCCAGCAGCTTTGATATCTTCTTTACTGGCATCCTTTTGGTTAAATATTTTCATTTCTTCTCTCATTTCTGTATGGTTCTGTAGAAGTTGGAGACCTCTAACTTTTCCTTTTTTATACAAAGCTGATGTGGTATCGCATCCAGTCATGGCGTGAGCAGATAGCAAAACTTCACAAGCCTTCCCCATTAGGGTGGTCCACTCTTATAGGGGTGGAATTTTTTTTTGTGATTTGTTTTTATTGCTGGGTTATAACTTATGAGGATGGATGAGAAAACACCTCTGGGAAAGTTTTATTTGAATCAGTTAATTTGTAGGGGTAGCACATGACACTTGAAGTTTTGGTATAATCTGAAAATCACAGCAAAGTTAATCTTGGTGACAGTACATGACTATTAGGGTAACTAACAATTCCGAAATGAATTGACTAACAATTCCCTCTGCACCTCATTTGATCTTTGTTTTCTCGCCCAGTTGCCAGGCTGACTTCAGTGGTTGAGGAAACTGCTTCCTGTAGTTAGCAACAACTTGCAGGAGATACTGCAGTTGTTCCTCATTCCTGGTGTGGCAGCCGTTGTATTCATTAATGAGAGCAACCCCCTCTCTGCATGATCGTTCACGACAGAGAGGTTTGCGACTGATTTCTTCGCTATTTGGTAATCAGGATCACTGTCCCAATCCCGCACCTCCTTCCTCAGGTATCCCACACCTGACCCTAGAGACAACAGCAGTCTTTTTGAGTTTGCTGTTGCTAGTGACTCGATTGAAGCCCCCTCAGCAACACCTTTCCTTCTCTTCTGGCAATCAGGCTTTCCTTCAACTTCCTCCATCGCCTTCACCATTGCTGTTTTAGTCTCTTCAGACCCTCAGATCGAAATCGCGAGGCCCACCATCTCCTCCGAAAGATACAAAGATGACCGCTGAGTTTTTTAATGCCACTTCCGAAATTTTGGGGTCATGGTATTCCCGAAGACTCTGCAGAAGACTGAGGTCGCTGCGAGGCGCAGCAGCAGCTATTGGCGCTGTCATCCATGCCTGCAGGTAGATGGAAACAGCGAAGACACTGACATCCTTAAGACACTTTTGCTCTCGTGGAGTGAGGGCTGGGATTTGTCCCCTGAACAGCCACATCTTCAATGAATAGATCACCTTAGATAACCATCTGGCTTGGTGCATGGGGCCAGGTCGCTTGAAGGTGTAGTTGTCAATGCTCCCTCCCAAGAAAATGATGGACAGATCGAGGAATTCCTGATAGTCATCTCGAAAGGATTTTGAGGAGTGTTTTTCCTCAGCAAAGCGGAGAATCCAATCTCTAATGGGGGCCAAGAGTCGATGCACCTCTTCATCATCCCATCCGGTGCCGTATGTTCCTGTGTCGATGAAGGTCCATTTGCTCTGAAACCTGCTGAACAATGGAACATCAGGTCCATCGTTGGGCCATAGCAAGCAGTGAAAACTCCACCGATCATCACTTCCATGATGTGATGACGGCAGGCAAAATGGAGAAGGTCTTTCTTCAACTTCTGCTCCAACAACACACACGCTCCATTCAAACGACCAGCATTGGAGGCAGTGGTGTCGAAACACATCCCCACGACAGATTCTTCGAGGCCCCAATCAGTCAATAATTCAAAAACTGCGCTGGCTTGGTGTTCTCCTAATCCAGTTGGTATTTTGGGGACTCCAAGGAGCTGAGATTGACCCGAAAAGGAGGAAATGAGCACAGGCAGCCGATCCACATGCGCATGGTCTCTGGTGTTGAGGAGGTCTGGAATAAGTTTTCCATCCCAGTGGATGATTGCAGGATCGGACTGAAAGGAAGCTTTTAGGCTACTGCAGATCATAATCCGATGTCGTTCTCTCTGCCGTTTGATGGAGGTCCGGGTGATGTTAAAATTCATTGGGCTGTGGCCAAGGCTCAATGCAGTCTCTGCTATTATGTAGGTTGCCATCCTGTCCGTAGTGTGTGTCCGATCTAGGGCAGCAGCTAGATTTGATGTTATCACATTCTTGACTCTTTTCACCTGTTTTGGAGGTCGCTTTCCACCTTTTGCCCATTCATCTTCGGTGGAGGATGACTCGTCAGTGACTGAGGATTCTGTTGAGGACACCAATACTGCTGTACCCGACGTTGATGCACCTTCATTGACTGCCTGCAATACAATCGAAGAAAATGGACAATTAGTGTTAACGAACAACCTAATCATTGCAATCAAATGAAAGTAGGAATATGAAGAACAATCTCACCTTTCTCTTTCGCATCTCCTCCTCCATCTTCCTGTGGGCAGCTTGTTTTTCTTTTTCTGCTGTTTTTCTGTCTACTCCCACCATGCATCCCCGTCTTCCAGGCTCTCGCTGGGCCAGCAAGAAGGCCTTGTCTTCTGGGTTTTTGATTAGAGACAAGGCATCAGCATGTGCCATATCAAATAGGCTCCGAAGTGTCTCCTTGAATCCCTCTTCGTTGTACACCTAAATATAAATAATAAATATATATATAATATATATATGATAAATGTATTGACTATTGTACAGTATAATATGTCATACTCTCGAGAAACTATTTTATTTATCATTGATCATCCAACTCACCTGCTTCTGGCTCCTCCTCATTCGTCCTTTTTTTATTTGATCCAATCTTGGTGAAGGTCCAAGATTTTTTGGATTCCTTTGTATTTTTCCCTTGTCGGGATTCGAGCTTTGTTCCAAAATATTTCAAGTTGACCCCACACTACTTGAGCACTTTCCTTCAACTCCTTCTTGAGATTAGTGTGGTGATGAAGGAAGCATGACAATACTTCTCCACGTGATGGTAATTTGCTTCCAAGAAGCTTGTCCTTCACTTTATCTCCTTCAAGGAGATAAAAGCAAGAGCTTCGAACTTGAGTCATCATATATCCAACCACTAAACACAACCAATGAACACTACACCAATAATCTGTCAAGGAAAAGATGTATTACTGGAACTGGAACATAATATACAAGTAAATCTACTAGGTAGTGCAAAAGTGCAAAAATGAAGTACTGTCTGCTACCCCTAAAAAATGATTGATTTGGGAAAAAATTGGCCAGAGGTGTTTTCTCATTCATCCTCACAAGTTACCGCCCGGCAATAACAAAAAATCAAAACTTCAATTTTATGGACCACCCTATTCTCCCATGTTTTTTTTCTCACTTTGGATGCTGAAAATACGGGGTGTGCCGTTTGATTTCCCTGGTTTGAGAAACCAAATTTCAAAGTCTTCATGGGCTAGAGCAGTTAGAAGCACTAGAAGATCCGTATCCTGGCCAACAACTACTGTTTGATTTTTGTGTTTAGCTTGATCTAGAGCAGCCTTAACAATAACAGTATCTGCATCACTCTCCGCCTGAACGACAGAATAACCTTTGATCTTCATACTAGACACAAGAGATGCAATCAGGGCCCGTTTGTTGTTTCTGTTAGCAAGAAAATCTGATTGTGGTATAGTGGTTGGTGTATTCTCATTAAATATGATATCTCTATCACTTAGAAAGTTAGATGTCTTTATTTCTGAACGAAGAACTCTGTTGGCTTGTGAAGTTGATTGTTCTGAAGGTTCCTTATTGACAGCAGCTATACTGTGCTTTCTTGTGTAGTTTCTCCGACAGATTTTGTGTACTGGTACACTCTTCAGTTCCTGAAATGTCTTGTATTTATCATCTCCTCTATCTTTGCTTGCTTGAATCAGAGTCTTGATCCCTCTTTCCACATCGATCTCTTCTGCACATATCAAGCACTTCATCTTGACTCATCAATAGCGTCCATTACCTGAAAAGAAAAGAAAAATATTAGTTCGTCTGTCATTCACTTTGAACTATTACTTCGGTATATTAACTCATAACCTCCGATTGAGTGAATAAATGTTACAGATGAATCTGTAGATATAATCATAATTAAGAGTATTTATTAGAAGTAGAATATAGGAAATTAGGGACAGAGTTGCCCATATCTGCTAGAAACAAGAAAATGTATTGGTATAAATATTTAGAAAACCAGGTACTGTCACAATTTATAATGACTTCTAGATTATTATCATAATATTTCAGTGTTTGTAAATCTTAAGTGTTTGTGTAAATAACCACCAAAGGTTTTTCTATGTTCACTGATAATACAATATGATTGTATATTTCACCAGACACAATTACACGCTTCACAAAACACAGATAAACCGTTACTGACAAGGCAGAAACAGCAATGTCCTGTTGCCAGTTTGAAAAAATTTATTAAAAAAATTTATTTTTAAATTTAAAGAAAAAAAAATTAATTAGTTATTTAAAATATATAAAGACATAGAAAATTTATACTAAGTATATTTTAGAAGTTAAAAAACTAGAATATTTAATTACATTTAATTCTAAGATACAAAATATACATTTACAAGTTATTTTAATTTACGAAGGCAAATTTTATTAATAAAGTTTCTTATTTTAACATATTTTTTTTTATCTGTAGATTTGTTAAACACTATCAAGCACTTCATCTTGACTCATCAATAGCGTCCATTACCTGAAAAGAAAAGAAAAATATTAGTTCGTCTGTCATTCACTTTGAACTATTACTTCGGTATATTAACTATAACCTCCGATTGAGTGAATAAATGTCACAGATGAATCCGTAGATATAATCATAATTAAGAGTATTTATTAGAAGTAGAATATAGGAAATTAGGGACAGAGTTGCCCATATCTGCTAGAAACAAGAAAATGTATTGGTATAAATATTTAGAAAACCAGGTACTGTCACAATTTATATTTCTACTAGCTCGTTCCTGTGAAATATTTTTTCACAAAATCACCCATACAAAGTAAGAGAGGTTTCTGGAAATAGGCAGTCATAACAAAACATTTGCTTTTTTTACCTACAAACCCAGTTTGAACGTCGTGTCCGCATTGATTCATAGAATGAAAAATCTTTGGTTTTGCATAACTTTTTTATTTTTCATCGTACAAAACAAAGTTAGGAACAGAAAATGTTTGTCATTTTATGTAGAATGATATTGCTCTCTTGGTAAATTTTCGTATCTCTTACGGTTCTAAAGTTATTTCCAAACAACCGAAATTCGGCCGCCATTTTCCAAGATGGCGGCTGGAGCACAACTTGGATTTGTTGGGACTTTTAATATATTCATCAGTAGGGTTCAGTTTACAAGTGTACCAAGTTTCGACTTCCTGCTAATTTGTTAGGTCGATTTTCCTAAAATTCCTCTACTATTAATTGAGTGGTACGAGTGCAGTGCTTTTGCTTTTCCCACGACACTGCTCTCTTTCAGAAAAGGTCCTCGAAGCAAACACGAGTTATAGGACCGAGAAAAAATTACAAGAACAGTGCATTTCTTATCTAGAAAGTTGAGTGAATCACAAGAATTTGGTTTTGCTTTGCTTTGTTCCGTTTCATCGTCGCTTTGAGCCCGTGTCGCAATTCAAGTTTTTGCTGCAGAGGAAGAACCCTTCGTAATTCCTACCATTCAAGCATCTCCACAGAGCTCGCTGAGGGGCATTTATGGTTCAGGAGATGAAACTAGCATTTGTGGCGTTCGCGGGAGAGGGAGTTTTATAAAAGTGAACTCTACCCCAGCCTACCTGCTTCCCATAAAGAATGTTCATATTGTAAATCACCGGCGGAAACCCTGTAGATGAGTCAGGTAAACTCCCACGCACGAACTTCTCCCCAAAAACTTATATAAAATGTTTTTCTTTCGTTCAAGTGTTATAATGATTCGGCAGTAAATATTATCTATACATGGTTTGTGATCGCTGTATTTTTAGATAAGTTTCCCACTCAAAATCAGACTTCTCTTTCACTCATTATTTTCTTATCTTTGTTGGCTCTCTCTCCTCCTTCTCTCTCTCTCTCTCTCCCCCCCTCTCTCTCTCTCTCTCTCTCTCTCTCTAAGGAAGAAAGAGAAAAGAAAGAAATTTGTTTTTAATAGAAGAAATGATCAGAGCCCCAATATTGATCCTTGTGGTACTCCATCTTGTTTTGTAGACTCTTATTCATGGTCGTTTAATTTGATCCTTTGATACTTTTGTGTTCTAATTTTTAGGTCATAAAAACTCTCTTCTTTCTACATATTTAAGAGTACAATTTCGCAAAAAGGTTCCCACAGAAAGATGAAATTCCTCAAAAAAGCATAAAAATTTATTCTTATGACAGGCACAGCTTTCTGAACTATCTATAATAATTCCTTTAAGGCAGGGGCATACACAGCATTTATTAAAGGGGTGACACACACACACACACACACACACACAATATATATATATATATATAATATATATATATATATATATATATATATATATATATATATATATCCTTCAATCGTGTTCTGCCTATCAGGCAGGTCCAACTCATGTGTCTCGCCAAAGTATTCTATCCTGAGCTATCCTTTTCATCTCATGGTAGCTCCTGCCTGTCTTCAAATCATCCAGCAATGCTTTCATTTTCCTTCCCCTCGGCCTTCTACCTTCATATCTACCCTCTATCACTTCCTTCAACAATCCTTCTCCTCTCAACACATGTCCGAGCCATTTCTTCTGTCTTTCTCTTATCACCTTAATGAGTCTTCTTTCCTCCCTCACCTGTTGCAGTACTTCCCCATTACTTTCGTGTTCCCTCCAGCTTATCTTTAGCATTCTTCTCCAAATCCAAATTTAAAAACTTTCCAGGAGTTTCTTTTCAGTTGTTTTCAGTGTCCATGTTTCTGCTCCATACAGTACCACACTCCATATCAAGCTTTTTACTAACCTTTTCTTCACCTTTCAAGTTGAGTTTACCTGTAAGTAGTC
Source organism: Bathynomus jamesi (assembly GCA_023014485.1). NCBI lineage: Eukaryota > Metazoa > Arthropoda > Malacostraca > Isopoda > Cirolanidae > Bathynomus > Bathynomus jamesi. The sequence goes on along the minus strand of JAJOZX010001380.1, from coordinate 359,678 downwards.
TTTTCTGTCTCTCAAAAGCTACCTTACCCATGCCAATTCTAGATCTTACTTCCTTATTGCAATCTCCATTGTTGGTTAATAAACTTCCCAGATATTTAAACTGCTCAGCTTCTTCTAAGGTCCTATTTCCTATCGTTAGGTTCATTTGTGCTCCTTTCCTTCTTGCAATTTTCATTACCTTTGTCTTGGTCTCATTAATTCTCATTCCGAATTCTTCCGCCGTTATTGTCAAGCTATTGACCATTCTTTGCAGTACTTCCTCAGTACTACAAACAAATGCCTTGTCATCCGCAAACTTTACAGAGTTGACCAATTTACCTCCCACTCTGATTCCCTCTTCCAGATCTGAGAGTGCTTCTATTATCATTGCTTCTGCATAGATGTTAAATAACATGAGGGACAGGGAGCATCCTTGCCTGACCCCTCTTCCAACCAATCCAGGCTCCGATTCTCCTCCTGCAACTCTAACATTCATAGTCTGGCCAAGATATAGATTTTTTATCAGCCTACGGTCCCTCCAGTCAACATTAATATTCTTCAATATTTCCATTAGTTTCTTCCATTGGACTCTGTCAAAAGCTTTTTCAGAGTCAGTAAAACAAACAAACATTTCCTGATCATGTTCCAGCACTCTCTCCCATCATTCTCATAATATCACTAGCTTCTCTTGTTCCGCATTTTGACCTAAATCCAAACTGATCCTCTCCAATGTACTGCTCAGCTCTGTTCGTTAGTCTTCTGGTTAGTATCCTTAGTATTATTTTTGATGCATGACTGACCAAGCTTATGGTTCGAAATTCTGGACACTTGGTGGCTCTCGGTTTCTTGGGGATAGTAATCATAGAAAGACTCATAAAATCAGCAGGCCAGTCCGCACTTTCATACATGTTTCTGCACAATACATTCACCTCCTCTCCAGCATCACCTTCCAGACTCTTCAGAAGTTCTGCTGGTACATCATCTGGTCCTGGGGCCTTGCCATTTCTTAGGTCTTTTACAACCATTTCTACTTCTTTTTCCAATATGTCCGGTCCAACACAATCTACTTCCATCTCATCTGCTTCCTCCATTTCGATGTTATTAAGTTTGTTTATATATCGAGTGGACAAAAAAAGGGGAGACCTCGAACTTTGGCTGTAAAATCCAAAGTTATGGTCAGATTTCAATATTTTTTATACACCCAACAACTAAGTAAATTTCCTATAAGGTGAGCGAATTTCAAAGAAAACTAATGAAAATTACAGATTTATTGAACATTTCTTTATGCCACTGGAAATTCTCCATTTGCACTACTACTGCATTGTCGGGTCGGCAAAAAAAAAGGAGACCTTTTAAATCCTTCATATGTCGGCAAATACAGTACATAGGACCATGACATTTTAGTATGTTAGTACTAGGTAATTTTATGGTTTGTATGCCATCGTTTAGCATTTTAGCTGAGAAATTGGATTTATGGCAAATATTCCAGAAAAATCTTGCTAATCATAGGTTCAAGTTGATAATTAATTAAAGCGATTTTAACTAACGTAAGCCAACTGCAGGAGGTTTGGACAAGCTTCTCAAGAAAATCGATAAAACAGGAGATATTAAAAGAATACCAAGTAGCGGTATTAAATTTGGCCACCAAACAGTCCTGATTTAAATCCTGTCGATTACGGCCTTTGGGAAAATTTGTCAGAGAGAATTTATTGGATCAAAGTAAGAAATGGCGTTCATTTACGACAGCTTCTTCTGGAAAAGTGGGATGAGCTACCACAAGAACAAATCAATAAAGCCACGGATGAGTTCCGTCCTAGACTGAAAAAGGTTGTAAAAGTTCGTGGTAAACATATTGAGCAGGTTTTTTAACATCAAAGTAGCACCATATGTGAGTACTTTGCAACTTTTTATCTGCACATACAATGCAGTAGTAGTGTAAATGGAGAATTTCCAGTGGCATAAAGAAATGTTCAATAAATCCGTAATTTTCATTAGTTTTCTTTGAAATCCACTCACCGTATAGGAAATTTACTTACCTGTGGGGGTGTGAAAAAATATTGAAATCTGACCATAACTTTGGATTTTACAGCCAAAGTTCGAGGTCTCTTTTTTTTTTGCCCACCCAATATACTGTACATTTTATATATATATATATATATATATATATATATTGTCCAAATGCACTGTCCATATAACGTCACGTCAGCACCACGAGCTTCGAGCTGACTACGCAGGCGCCAAGCCAATCGTCGCCCAATGGTCACGGAGGTGACGGAGCCCTTCCACACTGCGACTCACGTACTAGTCATGTACCCAGAAATCGGATAATCATTGCTTTTGAATTTTGAGTTAATAACATGTCCTGGCCCTGGTATCCATAAAATAATTCAAATTCTATATGAAATCAAGATTTTTTTGTGGTGAATGTTGCAAAGTTATTGATTTTTAAAACTTTCTTTTTCAAATATCTTTAATGAAAGTAGTAATAATTTTTACAATGGAGGGGCCTGTGCCCCCCCACCATTATGTACGCCACTGCTTTAAGTGCTTTAAGGAGAGTTTGCATAGAACACATTACATTCTCATCCCTTTTCTATCCAACTCTCTAACGCAAGGGTTAACCGGTATTCTCAAATTGTCAACCGCTCAACTCCGGAACAACCTTCCTCAATCCATCTTTCCTCCTGTCTATGACCTCCAATCTTTCAAACGCAGAGTGTCCAGACATCTCGAAAACTTTGGACCTTGATTTTGGCTCTCTTCTCCCGCTTCTTATAAGGGAGGGGGCGTTTTTGCAGGCGTTCCCCCTTGGCCCTCCTTCCAGCATATGAAATGGTTGATAATATGATTTTCTTTTTAAAGTTTTATCACTGTCACCAAAATTTAAAAATACGCAAATAAAAACAGAATATTACTAATTAGAACATTTTTATGCTTTCCAGAATTTTATTTATGTAGGCGAACTTTTTTCCGATACTGTCCAACTTTCGATGTAACATTGAGTATTTCGTGGGATAAAAATCCAGCAGTTTTAGATAAACCAAGTAAACTGCAAATGGAGGTTTTGTAGAGTTTGCGCCCACAGTTCCTTTATTCGATGAAAGAATGGCTTTAACCCTTAAACCCTGCCGGGGGTACCGGTGTACCCGCGTACCCCAGTACCCCGTGTATTGCTAACGTAACTTTCATAATGGTGTAGTGATTAGGAATTACGTCTTAAGCCTTAAGAAGAACAATGGGCCAAGATTTGTCCGTGTACTTGGCAATTAACGTTGAAATTACTGAAGGATATTTTTAATGCAAATATCTTTATAATCACATACAAAAGACCATTGTCTCGAGCGAGCCACGTCGTAGCCAAAATCATAACACCGCTTCACGTTCATCAGCAAAGTTAAGCGACATTGGGTTGGACAGTAGTTGGATGGGAGACCGTCCTCTGAGTCTAGATTGTGTAGTGACCCGTGGTTCGGATCCCACCTAAAGCTGTAGATCTCCTCCATCATATGACCTTAAATGTTGCGAAGGAGGGTGGTCTTTCATTCTTGCATGAAAAAAATGTCATCGTATATTCGTATACACACACACACACTCACACACACACACACACATATATATATATATATGGAATGAATTTCACACTTAAACACGTGAAATGAGTACAGTAAATGAATGATGTAAACCCACAAAAAAAAAAAAAAAAATTATTTCAAGGTCTTTTGTGTATTCAGCAATACACCTCGTCAGGTTGGATTCCCTGACGAGGTGTATTGCTGAACACACGAAAGACTTTGGAATTATTTTTTCTTTTTCCTTGTGCATTTGGATTATATATATATATGGGATGAATTTCACAATTCGTGAAATGAATGAATGATGCAAACCCGCAAGGAAAAAGAAAAATGATTCCAAGGCTTTTCGTGTATTCAGAAGTACACCTCGTCAGGGAATATATATATATATATATATATAATATATATATATATATATATTGTGGAGTTTTTGCATTTTATTCTCAATGACATTACCAAAAAAACCTAAACACTAAAATTTCCAGTAATTCCGAGAGTTTCATAATGTTGGCATTGAGCGTTAATTAAATAACACTCGCGCCCGTGGCTCAGTAGATAACACGTTTCCTGTAAGCGACTGATCGAAGGTTCGATTCCCGATAATAATAATCATTATTCAGGAGGACCAGAAATTGACACAGTGCTCAAGTCAGCTAATGTAGATATAGCTCGAACTCCGGTATTATTATTGCCAGTATCATCGGGGTTCGAACTCCCGTCATCAGTGTCTTCGCTTAGCTTATAGAGAATGTTGTTACCCACTGAACTACGGACGCTGGCTTCGACTCCCGATCGTGCTGGTTATGATAATCTAGAAGTTAGCCCAATGGCCCGCATGGCCTGAGCGCTTTACCAGTTTCTTTCTGGCACTTTCCTTTGATTACTGTTATTAGTATTATTAATTCTAAATGACCTCTGACCTGACCACTTTAAAGATAAGTTCACAGATGAAAAAATACGTTGGCGCGTCACATAAAAACGTCACTTAGGTCACTGGATTAAGTAAGAGTCATTCTGGACAGTTATCAGACCTTGACCAAATTCTTTCAATGAGACAATTGGAGCATTGAATGGCGTTAAAAATAAATGATTTTTCAGGTTAGGCTAATTGGGACTGAGGTTAGATTAGATTAGATCGAGTTAAGTCAAGTTGAGTAAGTTTATGCACTTCTCACTCATTTTCTAAATTCTGAAGAATGTGGTCAAATGAATGGAATACCTTAAAAAAAAATTTCTTTATATACCGTATATGTGTGTGTGTGTGTGTGTGTGTGTGTGTGAGACACATTCTGTTATTAATCTAAACTTTCAATTTCTATATATAAACTGAAAGTTTAGGTTAATAAATAGAACGTGTCATTCGCCGAAAGAGTTTGAAGATCATGACAGATGCTTTGTACAGTTGGTGTTCATATTATACGAGAACTCACGTATGGTCACGTGATTTGATGATCAGACTGTGTTGAAAGTATGAGGCAGAGCCCAAAATCTCGGCCTTGCAAATGGAATATTTCATAAAATGATCCACATTTCGGTCAGACAAACAAACCAGGAACTAACCATTGACTACAAGGCTATAAGAGACGTGTAATTCGATGAAACTCCTGCTTACAGCCGCAAATGCAAAGAGATTAATATGAACCAAGATAATATACAGACCTATGGCATTTTGGAGGTCTCTTGTGTTCTCGACGAGTTTCAGTTTAATCAGTTTATGTTGAATTAATGCCCATATATATATATATATTATATATATATATATGGTTACGAAGACTTCTCGGATAAACTCAAAATATTTAAGACCGAATACAATTGTAAATAAAATTACATTACCTAAAAAGATTACCTTTAATTTGATGTAATTTTATTTTACTTTGAAAGAAGATTACATTTACAATTTTACGAAAGAATTTTCTTTATAATTTAGAAATGTTTTTCTTAATACAATTTATCATTTTTGAAATTATCTTGCTTTGAAGGTGGTTTTAGAGCCCTGGTACGGGAGGGTACGGGAGGGTAACTTGGGTACTAGAGAGATATATCGGGTAGTAATCGAAGGACATTTTCATTCAGTTAATAGATTGCCCTCTTCGAGATACACTTCTTCCGTTGCTATAACAACGATTACGTCATGATCAATGTCGAACACCGCTTTCAGTCGATCAGCGAAGTTAAGCAACATTGGCTCTGCGTATTAGTGGGATGAGGGGACCCTTCTCAGCATCTAGATTATGTAGCAATCCATAGTTCGATACCAAGTAAAAGATTGATGTGTCGCGTGCAGTGATGTAGTCGAAACTACCATGGCCGAGACCGAGACCAGGAAAAAAGGGTCACGAGACCAGTCCCGAGTCCTACATCTAGGGTATAGTTAATTAATCATTTTTAGGAAAAAGTGATGAATGATGAAATTTTCTAATTAATCAATGATTAACTGATTAAAAATGATTAAAAAATAAATACTTCTGAAAAGAGTAAGAAAGAGCTTTATTGTTTATCTTGCGTGAGATAAGACCAAGAAAACAGTTTGCTCAAACATTTAGTTCAAGAAATCAGGCAAGGGCGGATTAGACAGTTTACACACGCAAAAAGGTGCCAAATTCAAATGATACATTACAAAATTTGAGGTAAAATGATGGTGAAATTATGGGGAAAATTAATCATTTCCCATCAAATATTTTTTGATTAATTAATGATTAAATTCGAAACAATGATTAAATGATTAACTGATTAATCAGAACCATGCTCTACCTACATCGCTGGTCGCTTGACACACCTCCAAATCACCTTTCATATAGTGAAAGAAACAAGAAGGGATGTAGGTTTTTCCCTTGGGGTATCTACATAAACCTACCTGACACGAACTGCAAAAGTGAGGACTTTTTCCTGATAAGTGGCAGCTCTAAAGAAAATTTTAACTGAACTTTAGTAAAATCATAACCGCATTCCCTAAATATAAACAGTTGTTGCGTTTCTGCAAAGATGTGTTCTATATAGACCCTTTTGAGTCTCTCTCTCTCTCTCTATATATATATACACACACACACACACATTAATGTTTATTGCATTCAGTGCAAAAAAAAAAAAAAAAAAATGCTCGAATTATCGACAAGTTGTCAATCCGACATTGAAGTCTTGCCTGGAAAATTTGGCACAAGCATCGAATGGCCACTTCGAAACATTTGTGCATGTTTGCCCTTGTCAATCACTCTTAAAAGCTTTTCAGTAGCAATTTGGGCGCTTCCATATATATATTTGTTTTCGTTAAGATAAAATTCGATGTTACGAAATAACTTTAAAATATAGTTTTTAAAAGTTAACTTTTTAAAATTTTATTTCTGTGTATGTACGGGTGTCGGGTGTGTGTGCGGGGGGAGGTCGGGGGTCGGGGGCGGGTTGAATGGACGGAATTAAGTTGAAAGCGAAACGTTATTATGAAAATTTCTTATCTTTTTATTTTAATGGTAAATTTACGACAAAATATTATTTTAAAAAGTTTAAAATCATAAAATTCACTCCGAATATATACATATATATATATATATAGAAACGACGTAAGTATAGAGGAGTGTTCTGCACACGAGGAAGAGAAATAACAACAAATGAAAAATAAGGCATCCGCCCGGGAATCGAACCCAGGATCTTCCAATTGCCGGTCAGACGTGCTAACCACTACACCACGGAGCCACGAATGTACATATTCACGATTTGCGAAGGTGCCCTCTCAAGGCATTGGTTTCTGCCCTATGTAGGAGAATTGCGACTTCTGACTATCGTGGCTCCGTGGTGTAGTGGTTAGCACGTCTGACCGGCAATTGGAAGATCCTGGGTTCGATTCCCGGGCGGGTGCCTTATTTTTCATTTGTTGTTATTTCTCTTCCTCGTGTGCAGAACACACCTCTATACTTACGTCGTTTCTATACATTAATATACTGCGTGGTCATTGCAGTTAAATGTACATATTCACGATTTGCGAGGGTGCCCTCTCAAGGCATTGGTTTCTGCCCTATGTAGGAGAATTGCAACTTCTGACTATCGTGGCTCCGTGGTGTAGTGGTTAGCACGTCTGACCGGCAATTGGAAGATCCTGGGTTCGATTCCAGGGCGGGTGCCTTATTTTTCATTTGTTGTTATTTCTCTTCCTCGTGTGCAGAACACTCCTCTATACTTAACGTCGTTTCTATACATTAATATACTGCGTGGTCATTGCAGTTAAATGTACATATTCACGATTTGCGAGGGTGCCCTCTCAAGGCATTGGTTTCTGCCCTATGTAGGAGAATTGCGACTTCTGACTATCGTGGCTCCGTGGTGTAGTGGTTAGCACGTCTGACCGGCAATTGGAAGATCCTGGGTTCGATTCCCGGGCGGGTGCCTTATTTTTCATTTGTTGTTATTTCTCTTCCTCGTGTGCAGAACACTCCTCTATACTTACGTTGTTTCTATACATTAATATACTGCGTGGTCATTGCAGTTAAATGTGTATATATATATATATATATATATATTGTACATACCTTTCAACCTTTCAAATGTTCCGTGCGATGATTCCTCATTTCGCAAAGGTATATATATATATATATATATATAAGTTACTTCCAAGATGATCGGCTTCGCAAATGTTCGCCAACTACAATGTTTCGAGTCTCCCGGAGTTAACAAGACATGTTCAGTATATGTAGTCTAAGGCAGAGAATTCAAAACCCTGATAGTCCAATTGCTCAAGCTACTCATCAGTCCTGCTTTATGTCTTTTGTACTGTGAACGTCTTCGTATGAAAATGTTTGTCCATAGCTCCACTTAACACCAATATTGCTATGTTTATTATTTGTTTTTTATTACTGTTTTTATAGTCGTGTTTTTGTTTCGAGTTGCTTATTATCACTAATGTATTATGGACGTTATTTTGCTTCCTTTTGCTAATATATATGTTACGGCCTTTTCGCGAAATCGGCCTTTTTGCAAAATGGCCGGCCCATTTGCAAAAAAGGACAATATGATGACCTCTTTGCAAATGGGCATTACAATGCCGGCCATTTTGCAAAATGGTCAATATGCTGGCCTTTTTCCAAAGTGGTCGCCATTGTAATGCCCATTTGCAAAATGGCTGGCCTTTTTGCAAAAAAGGCCGATTTCGCAAAAAGGCCACAATATATATATATATATATACAGGGTGTTTGAAAACTTTCTGTACAAATTGTAATGGGGGATAGGCAACACCAAGACAAACCCTTTCCGTCTATAAGTGTATGTCCGCTGACGTCACCATTCGGCGCGAGAGGGCGCCGCTGCAATTGGCTAAAAGGTGAAGTGGGCTAGACTCGCGCTTGCCGCGGGCATTCTTAAATCGGCCGTAGTACGCGTAACATGGAGCGCTTCACGACTGCTGAGATGGCTGACATGCATATGGTGTATGGGGCTGCCAATGGAAACGGAAGAGCTGCTGTGAGGTTGTACCGACAGCGCTTCCCAAACAGACGTGTGCCAAACCACCAAACGATGCGCATTTGCATCGGCGACTGCGAGAAACTGGAACATTCCATGCAAACATGCATGACACTGGTCGGGAGAGAAACGTGCGCACTCCTGCCGTCGAGTCGGGCAGGCAGCAGGTACGGCCCAATCAACTTGCCATGGACGATACCCGCCCAAACATTGACGGCGAACCGTTCTTGATGAGCATGCACCCGTGTAGCATGTGGATTTGCGTGCGCCCACACGTGAGAATTGTGCATGTTAAACACACCCTCACGTGTGAAACAGGCCTCATCTGAGAACAGCACATAAGCCGGAAAATTAGGCTGCACCGCTGTCTGCTGCAGAAACCAGCGTGCGAATTCCACACGAAGAGGGTAATCCCGAGGTTGTAATGCCTGGACTCTCTGACGATGAAACGGATGTAACTGCTGCTCGTGCAACACTCTCCAGACCAGGTCGTGGTTCACACCGAGGATACGTGCAACACCTCGCGTGCTTGCGCTTGGATTGTCCTCAAATCGCCGTAGGATTTCTTCTTCCATGTCAGGAGTGCGCACGTTTCTCTCCCGACCAGTGTCATGCATGTTTGCATGGAATGTTCCAGTTTCTCGCAGTCGCCGATGCAAATGCGCAAACGTTTGGTGGTTTG